>JASAUF010000477.1:6472500-6784500 GCA_030180095.1 Magnolia changhungtana
GTTATACTAGGACTCTTCTAGAGAAAGTTTATTTACAATTTTTATTTTTAGAAACTAGGCCTTAGAAGAGTTTTATTAGAATTAGGATTTTTATTAGAGTTAGAATTTTGCTATTTTTGGTAATTACGAATTTTAATTTTTTTCTTTATTAATGGTGTAAGGAGACGCATTAGAGGATTATCAATTATTCATTAATCTATTTCGAATTTATTTAGAATTTATTTCTATTTTCTGCTCTCTTTTCTCGTGGATTCGAGAAGTCTCTGTGAGGAGTCCAGAGAAGTTCCGTGGATTCGGAATAGTTATCCTTTTGAGGGAGACGGTGCTCAACCTCACGTCCTCCCCTGCGTCACTATGGTGTTCAATCCATCATATAAGGAAGCTATGCAAAATGCAATGATAATCCACAAACATGATATGCAATATAATTGCAATTAAGCAATATTATGCATGTAAGCCATATATGCATGCAAGGCAACCCTAATACCATTCGAGTTCCTTTGCCAACCACATCTAATCTACAATCCACGCTCATCGTGGAAATATACGTGTAATATCAGCATCGGTATAAATATAAATTACAATGTAATATCAAGTGAGCTTTAGTGACTTCAACCCAGGGACCATGCCTAATATATTTGCTTTAGGGACTTCAACCTAGGGACCAAGCTCGAGGTCTCTCGGACCAGATAACATTCGCACATACTCTATCATGTGCACATGTACCCCACACCAACATCCTCTACCACATGCATATGATCTCCGCATGATCAAACCATTCACTCCATGCACTCCTCATCCAAGATGCATGTACATGTATATGTGCGTGCAGATGCAATATGCACAATTATCATAAGACCAGTCAAAAATTATCATGGTACCAATATGGAAAAATAGTGGTCTGATGTGCACTCTCCCTCATGATCATAGGGCTATGCGAGTGTCCACATCTTCCACGTCATAAGTGTGCACCAACCACATAATAGCACAATTAGGATTAATCCATCACTGGACACCAATCGCATGGTCGAAACCTCATACAGTGGCACCAAAACAAGTTGTATATCAAACACATGCAAGTGATGCACACATATCATAACATGTATCGAATCCGCATGTAAAGATCAATAGCTTTTCAAAAGCTAATTCGTATCACCAACATATTCATTCACGGTTAATAGTTAAGTGGTCCACCTCATCAGTTCCGTAGGAAGTGGGTGCATAAGTGTCACGTCACTATACGGCGCTAGGTGCACTATCTATGACTCAAGGGAATACAGACGGTGGTCCACTTAGTCCTTACGTCCAATTGATCACCATCTAAGCATATAAACATAAATTAGCATTACCATACAAATATAATCATCGCGTCTAACCATACGCGCATCATCATCACCACAGGTATCACATTACACAATCACCACACATGTGCCATCACCACATGCATAGTTAGATTTCAATCCAACGTCTTAACATGTCTAGCTATCATTTCAAGTGGACTAAGGCCCAGTTCATTGCCACACTTGAATGGGCTCGTTAGTGAGATGCTACATCCTAACCTTCTGGCTTGTTGGGTGGCCCATGTAATTACCACAAACGGTTCATTCAAGGACTCAATCATAACTCATTCACAAGGCCTGAATAGGACTTGGCATACATACATCACGAGGAGTCTCATATAGTTACCAAGAGGCCCAAACATAGGCCCAATATGCACTTCTCATGGAGTCGTACGTTCTCAATAAGAGGAAGTAACCTATGGGCCCGATAGCTTTACCGCTAATGGGCCCACAAGGCATCCACTCAAGGTGGGCTTTAAGGCTAATAGGCCCACCACTCTAATGTCATTGTGAACATATTAGTAGAGTCCATAAATCAAGCCCAATATTATTAATAAGATGGGTCCAACAATCAATTTGACACATGTCCTAAGTTCACATACCCAAGAAGTTACACCATCAGCATATATAGTCCATGAGTCTGAGTAACCACACAATTCTCATATGCTCACATGGTCTTATGGCCACTCTATTATCAGAAGCCCATATGGTTTAGTGGCCACACAAATGTCACTCTACTTGTTATAATAAAGAACTTAAGGTTGGATGTTTGCTCACTTTTACTACATCATAGCTTACATAATGGGGCAACCGCTTTATTAAACTTTTACATGGTCGGGCGGCAAGTACCACAATTTTACATAGTCTAGTATATATACAATTACTATCATGATCTAGTATCCATACACATTTCAAAATATTCAAACATAATTGAACAATCACAATCGTACCCACCATTCATGGCTACACTACGTTATACTAAGTCTTATACTACAACCACCTTAGACGTCACATAGTTTAATTACTCATATTCAGTGTCACATGGTTAAGGGCCAAAGGCCACATTTCATCATACCATTTACAGTTTAAAGATTACATCATACAGAATCCAGGACCTTGATAGCATTAACTTGTGTAACATAACCCTACATCACAATCGGTCTAATGTACAACTTGGTCGTACATGATTTAAGTGGCGTTGTCTATGTCAATAAGCACAAACCCACGTTGTTGAATGGCCACCAATGCCACTTGATTTCATGTAGTTGGTTGGCCTTGTGTGCATTTCATATTTATACAGTTAGATGACTATATATAGTCCACCATTGCCTATGATTAGGTGGCCATACATACATGACATGCCCGCATGATAATGGGCCAAACACGTATATCACACCCTCACATTGGATTAAGCAGTTATTCACACATCTTATGAACATAAGATTAAAAGATAAAAACCACCATTTTTGTACTGGTAAGTGGGCCATACAAGATCACAAGGTCACATAGGTAAGTGGGACGCACAAATCACCAGTTCATTGGTTTAAGTGCGGTAGGGAATTTCGACTCAAACGATATCTTCGTGTTTTCAATTAATCTAATAATGGATAACTTTTGTATGGTTTGGATGACATACAAACATAACAATGGGGCACACAACAGCCCCCGACAAACTTGGATGGCAAATAAACTTTATAGTGAGTCCCACATGCTGGTGGACCCACTCAGTTTTAGGTGACAAATAAACATTAAAGTGACCGTAAGAAGGTTGGCAACGGTAGAGGGTCACCATCTGTACAACACGAATGGACAGCTTGGATATCTCCTAAACATCATCGTGGATCATTAAAAGTTTCAACTATGGGCATTTTGGGCTCGTTCAAGTGGATGGGTCCCACTAATGTGGTAGGGCCACACTTATTAGGTTTGCAAAAGCTAATAGATGATGTGGATCTAATATACATATTATAGTGAAATTCTAGGAGGTTTTAAGTGCAGACATTACAACAACACCGTTTCTTTGGTGCCAAAATATACAGATGGCTTGGATGTAGCTTATACATCAAAGTGGGCCCCGCAGTTTGGTGGGCCCAGTGATCAGTGGGTCCACACAAAACAACACCAGAAAAGAGATGTATGGTGAGGATTCTCACTAGATCATGGTAGGCCCACTAGGAGCAATGTGGATAAGATACATACATCTCAATAGGCCTCACGCTATGGTGGGTCCACCGAGACGTGGTTCATGAATCCAACCCATCCATTATGTGTGTCCCACTTGGTTGAGGGGTCAGTCCAAGTTTCAGATGCATCCAAATTGGGCCTCACTAGGTCTAGTCCAATTGACTAGTGTTAGTGTGCAAAGCATGCTACCCACTAGGCAATGGGCCTACCTAACGGGCCTAAGGAAGGTACCTTGATGGGCTTTTTAGGCCCAAGTGTTTCTCTTAGTATTGGGCCCGATCGGGCCTAATATTTCCTTTTTTCATTTAATGGGCCCAAGACCGCTTATGACGTAGGATAAACAATTAGGCAGCAAGGATTGTCTGCTACTTATTCCACAAGTTAAGGCAATACTCATTTTACAACAAACACTAGATAGGCCTTACAAGATGGAGATATGACCCACACACAAAAAAAAAGAAGGTTCACATAGGATTTTGGGTCAATCATCACCTAAGAATTTATTTTCAGGGCTTAGAAATTCCATCAAATGCCTTGGAAAGGAGGTAGAGTACTCCACAGATGTGGCCCTATATGAATTTGGATTAAACAGATTTTCAGCACAGAATTGGTTCTGGACCATTTTTTAGTCTCATTTGTGACACATGGGGCTCATTCCTATCGAAGGAAAAATGTAATTTGGTAGCCTTATATATGGGCTTCAAAACCCACAAGGTATTCTTCCTTAATCATGCATATACAATTATTTATGAAGGCTCAATCATAGGTGCTTGGAAGAGTTGTGCAGAAGAAGAAAAAAAAAAAACAGTTCAGAATTGGTTTTTGTCCATTTTTGGACGCATCCCACGATCACATGGAGTCATATTCCATCATACTATTAGGTGTATTGATAGAACTATGCATGGATTTCAAAACCCATAAGGTATGGCCTACTAAATACGTACATACAAATTTTGGCACAAGGATGAACATTGTTGCTTGGAATTTCTACCCAAAAATATCCTACGCAACTCTGCTGGTCACATTTTAGGACCTAATTCCTGATCAAGTAGGGTCTGTTTAGGTCCAAATAAAACATTATTCCTATAGACATAGATACATGATAGGAGTTTCCGGTGATGGTCCCTACATATCTTGCACGTAGGACCCACCACATGCGCCCAAAGATGGCCGAAAACTCATAAAATCAGACAGTTCTGTAATGGACAACGAGCATAGATGAAGATATGTACAATACGTAGATCAAGGTGGGTCTCATCAAGGTTCACGTGACCTTATGAACTGTTTGGATGGCTAACAAATATTCTGGTGGAGCCCACTATTAATGGGTCCCCACATTATCATCTCCATCAATAACATCTCAACAACATGATCATTATCCTCCATATCATAAAGGAACAAAAGACTAGGTGAAAAGGAGGGTCTACTCACCTTGATGGACTAGATAGATGGTTGAGATGGATGGATGGAGTTGATGGTGGAAGGGATGGGGTTGATGGCCCACCAAGATCACCTCTCTCTCTCTCTCTCTCTCTCTCTCTCTCTCTCTCTTATTGTAGAAAAAATGATGAAAATGTTAAGGGATGGAGGAGTATTTGTAGAGAAATGGATAAAAACGTGGTTAGGTTAGATTAATGTGGTTATAATTAGCTTGGGCAAGGATTATGGTAAGTAATGCATGATTAGGACTTAATGGTGCATTAAAGGGACATGGGATGGCATGGTATGATGACATCAAGCATAGTGTGTGGTATGGAGAAGGGTTGACTTTGGGTACACATGAGAGATGGGTGGTATGAGAGTGTGACATCACAAACATGGGTAGAGATTCTCTCACTCATGTGTGGTATGGTGCATGTGTGCATAACATGTGTTGTACATATGTGTGAAATGAAACATACGGTGTCATGCGCACATGATACACCAACGATTCTTCACAGCGTATCTCACTAACAGAGCATCGCACAAACATGCAGCTGGCACCTCTGTTACCGCAGCGATGGGACGGTCGATATGAAATAGGTTTTGAGGCCTTGGGGTTCCAGTCAGGTGTGCACTATGTACGTCTAGTTCAGGTCTTACTAAGGGCGTTGATCATCATGCACATAGGCATAGAAAATGGTACGGAATAGACGGGGTCTTACATTGTTTACTGGAATTTTTTGTACATCATTGATCGATCGATGCAATCAATCGATGGAGGGTTCGATTGATCGATCACTTCGATCGATGGAGGCGGTTTGTGCCAAGTTATGTGATTTCTCAAGGTCAGTGCAAATTTTCCCATTTAAAGGAAGCCTTTTACACATTTTGGAGGATCTAGAAATGAGAGAGAGAGAGAGAGGAGCTCAAGGGTGGAGCAGATCTAGGCTAAATTTTTTCGCTTTCTTAGTTCTAAAGTTTGTTTTTTATGTTTTTCTTTAAGTTTAGTTCAATCATGACCATGGTTGGCTAATCTCTTATCTGGGGCTAACAGGTGAAGCTTCTAATTAGTTTATGATGCTTTAGTTTATTTGATTCAAAATTATGTTTGAATCGTGAATTATTTAATTGATTTAGTTTGAATAGATCTTTTTTATTTAGTTAATCCTTTGATACATTGTCAACTCTAGGTACATTAGATGCTTATAATTCTCTAAGATTGATTAGTTTAGTTTTTAGAAAAGTTTTGATATGTAAAATTCATTGATTTATCATAAACAACAAGCATGATTGATGCTTTAGATTGCTTACAATCAACTATTTTGTTCTTCATGCGAGAAATGATCAATTGAAGTTCATATCTTTGTTTGATTTTGATTTATTGAATTGAACGCTCTATTATCTAATTGGAAGGAATCATTATTCTACTTCAATTGAGTTATCAAATTGAATCAATGAACTAAGCATTGTAAATTAATTAGAAGTGGATCATTGACACTCTAGTTTGTTATATTATCGAATTCCCTTCACTACTTTTCATCTTTCATACATTAATTTTAATTTAGCTTAGAAATGCGTTATATTGGCAATTTGTATATAACTTATGATACAGCCGAAGTTTATATATATATATATATATATATATATATATATATATATATATATATATAGAGAGAGAGAGAGAGAGAGAGAGAGAGAGAGAGAGAGAGAGAGAGAGGGGGAATCACCTGTGCACTGGTGTGCATATACCCCTTTGCACACCACAATATACTGCCCATCAAATTATGAAAGTGGCTAAGATTAAAACAGAGATGGTGAGAGAAACTCGCCTCTCTCACACGAGTGACTAAAACTTGAACTTGATAGAGCTTCTTGGCTTACATCAGTATAAATCAATAAATAAAAATGATTTTAGATGAGTACTAAAGGTTAAAAAAGGTTATGGTTGCTAAAACCAATAAAAGAACAAGAACAAAGTGTTTGACTCAAATTCAGTCATGCATGTTGTGAGTGCATGTTGGGCATGCCAAGTGTCTTGAATTGAATGGAACGCCAAAAACCCTAGGCACTAAGATAGACCAAAAGACTGAGTTCCATATGGATTGACATTTTATTCAGCAACTGATCAAGAGATTAGGTGATTTATGAAAGGGAGGGATCGTCCTCAAATGAGCTCTTTTTGCCTTCTAATTGAAAGAACTTTCAATTAAGTGGATAATAATGACTAGAGATCCACAACAAAACAATATAGAGAGAAAATAGAGCCGAACCAAAGATGAAAGTATTTATTAATGATCTTACAATATGACGCAGGGGAAGGACATGATGAGATTGCTCACCGTCTTCCTCAATCGATAAATACCTTAAATCTATAAGGTGCTCTTAAATCCACAATAGAAAATCTCGAATCCACGAGAAGAAATATAATTTCTAAGAAGTTTTAATTGATAGTTTGATAGATAGATTAATTATGAAAAAAATAAGTTTAGTATCCTTAAATAACCCTAAACAAACCCCAAAACACAATCAAAAGAGTCCTAATCAAATAAGGAAACAAATTTCAAATATCATACAAAATTTTGCCATTTGTCGACTTGTTGTTGACCTATCGAGTCGATAGGTCAAAACAACAAAAAACTATCCAGATATTTAAACAAATTAAAATTTTGAGATTTTCGATCGGTCGACATGTTGAACAGTGTTTCTGTGACGTCCATGGAAATTTTGAATTTGAGAGAGAGTTTTCGTATCTCATCTCTATCTCCTATCTTATCTCTATCTTATCTCCTATTTTATCTATATTCCAAATCCTTATTTCTTTTATATATCTAGAACTCCCCCCCCCCCCCCCCCCGTATCTCTCAATCTCTCAAATGAATCTTCTTTTTCAAGAGGGTGTTTGATGCAGAGAAGGACGTGAGATCGAGCACCATCTTCCTCAGGGGGATAACTATTCTGAATCCACAAAACTTCTTTGGACTCCTCAGAGAAAAACCTTTGATTCACGAGGAGAAGAAAATATAAATATTTCTAAGAAATTTGAAATAATTTTATTAATGATGAAAAATGAGATCACACCCCTTTAAATAGGGAATCTAAGCCATGGAAGAAGTTTTAAAATTAAACTACAACTAAATTTCTTGGAAATCGTGACTTGCTATAAATAGTAAACTTACAATTTATAGACGGTCGTGATTCCTACAAGTGCGCATGGTTTTTGGCCAAAAATAGTAAGTGTCCTATTTGGATTCACCACGCTGTTCTCCTAATTATTCTAAGCACTTTTCATGTTGGGTGCAACTCCTAAAACCCAACGGATTAAGAGTACTTATACTCAAACTACAACTTGCTATAAATAGTAAAAATGAAATTAAAACAGGGATTCGACCATTGATCTGATGGTATTTAGCAAATTTGACGTGGGTAACTTGGCGTAGCAGGATTAGGTGGCTAAAGTAGCTTGCCCTACTCCAAAATCATATATGATATGTCCGATAGCTCATTCTGGTTTGCGAGATACGTCCGTTTTAAATTCTGACGGTCTGGATCACTTTTATCATTGACCGGGCCTTTTCTAATCCATCTTGGCAATGAAACTGTCCGCAACCCGCTCTACATCAGTCCTCTTCACTTCAAAACAACTCGTCTTCGAGTTCTCGCCCTACTTTGGTTTGTGATACTCGGTCAAGTCCATGACGTTGAAAGTCCGTGAGATCTCCATGTCGTCTGGAAGATCAATAACGTGAGCACTGTCATTGATCTTTCAGATGATCGGTACTAGTCCAATCTTCTTGTTTTTCAACTTGTTGTATATCCTTGTCGGAAACCTCTCCTTGCGTAGATGGACCATAACTCGGTCGCCTACTTCAAACACCTTTTGTCATCAATGCTTATTGACTTGCCCATTGTACTTATCGTTCGAGGCATGTAACTTGTCTTGTACCTCAGCAAGAATGCCCATGATCATGTTTGTCATATATTCTGTTACAACGCTCATACCTGGGAGCTTGGGCAAATGGACAAAGTCAAGTGTGTGGTGAGGTACTCGGCTAAAAGTAACCTGGAATAAGGACTTCCCTGTCAAGCGGTTCACCATATTGTTGAATGCAAACTTCGCTTGAGATAAGGCTAAATCATATTGCTTCGAGTTTTCTCCTAAAATACATCAAAGGAGGTTCTCAAATATGCGATTCACAACTTCAGTTTGCCCATCAGTCTGTGGGTTGTAGGCACTACTAAATTGAAGTTGCTTACCAAACCAGTTCCACAAAGTTCGTCAGAAGTGGTTAACAAACTTCGTATCATGGTCAGAAGTGAGTCTTGAGGACCCTATGTAGTTGCACGACCTCTTTAAAGAATAAATTCACTACGTGCATCGCATCGAGGGTCTTCTTGCACAAGATGAAGTATGCCATATTAGAGAAATGATCTATTACTACGAACATCGAATCTATCCCATGATGTGTTCGTGGGAGACTCAACACGAAGTCCATTGATAGGTCCTCCCAAGGGCCGTCAGGCACAAGTAACGAGCTGTAGAGGCACGTATTTTGAGACTGCCCCTTTGAGACCAAGCAGACATGACAACGTTGCACCGCTATACTCATGTCACGTACTAACTATGGCCAGTAGTACCGTTCTTCAATAAGAGCTCGCGTCTTGTCCAATCCTTGTGTCCACTAAGGCTACCTCCATGTAGCTCTTGGATGATTTGCTCCCTCGGCGAGCTTTTGGGAATACATAGTTGATTCCATTTGAAAAGGAACCCGTCTTGCATATGTAGGTCATTAAGGTGACCTTCTCGGTATTTTACCAATGCATTCTTGAAGTCGTCGTTGTCGGCATATATATATCCTTGAGGTGCATACAATAGTGGCTTCACGACGAGCGACTCGCCATAATCCTGCTAACCTAACCCGTCTCATCTACCTCGTCTTCTATGGCTTGTTCCAGTTTCTTAACATCTGAATCTTCATTGACGTTTTCAATATTACCATCATTGATGGCGAGGTTCGTCGCCTATCATTGTGGACAAGTATTTGATAGGTGACTCGATTTGTTAGAACAAAAGAAATCGTCAGGTCTTGGCCAAGCATAGGGGTTTGGGATCCTGCTTGGACCAGCAGCATTCGATACGTCCCTTTGGGGCCTAACTTGCCAGCTTCCCTGATCTTGGTTCATGAGTGTTGAAAATTGAGTGCATGCTCCTATAGGCTCCTTCCCTCTAGGTTTTCGAGCTCATTGGGGTGGACCCGCCACAAAGACCCAAGCGGTAGGATAGGTCCGTGTGTTGGGATGTTCAAGCTACGCTTCCGCTTAGGTAGTCAAATTAATTGCATCATTCATTATCCAAATGGACTGTATCTGGACTCGATCGTGAATCATCATATGCAATCTACTGTTAAATTTGCCGACTTGTTGCGATTCAATTTTGACCAAATTGTTACGCACTGCCAAGTAGTAGAATTCTTCTACATAATCTCTCACTGACTGGCTATCCTGCAAATTTTTTTGATATTGTTGGAATAGTACCTTATCATGGTCGTTAGGGAGAAATAATGTGCATAATAGCTGCTTCGAAAAGGCAATTAGGGCTATAAAAAAAAGTGGCAAAGGATATAAACCACATTAGTTTTTTGATATAGATATAAACTGTAGCTATATACTACGGTTTTAATCCGTAGCTAAAAAGGTGCCACACCATTAATAATTAACGGTGGTTTCAGGGGCTCTAAAGGGCCTAAAAATATATATATTTTCTATCTAAGCCGTTCATATATTTTAAAATATTATTATAGTATATGAAACCAAAAAACAGTTAGATCGAAGGCTAAAGTAAACCACACAGTAGGAAACATGAAGATTAAGTCACATATGCTTCTTATAGTGTGGTCCACTTAGGCCTTTAATCTACCTGATGTTTAGGACGATGAACTAAAATAATTTATTAAAATTAATGGATGAAATGGATAACGTAAGCCCATCATGGTAAGCCCTACGATCCAACGCCAAAAATTGGGCGCGCGCTCAAAACAGAGCCGCGCCCAAATGTCACCCCGTTTCTCTCTCACTCCGTACATTAAACCCGTTCTCTCATCTTCCTCCCTCTCTCTCCGTTCCCCAATCCCCTCTCTCTCTCAGTTCCCACCGTCAGCACTCTCCCTCTCCCTCTTCCTCTCTCGAGCTCCCTCGCCCTCGCCGTCTCCCTCTCCCTCTCTCGAGCTCCCGCGCCCTCACACCTCCTTCAACACCACCGGCTCTTCAGCAGCGCTGCTTCCACCGGCTCTCCCTCTCCTTCTCTCGAGCTACTAGGTAATTCTTTTCATTGATATATTTAGAGGAGGATACTGAGTTGTTTTTCTAGTTTTGGGATTATTATTTTTATTTTTTTGATTTCCTATTACATGCATAAACCCTGATCTGCCACTGATTAAAATCTAATTCCAGTTCCTCAACAAAAACTTGCATAAACAGAAGAAAGGACAAATAGCAAAATACTGAATTCAGGAGTCTAAAACTACACAACACTAGGGCCATTGAACTGGGGAATTAGGATGATACCACCAGCCATTATCAGGCCAATGCAAATAAGATGATTACCTTTCATGGTCAAAATCGACTGAATCATTGATTGGTTAGAAGATGCATTACTTACAGCTTCTCAATTTCCACTTCGCTGTTGACATCTGCATCTACCACATCCACATCAAGCTCTTCCACATCCACATCCTCGTCGACACCCTCATACTGGGTATAAATCTTCTGAGGGATTTTTGGAGGTGGGGGTGGCAGAAAAGGAAAGCCTGCCTTATCTTCTGAGGTTCCATTCTCTGGAGCAGTAGCAGTTTCCCGTCTCAAACTTCTCCTCCAATTCAATGGCTTCGATGAATTCATCTACTGCTTGAGCAGCCATGCTAGTTGGAAGCAACAAATGTCTTGCTTCTGAGCCCTTTACCTTATCGAAGGAAGCAGTGCTAGGAGAATCGTTCTTTCCTCGTTTATGCTTGATTGCATTTCCTAGGGGCCTACGAACATTGTTCCCAGTTGGGATTTTATTTATCAGCTCAGCTTCCTTGCTGTTATTTTCCACTTGGGCAAGTCCATGCCACCGAGTAAGCTTCTCTAATTTAATCTTTCCTGACAAAAGTCCCTCTCTTCTTCTTGATAGTACTTGTTTTGATTCCTCACCAACTCCCACGTCGCCTCGCAGCCTTTTCCTATTTGGAGATGCATGGTTCTGCACTTCATTCCTTGGACTCATCCGGTGATCCTCATTAGCCTCTTCATCACTAACAATGTTAACACTTGAACCTTCTTCATTGGCACCTGCTCTCGCAGTATCTGAACCAAGCTGATCCCCCAGTCTTTGAAGTCGAGCTTGTGTTCTTTTTAGCTCCTCTTGTGCACATGAGTAACGATTATGTGCTTTGACTTTTTAATTTTTGATGTAATCCTTTTACAATATATTGAACTGATTCTGTTTGTGAATTCTGTTGTTCCTCCTATTCTGTGGTGGATTGCATGCATCATTTGTGTTTTTATTGAGTAGAAATTTCTTTAAAGATTCAAATTTATGTTGTTGTTGAGGTAGTTTTGTCTGAGAAGAGTTTTTGATAATCAGTTCCTGTTATGCTGAAATTTGATTTGTTATCATGTAGTTTTAAGATTGTTGGATACATTGTTTTCAATGGGTCTTTTTTTTTAATTTCTTGATTTTTTTTCCCCTGTAATTTGTAGTTGTTATAGAGATTGAAGGATTTAGTTCAGTTGTTATTGACGTAGATATGCTTCTTATGGTGGCGATGGTTATAAAGATTTATTGTGATTATAGATGCTCAGTCATGTGGTTTTGTTTGTCACATCTTACTTGTTTCATGTTTTGAGTTTAGTCTTCAACGGCTAATGATGTTTTATGGCATTTGAAAGGATATTTGATACGTTCTCGTGTCTTCATTTTTATTATTTAGTATATGTACAACACCATTTTACAAAACTAAGTTGATGTTATTGTAGTATTGGTTTGCTTTTGCAGTTTTTGGGTTGCTGGGTTTATGCTTCGACCATATCCATTTTCTTGTTTCGAAGTTGGGATTCACGATTCCACCTGGGTTTTGTTATTGGGGTCATCACATGGTTCTGTTATTGCATTCATTTCTTTTAGTGAGTTTGGTTTCATGTTACATGGATTTTGTATTAGGCGTTGTTGAATGGTTTTCTTATTAGGCATTGTTGAATGGTTTGCTTTTGCAGTTAACTGTTTGTTGAAATGGCTGGATGAGATGGCATGCTATCTGTTTGATGAAATGGCTAGATTTCATGCATGCTATTGGTTTGATGAAATGGCATGCTATCTGCCCCTGCTGATTTTTCAGGCTGCTAGGTACTGCTGCTCCATTCCCTATTTTGGGTTCTTCAGCCTCGCTCAGTTCAGGGGTGTCTGTCCATTTCTGTCTGGATTTCTTCTTGTTAGGCGTTTTATGCTGTTTTTGTACATTGCATGGATGCTTTACATGATTGGCACGGCCCGGTTTATCTTTTTGTTGGGCCAGCCCGATTACCTATAAATCTCATGTTCAATGAATTCAAAAAAAAAGAAAAAAAGAAGGTATGCCATGAGGCAGATGCTTCAAGATTGTTGTCCTGCATGAAAAAGAAGTAGCAGAAATCATCTAGAAACTTGATTGTAAACTGCATTTCTGAGTTGGGAATGCCAATTGTAGGAACTTATGGGCCATCAGGCAAGGATATCATTCTGTTGGGCAGATGGCATTGCATTTCTAGTGTATCGGGAGAGCCTCCATCACACCACTTTTGCCAGATGATGAACACTGCCTTGGGTTTCATTAAATTCAAGAGTGCTTTCCCAGATTTTTAGTATGTCAAAACCTGTTCCTTGCTTACCCAGTCTGCACTGGTGATTTCTATGCTGGACACCAGTGCATTGAGAGTACATGAATTCTGCAGAACCACTCTGGAAGAATATCATGACAACAGTAAGGTTTCCAATGGGCGAAGTCCACCTGTGCCCAACCAAATCTAACCTGCATAAAGGATGGATCTGGTTTGTGGTCGGACTCAGGTCAGAATACATGATGGGGATGGGCTATACAGCAAAAACTATACAAGTGCTTGCTATAAAAGTAAAGGGATGCACGGACATGGGAGAAAAGTTTTTGAGTTGGGCAGGCTTGAGCTTAAGAATCAGCTCAAGGTTCAGGCCTGTTTTTTTTTTTTTTTTGCCAGGTCATCTGCATGGTGGGGTCCACCTTGTGCTTGCCACTGATTGTTCTGCATTCATCCCAGGTTGGCACTTGTTCTACCTGTGGAGAGGGGTGCGTGGGCGATCAAACCTCCTGTTATAGTTTGTAACAATCACAAATTGGTGTTCAATGCCGTGTTGTTTATGCAGTGGCAATCCAATACTTTTGCAAAGAATTATATATACTAAACATTTCAAGTTGAGGATTCAGACAATCAAGCAAACTTGTTAAAGGCACATGTATCGAAAAAGCTGCTCAAGACTCTAGAGAATTAGATATGTTTATGGATAGGCCAGCCTGTGTTTTACTGTCATCAATGCTGATGTTGTCCTGCATCGATTTCTAGTAGTGGTTCAGTAAGCCGGAAGTCATGGGAAATATACTTCAGCTGGAAATGGTTATTTATTTCCTAATATAAAATAACAATATTAGTAGAAGTAAAACAGAACTAAGGAGAAAATAAGAGTACTTGTACATTCTCTGAAATTCTAAGTTCTGTTGAATCACATAATGGAATGTTTTAACCCATAATTTCAGTGAGGAGAGCCTGTTGAGGAGCTAAGATTCTATTTCCATGGTGTGTAATCACAGTCAATTCAGATGGAACCGCATCAGGTTGATTTTCAACATGTGGTGTGTCACAGACTCACAGGTTTTAAAGTTGCTTGTAGCATTAAGGGTTAGTGACTTAGTGTTCTGTGTATTATTATTAACCTTTTTACAAAATGGATTTTATACTGTTATAAATCAGAAAAGGGTCATTTCAAGATGTTTGTTTGTCTTGTCTGCCTATAATAGAAAGTGAACACAACTGGTAAGGTGGCATTTTCTTGATCCTGATATGCATCATTCATGTTTCAAAAGGAGGGTGCATGCGAGGAGAGGTAAGCAACTAGCCAGGTGCTGGGTGATCTCATGCACATTGATCAAAATTCCACAGTTTGTATTTCGTCATGCATACATGTAAACCACCACTTTTTTTCTTGCTTTCATTTTCATTTTGTTTTATTTCAATATGGCAAGCCCTAATGTACCAAACCATGCTTGGTTTGTGTTCAATTGGGGCCCATTTGGTCAACTTTCAACAGGTCAAGCTGATTTTTATTTTTTATTTTTTTTGAAACGATGATAATTTATTGCAATAAGACCAAAGGCCTAACGAATTACCAAAGAGAGGCTAAAATAACAAGAACTACAATATCACACAACTGATCTGCCCCCATAGCCTTAGCTGCAATAGCCCATTCCTTAACCAATTCTTTTGCCATGAAAACAACCTCCCCTGAAGATCTCTTCCGTTTCCTGAAATATCAGTTGTTCCACATCCGGTTTTCTTATGTGTGTGCTTCCTTCTGAACATTAACATGAATCTGTTACTCCGTTTCAAACTACCTTACATTTTTATTTTATTTGCAGATTTTGGTAGAGCACATCAGGGAAGTTCTTCCAGGATTCAAAGCCCGCAGACAAATTCTGTCAATAGTGTTGTGAATATGAGATTTGCAATTCATTTTTTATTGTCATTTTCAGGTATTGATTGGCAGACTTGTTATTACACAGGAATGTTAGTTTTTTATATGTGAATTGATGGAGACATTTGTCATTTGGGTAGCTTTGATTGGCAGACTTTTAAATATGATATTTGCAATTCAGTTTCAATTGTCAGTTACAGGAATTGATTGGCAGACTTGGTTATTACATGGGCATTTTACCATAACTTTCATTAGGAATCCTGACAATATGACAGACCCATGATGGAGTGGAATGGTGGAATAGGACACATTTCAGAATCACTAAAATGAATGCAAATGTGGTTGTGAATGTTCTGTAATTCCTATTACAAACTACAGATGCAAATAGGTTGTGATGGTAAAAACTTATCCATGCGCTAATTCATTGACCGACTTTTCCTGATTGCAGCAGATCCTAGATTTTGAAACTAATGCAGACGCTTGTGAAGTGATGCAGATCAGTGGAGATGCATGCTAAGTGGTTCATAGATTAACCCTTTTTTTTTTTTTTTTTTTTTTTTTTTTTTTTTTTTTTGTGATTGCTGAGTTTGGTTGCAGGTTTTGTGAAATGGTTTGTATCAATGGTTTTTTTATTTTTTATTTGAAATCAATGGTTACTTTCCTTTTGTGCACTCATTTCTAAACTGATAGCCATCGATGCAGACCTGTCACCACATGTAGTAGTACTTGGGCTTCATGCACTCATTTGTAGCCTGATTCATCAACTCATTTGTGTAACTGATTGACTTTTCCTTATTGCAACAGATCATAGACTTTTGTAACTAATGCACATGCTTGTGAAGTGATGCAGATCGATGGATGGTTGTGAAGTGATTCATTGACTTATCCTGTGATTGCAGTGATGGGTTGCAGGTTTTTGTGAAGTGATGCACATTAATGGTTTTTTTTTTTTCCAAATCAATGGTTACTTTCTTTCTTGCACTCATTTGTAAACTGATTCATGCACTTATGTGAACTGGATTGTATCATGTGATTGCAGCAGATCCTAATCTAATTTGTCAACTGATTCATAGACTAAACTCCAGACAAATCTGTGAACTGGAATGCAGACTGTAGCTTGAACTGAACATTTTGTTGAAGTCCATACCATTGGAATTTCTGTGAACTGAAATGCATTGCTATTGAACTAAATTTTCCAGTAGACTATGGATCAAGCTGAACTCAGTTGCAATTCCAACTGAGAACATGCATTTCTAAACAACAGAACACTGCAAATTCCTATGAACTGAACTTTTTGCTGTCCAAAATTATGCTTTTGCTATTGTGCAAAAGTCACTCTCCTTCTGCGACTGTTGCTATTGTGCAAAAATCGCACTCCTGCAACTTTCGAAAATTCACAGGATGGCATTGATGTAGGAAATCGCACTTTTGCTATTGTGCATATGCCCGCAAGTCTTATATCTCCATTTCGTTTAATTACTTTTTTTTTTTTTTTCGTCCTTGTGCCAAACAGTTCACCGTTCGGATGCATAAGCCAATCGAATTATCATTGTGAGGAAATAGCCCTCAAATTGCCGTTGGGTTTCTTTCTAATCTGACTTTAAGGTAACAGATTGCGATTTGGCAATCAGACCCTCAATGTGAATAGCTGCAATTTGATTCGATGGCACACACCCAAATTGCCCCACCATGAAGATCACCTGTCCCCAAAATCAGGCCAGGCCACTCATCAGATGTGCCAGACCGTTGGAATCAATGGACAACTGTCGATCTAACTCTACATCCAGGTGTGGCCCACCTGGTGAGTAGATCAACCTGATTTTATTTTATTATTTATTATTTATTTTTTTGGGTATATTCAACATGTAGAATTGTAGGTCAAACTCAAGCTAAAAAGCTTTATAGTGGATCAGCCTACTTGCCTACTTTTAATGAAAGGTGCAAAACACACATGCTAGATTAGCACTTTTATTTATTGCTTTTTCTATATGTCCTCAATGTTTTATTATTATTATTATTATTATTATTATTATTTTTTTTTTTTTCTCTCACTTGCTAGCCTGTTTCCAATGATGTGTATGATTTTTAATGTTTTATTTATTTATTTATTTATTTAATTGAAGGTCATTAATGAAGCTCAATTTCCGTGGTCCGGATTATTCAATTCCATGTGGACGGAAGGTCCTCCTAGTTTTCAGTGCTGTACATCTAAACATCTCTTCATGGAAGTGTCCTTGAGTTCCATCCTTGGAGATGGGAGGTAATTACTATTACTTTGATGATGATGATGGTTATTTTAGTTTGTGGGTTCCACTATTTCACTCTCTTGATTGATGATGTTTATCTTGGTGTGCGGGTCCCACAAGCATCTAGTATTGTATACACAAATGTATAGGTCTATAACTAAAAATTAGAAAGGATGGGTGGATTTACTCTAAGGAACTTTGGTTGATTTCTTTAATGAGAGATGTGCAACCTAGCGAGTGTAAAAGACCTCACTACCCGCCGGCCAGTAGTATACTAATGTCTACCCGGCTCGTCGATAGCGGACCCATTTGGGAGCTGGTCAAACTCAGCCTAGCTTACAACCCTCTCACTTGGGCGTATAAGGCTACGCCCCCCAACTAATCACGACACAGTGGAAGACATGGCCTACCGGTATTCGGCACTCGGGCGCTCATGTATCCACTCGGTCTAGACGTTGGGGCGTCTTTTGGCCACAGAGGTTTAGGGACTTTCACTCACGGACATTCAAAGTGTCTAGATGCTCGAATCAAACATTTCCGGTGTCCCATCTTACCATACATGACATGCCTGTGGAGACTACGACCCTAATGTCTCTAGGGCATACAGTAATTACAACACACATTGCAAGATGCATGAGTCATACAATTTAGTCATGCATAAATCTTGCGCATATCGTGCGCTCATGTGAGATAATGTCCGCCTATCAGGGAGTCTTATAACAACCTGCCCAATGACATATTCAATGGTCAACCACATCTCATAATAAATATGCAGATGATGCATATGGGCATGTATCATGATGCTATGTTGTTACATACTCATAATCGGTATCGACAATCGACATCGATAATTGACTTCGATAATCGGCCTATGCAATCGGAATCGGCCTTGATGATTGGAATCGGCCTTGACAATTGGAATCGGCCTCGACAATTGGCCTTGACAATCGGAATCGGCCTCAATAATCGACCTCGACAATCGGAATCGGCGTCAATAATCGGCCTAACAAAGGGCCCATGGGAAGGTCACAATGTGGACATTTAACCATCATTACCCATCAATGTGGACATTTAACCATCATTGCTCCCAAGGAGTGGCCTACATAGAGCTAAACGTATCGTGGGCTCATGGCCTCACACAAGGACCTAATACATATCACTATGGACCTCATTCATGGGCCACACATACATCATAATGAGCCTCGTATACTTCAAGTGGGCCACATCGGGCCGCATCAGGCCTCATGTGGGACCATGGATGCACGGAGTGGATACAACACTACGTCCAAGTGGGTCCCACCAATAGTGTGGACGGCCAGATGAAATATATACATCATGGGGGTCCTACCGATGGACGGCTTGGAGAAACAATACATCATGGTGGTGTCACACCACCCGTCCGGATGGACGGTGTGGATATAGAGCATATACATCAAGGTGGATCCTACCCCCACACATGCCACACATGTGGGGTGGGCCTCATGTCCCAATCAGTTGGACGGAGTGGATATAAACCACATGCATCAAGGGGTCCCACCGTCTAGAAACACTGGACGGTGTAGATATAGAAAACATTTATCAAGGTGGGCTCCCACGGAACTTGTTGACGTCAATCAACTATATAGCTGGTGCGTGGTAGCCTAGCCAATCTGTTTCAACGGTAGGTGGGTCCCACGTGGGGCCCACCATAACGCTTATTTTCCATCGCATCTGTTGATAAGGTCACAGAGACCTAAATTAAGAGGAAAAATAAATATCATATTTATCTAAAACTTCTGTCACCCAAAAGGGTTTCAATGGTAGACGCTCAATCTCTTGCTGATTTTTGTAGTGTGGACCACTTGAGGTCTGTGTATGGCTGATTTTTGGCATACCCCATTAATTAAAGGGAACCTATGAAATGGACAGTGCTGATGTTCAGCATGCATCATGGTGGGGCGGCCTGAGGTGGGGTCCACTTACCTTGCCCACTACGCTGCTTGCTGCAGTGTCCTCTGGATGCTGGCAGCAGCAGCCGCTGCTTATTATTATTATTTATTATTATTTTTTTATTTTTCAAAAGAATTTCATAGGTGGGGCCCACATCAGGGCGATCCAATCCACCCACTGGGTTCCCGGGCTCGAGATAGGTCCAATGAGCCCAATATTGGGTATGTTTTGATGCACAGAAACATTACAGCGGGCCCTAACGATTTATCAATATTAAAATAATTATTTTTGATAGTGTGGCCTACCAGAGATTTGGATTGGCTCCATTTTTTAGCTTAACACCTAAAATAAGTTGGGAAATGGGATGGACGGTGGACATGTAACATATATCTAGGTGGGGTCCCATCTAAAGCAAAAAGGATGGACAGTGTGAATGCAACACTATTTACGTACTGATTCCACCGTCCAGAGACTGGACGGTGGACAGTGTGTGTATGAAATACATACTTAAGGTGGGTTCCACCATCCCTACCTGGACGGTGGACTGTATGGACTGTATGGTGGACGTATGCTACAGGTGGGGTCCTCATACATGTGGATGGTGTGAATAAAATGCATAGATCAGGTGGGGTCCACGTCAACGTGGCCCACCCGAGCACGGGATCAAACTGATATTTGTTTTTCCCATCCAAATAGACCCGAGTGGCTGCTAGACAGTCTAGATTCATCACACATCATCCGATGGGCTGAAAAATATGGAAAGGAGAGAGAGAGAGAGAGAGAGAGAGAGAGAGAGAGAGAGAGAGAGAGAGAGTGGTGGAGCTGAGCTCCGTTACCATGCTTTACAACATAGATCAAGTGGGTCCCAATACATGTGGGCCCACCACTCAAAATCAATGGTGGATATCCCTTCTCCACAAAAATGCAAGGTCTAGATGCCCCTTATTAAACTAGGAAAATAAACATCATGATGGGGTCCATGGAGAATGGCCCCATCATGGGATGAATGTACAAATCATAGTGGGCCATTGGCCACACCTAGGGTCCAAAGCGAGATCCGTACCATGATCGGTAGGCCTCACTTGACCCATCATCAAAAACAACATCTAGGCCTATAAGAACACCCACCTTAGATCTTTTCTTGGATCAATGGCAAGCAAAGCTCCTCGGCTTCGACTTTGATGGAGGTAGATGAAGATTGGATGGTGGAGATTAGGGTAGGGAAGTGGGCCACACCTAGCTCTCCTCTTGGAAAGCTTGGATGTCCACCCTTGGGAGTTGCTTGAAAATGGAGAGAGAGAGAGAGAGAGAGAGAGAGAGAGAGAGAGAGAGAGAGAGAGAGAGAGAGGTGATGTGTATGACATGGGAGGTATGGTGCTTGTTGACTTGTTGGTAAGAAATGAATGGGATGAGTAAGGGTGTTGTTGACTTTGGGTGAGACAGGGATGGGTAGGGTATGGGTTGTACTTGATTTGATTATTTGATTGATTGATGTAATGGGTTGTAGAGATTCTCTCGGAATCTGTAACTCGCAACGTTTTATCGAAAAAAAAGCGGGCCCACAACTCTTGGCCCGGGTATCGAATCGGCACGTGAGACGCGGCGTTGGAACCGTGGCGATGGCGCGGTAGCAAGGATACAAGTCTCGGGTTGAGTCGACTCTGGAATACATGATACGACTTAGGGTTGGGTGCAAATACCGATTACAGGTTACGGGTTGCCGGAATTCGACCGAGAGGACCGCGGAAGTCTACGAAATGGTACGGTCTAGGATACGGGCCTTACAAGCTATCCCAATCCATTAGGCCCCCATTTGATAATAATGTTTTCCACCATACCCTGTAGGACCACCTAAGCCTTGGAGCCCATCTTGTGTTCGTACCGGGCCTTTCATAGAGAATGTGTCCCACCTAGATGCACGCGTTCTGCCCAAGTTTAGTGAATATATCCAAGGCCCACTTAGATGATGAACAAGCTACTCGATCCATTTGTAAGGACACATAGGTGTTGGTGGTCATATGCAGGAGCTGCGGCGAGTCCGGTCTGGGATACTGGGTGAGAAGGATAACATGGTGATGATGCACGACGTGATGGATGCACAATGGCTTTATGATAATTACAGAGATGAGAGCTATTTGAGGCGGGCGATAATGCCGCTTGAAGTCCTACTAACGAGCTACAAGAGATTGGTGGTGAATGATTCGGCTGTGAATGCCATCTGTTACGGGGCGAAGCTGATGATTCCGGGCTGTTGAGGTTTGAGAATGATATCGAGAATGGGGAGGAGGTGGTGTTGATGACGACCAAGGGGAAGCGATTGCTCTAGGCATCGCGGAGATGACAACAGCAGTGATGGCGACTTGCGATCATGGGGTCGTGGCCAAGATCAAGAGGGTGGTGATGGGTCAGGACACATACCCTAGGAAGTGGGGGTTGGGCCCACGGGCTTCGATGAAGAAGAAGATGGTCGTGGAGGGGCTGTTGGATAAGCTTGGGAGGCCAAATGAGAAGACGCCGGCGGAGTGGTCAAGGAATGTGGTTCTCCCAACAGGAGGGGATTCGATGATTGCTAGCCTTGCGGCTGCAGCGGTGCTAGTTGCGGTGGAGGAGGACGGGCCGATGGTCGTTGAAGAGAAAGGAGAGAAGAAAAAGAAGAAGAAGGACAGGGATGGGGGAGATGATGAGGGGCGGACGCGTAAATTGGAGGACAACAGCAATAGTCCTGTTGGGGTGGCAACTAAGAAGGTTAAGATTGAGGAAGTTGAGAAAGTTGTGGAGAAGGAAGAGAAGAAGGAGAAGGTGAAGAAAGTGAAGGTTGAAGTTGAGGTGAATGGGGCTAAGGAGGATGGGAAGAAGAAAAAGAAAAAGGACAAGGAAAAGGATGAATCGGGATTGTCCGATGAGGAGAGAGTAAAGAAGGAAAAGGTGAAGAAGAAAGATAAGGGGGAGAAGGATAAGGCCGAGTTGGGGCCATCTGCTGAGGAGAAGGGTGAGAAGGAAAAGAAAAAGAAGAAGGAGAAGAAGAGCAAAGAGGTCGAGGATGGGAATGATGAAGAGGTAGATAGGACTGAGAAGAAGAAGAAAAAAGAGAAGAAAAAGAAGAGTAAAGATGGGGAAGAACAAGACTAGATACAATACATGGGATTCAGACTTCATGTTTGATCAAGAGAATGCTCGAATGTATGATTCCAAGTAACATCTGATCTTCTCTTCCTTAGGTATTCGCGGCTTCTGTAACCTCTGTTATGTTTTCTGCTGAGCTATTTTTCATTTTAGCTCTGCTTGATAGACTTTTTTTTTTTTAAATTAAAAATTTTGAATTATGAGCTAAAAAAAAAAAAAAACAGTCCTAGGTGTATGGACCCCACCAAAGCCCACCTTGTATAGGTGTTGGGCCCCATAGGGAGCCCAATTTACTACATGATAGAGAGGGTGAGAAAGCCCACTTGTTGTACTTAGACGTATCCCCTCAACTCACCTTGTTGTATACCCATTTGATTCACCCATGAGGCCCATTCTTGATGTAAGCACGCCATCTAGGCCACCTACTGTCTATAGGAAAGTACATCATCATTCGTTATAGTGATGACAGAATATGTGGTATCAAATTTGGTATATCCACTGTTGAAGTTTATCATTGATTTGTAGGTTATATCCACCGTCCTTTCAATAAACCTCGCCTTAGGATACACGATACATTAGTAACTTGAGTAGGTTAGGGTAGTCTAACATGGAACATTCCATATAGACTCCTCTATGTCTAGTGGGGTGTATCGTTCAGCCCCTATTCTTATAAGTGACATACCGGTTAAGGCCGATCATCGCCTGCTATATCTGATAATCATGCTACTGTACTTAGTATAATAGGACACATTGAGAACATGATTAGTATTACATCATGATACATATTCATACGTATCATTCGTATGCCTGTTGTAAGGAATGTTTGATCATAGAATTGCCGTTGGCTGAGTTATTTAGGGGACTCCTTCTGAGATGGAGTTTCCCCACTTGATCGCGTGGTACGCACAGGTTGACATATGACTGGATGGTATCACTCATACATCTAACATTTTGTGTTACATGATCACTTTACGCCCTAAAGACATCAGGGCTGTGGCCTTCACATGCATATCATGGATGGCCAGATGGGATACTAGAAATATTTGGTTCTAGCACTTGGGCACGTTCGATGTTCTTGGGTGAAAATTCATAAATCCATTGGTACCAGGGATGCTCCAACGTGTAGACCGAGTGGATACATGAGCGCTTTAGTACCAAATACCAGTAGGCGGCGTCTCCCACTGTGCCATGGTCAGTTGTGAAGGGGGTGTGGCCTTATCCCCCCGAGTGAGGGGGCTGTAAGCTAGGCTGAGTTTGATCAACTTGCAAATGGGTCCGCTATCGATGAGCTGGGTAGGTATTGGCAGACTACTGGACATGTGCATAGTGAGGTCTTTTCTTCTCTCTGGGTTGTGCGGCTAGGGAGGCGGCAGCTAATGTGGAGTGTACTAGACCCCGGTGATATCCAAGAGATGTAATGTACTGATATTGTGACGCCCCATCACTGTTGCACACATAGGTGGACACACATGGGCGGGGCTTAAGGGCCTGGGCGAGTTATCAGTGGTTGGCAAACTAATGTGTTAGTAGGCTACTATGCATACAGTGAGGCGGAATGTTGTCCCACATCGGAAGCGCTGTGGCAGTCATATGCAGACTTGTTGAGCAGGAGTTGCGTACTTAACACTAGACTCATTCATTCATTCATTCACTATCCACTCGGGCTGGTAGTGCGCAACTAAATCATTATATATACCTTGGCAATGGCCAGGATTTCGGTTGGGCGCACGACCAACTTGAGATCAGGAGTTTACCACATTGAGTCTAGCTATCCAAATTTAGGTATGAGACTGGTTTGGATAGAAGTCGTTTGTGATGAACCCCACAGCTTGTGATACCACGTACTATCATCCCGACTACATACTCCAGCTTTGTCATTTTTCTTGCATTGCATATTGCATTGCATCCTCTGTATATGACATTTGGTTTACTATGTTTCTGCATTACATGGCATAGATAAGGTTGATGGTATTCGTGGACTTGTTAGGATTTACACATTGCATTGCATCCTCAACATATGACATTTAGCATACTATGTCTTACATCATATAACCTTGTTATGGTTGACAGTATTCATCGACTTATCAGTATTTTCGCTTACTCTAATATTTGTGTGCTTGACACATATATTATGCATACACGCACTACCCTCTAAGCTTCTTAGTAAGCTTATGCACGACCGTTGCATGCAGGTGACGTTAAGTCGTAACAGCATTGAGGCAGGACCTTGTGGAAGATTATTTTGGAGATTTTGTTATTTATGTATTTCCATTTTCAGCACTGTATTCTAATATTCATATTAGTGGATATGTGGTGATGATGTTGTTCTTGTGATTTGGGTATACTTGTAGTTATGCTTTTTTACAAAAAAAAATCATACTGAAAATCCTCCTTGTAAGATCACAGGATCAAAATCTGGCGTATGGGCGCTATGAGCCGAGAATGTGGTATTACGGAGGCTGTCAGCATCGAATTCGGCAATCGAAAATTTTATGAGCTCGGTTCTCGAGTTTAGGGCGTAACAGCCCTGCTGGGGGAGAGGCCACCTTTGGAGGGTGGGACTGGTTCTCTTTTGGGCATGGATGAGGATAGCTTGCGGAGTTGGCCCCGGGAGCGGGAGCAGGGAGTGTAGGGGGGACTGCTCAAGGGGAGCAACTGCGACCTTCACCGATACCACAGTCTCTCCCGGTGAGGGAAGGTGAGGCTCCGGGCTAACCTGGGTATCGAGGGAGAGTGGTTAAGAGAGTTGGGATCGTTGGGACTAGGGGGATAGGTTGATACATATATGGACGTTGGGAGGGTAGGAAGGACAGATTGATGCAGGTGGGAAGTAGTTGGGGGTTGTGGAAGGGCCAGGCCAAACAGGGGAGGAAAAGGCGAAGGGAGAGTTGGGTTAGAGAGTTAAGTAAAGGAGTTGGATCAGGTACGGTGGGAATTAAGTAAGGTAAGGGGTTGGGGTTCGGGTGGGTTGTATATGCTCAGGGAAAAGGGGGGTGGTGAAGGTTGGTTGGTGGTCTCAGTTGGGGAGATGTGAGGGGCATTTGAGCAAACAGGTGGAGAGGTGGATTGAACCACATGAGGGACAATAGTGTGGACAGTTGAGGGACATTCGGCTGGAGTTTCATTCGAACTCTGGTGTAACCTTTAAAAACTCCAAGAGTAGATGCCCTATCAATCTCCATCACCTCTCCATAGGTGTTTGCTACCATCTGAATAGCGCCCGAGTACCAAGAATGCGTCAGGATTCCAAACAGTCTGATCCAGATGCCTTTGGTTAAGGGAGTAGAGTTGGTGTAGGGGAGTATCTGCTTCAAAAGCAAGCATTTCCTGCCTCAATTGAAAGTTGAGCAGGAAGCTGTTGGGACCAATTCTTGTGAAGTCCACCGAAGATGCAGAGAAAATGGATTCTCGGAATGTATCTATTAGGTGCAGTATAGAGACCCTGTCATCAACTGCGGTAGAAATTAGGGCTGATGCTAAATCCCTCCTCAGCTTTGCCACCTCCCTACTGTCGGCCTCTACAATGAGAAGGGCAGAACCCTCTGGTCAGCCCGAGAGAGTAGTCTCGGCGGCCTATCTAAAGCTCTGGTCTGGAATTACCGCACGTTTAACCACTAACGAGTAGGAGACCCCATTGGGTCGAGAGGATTGCTGGTGTTTGGGAGGATGCTAAGGATGCTGTACTCTATCTTTAGGCCTGCTCTCTTGTAATCTAGCCCTTTCAATGGAGATGATTCTGCCATCGATTCGTTTGCCGTTAAGGCAGTTGAAGGCATTGAATGCTTCTTGTTCATACTGAAACCGGATGAACGCAAACCCTCGAGGTGTGTTGTTGATTCTATCTTTGGGGATATAGACGTCTGAGATTTTGCCAAATCTGCTGAAGATTTGCAGTAGGTCCTCACGATTGGTATCGAAAGTGAGATTTGCAGCAAATAGGGAGAACAGCGATGAGGGTTTCTTCCGTCTGTGAGGGACCTGCCATGGGGGTTCTTCAGCCCGCGAAGCTCCTTCGACTCTCATTACTCCTCGACCCTTATCCTCGGCACGGTCTGACTGGTAGAAACTACTGCTCTTCTCACCAGTCACAATCTCCAGAAGTAAAACTACGAAGCTGAATGCATCTGATTTGATGGAGAATTGCCCGTAAATGGCATACTCTGGGGCCATGTATCCAATTCAAGGGAAAGTCACCAACATCAACAGATGTTTCATAGATTAGTAGAGAAGGTTTGATTATACTAAAGCTAGATTTTAGTTATATATTAGATAGATAGGGAGAAATTGGAAAACATTTGTAAGACCAGAGATGCTTACAGGGACATCCCAACCGTCTATGTGAATCGATTCGCACTAATATTATCGATACTCAGAACAATGATACCTTATAAACATCACCAAATCCACCTTCTCCACGCTTATTGTCTTCAGAGAAGTCGTCTGTTGCAGCTCTTATTGTACCCGAATCAAATATCAGTGGCTCCTTGTTTCTTTCAATCATATGATCTACACAAACAATGCCATCTTCAATCATTTGTGTAGGTCTTCCAGGCTTCAAGGTAGCAGTGTTAAGCACAAATTTTAAAAAGGATGAAACTGTTTTCACTGATGCAAAGGGTAACCCACAATGACCCACCGATCAATGGTTTCTTCTTTTTCCTCTTTTTTTTTTTTTAAAAAAAAAAAAAAAATTTTAATTTTAAAATTTTATTTTTTGATAATGAAAACATTTAATACTATCTTAATTTAAGATTCAACTGAGTAGTAGAGTCATCCCGACCCGGCCGGACATCTGGTCGAATCGAGTTTTCAGGCTTTCAAACTATGACACATATACATACTGTGTGATAAGATACATTCAACGTCCAAATAAAAGATAATGAACAAGGATTCATAAAAGTGAGAGGACAACTTCAAGAAATGCATGCACAGCTTAGAAAAGTCCATCAGCCCTCTCTTTCAACACTGATCTCTTGCAAAAATGGCCGAGCGGGCAGAGGCGAGTGTTCCGCAGGAGCGGACCAGCTCGAATTGTTCAACGTGTCACATGGGCCATCCGTTGTTATTCCCATAGACCCTCTTGACATAAGGTCGCTTAGGGAGTTGGTTAAGTCATTGAATTGCCACAAAGTTAAGTAGCTAGGCCGCGATGTGACACTGCTTACTTCAACGTCGCCTGATAGCATGGCCACCACACGTGACATGGGCGGGCGTAGCACTGGAGATGTTTGAATGCACAAAAGAGCTACTCCAATCATTCTTAGGGCTTCTCCTTTGTCAAATTCCAACAGTGTCGGATCGATCAATTCCAATGGACGGTTAGCTTCATGTAGAGTCCAAACCCATTCGAGGAGATATATCTTATCTTGATCCAAGCTTGTATCTGTATTTGGCTTTCCACTAAGAATTTCAAGTGCAACGACCCCAAATCCAAACACGTCAGCCTTTTCTGTTAGATGCCCACGTAAGGCATACTCCGGTGCAAGATACCCGATTGTCCCTCCAACCCGTGTGCTGATGTGTGTCTTCTTATCATCATATAGTTTGGCCAAACCAAAATCTGAAATCTTGGGATTGAGATCAGCATCAAGCAAAATATTACTGGCCTTGACATCTCTACGTACGATTCGGAGCCTTGACTCTTCGTGGAGATAAGTGAGGCCTCGTGCGGTACCCAAGCATATTCTGTAGCGGGTGGGCCAATTTAGATGCAAGTTACTGTCTCCGAAGAGTGCATGATCAAGACTCCTCTTTTCAAGATACTCATAAACCAAAAGGCGCTTATCTCCCTCGACGCAGCATCCGTACAACTTCACAAGGTTCCGGTGCTGCACCGCTGATATGGTAACAATCTCTGCTACAAACTGACGCTTTCCATCATGAGATGCCACTGAGAGTTGCTTCACAGCTACTATCCTTCCATCTGAAAGTGTGCCCTTATAAATAGCCCCAAATCCTCCCATTCCCAACTTATTTTCCAGACTGAAATCTCCGGTCGCAGTCCTCAGTTCGGAATAACTGAAAGTGTTTGGTTTGGTACCCATTTTTAGAAGCTCTTTATCTTCATCCATGTGCCTCCTCCTTAAGAAACAAGTAGCGATGGCAAAGATGAGCACGACTACAACAACTATAGGAACGACCATGATGATGGCAGTTCGAGATGAGCGTCGCTTTCTTCCTGGAAAAACAAGAAATACAGTAGTTTTTAGGCTGGAAAGCAGGCCACATCGGTTCCCAGCCAATATAACTGGCCTCAGCCCTATAGTACAGGCCCATGAAGTTGGCACGGGTTAAATATTCGGAGCTTTTGTTAAATAAGTTGGGCAGGGGGCACCATGACTGTTAATGTTCATTAAAAAAATGGGTTAGGGTTGCTAATTAAAGCCTCACACATGTGCAAGGGATACCATCTACATGCCATCACATTTGTCAGCATAAAAGAACATTTTAAAAGAAACGCACAGAAACTGTAATTAGAGGGCTAATTTTCCTAAATAAGGTGGGGCTGGGTGCGATTAGGGGTGGGTGTAATTAGTTTTTGCTTTGTTCAGATAGTCATGATAGGTTTGCCCAGAAATTTTTCCTGTGCATCCCTGAATGTATATCCTTTTGAAGTTTCAATGGAATCAGGGCCTCCATCTAGCAATATTGAAATACCTTTGTAAGAGAGTTAATAGCAAATCCTCCTCCACGATCCGTTCTATCCCAGCAAGATATCGACTCTATCTTCCAAGGAGAGCATTGCTTGTCAGAGGGTCTAGGTAATCCTATCTGGCTGCCGGATCCCACAAGCAAGTTCTCTATTTCGTCAGCATGGGAGATCAGTAGATTGTGCAGGCCTTGCACGTCCTGAGGAGCCAAGATCTGGAATGTGAAGATCCCGCCAAAAATCTCAATGCTAGTGTGGAGGATTATCAGGGGGCGATGCTGGTTGACGTGGCTATTCAAACCCGCAGGATTCAGCTTGCATCCCGGTGCAACTGCTGTGTAGAGGATCAGCGGCAGAGGCAGGGCCTGCAGTGGAGACTTCAGAACAGCTATTTATGCACAGCATCCGGGCGAGCGCGGTTTGAGTCCACTTCACCCAGATCTTCGGCATCCAACTGAGCTACAATCAATCGGTGGAGGATAGGCTGACCCACTGGTGGGGTTCCCGTTCAATGCACGGGCCTTCTACCCCATTCAAGAATCTAGTGCCCTGTTTTCTTCTTTGGGAGCAGTGGAAAGGCAGAAATGCTTCAAGATTTGACGGCACATTGGTGAATGTGGGAATTCTCATCTCGCGCCTAAGTGGCTGGATTCGGTGCATAGTGAATAGATGGGGCGCTCCTCGGTCTCGCGCAAGCATGTCCAGCAGGGCCCTTGTGGCAATGGGGATTCTAGCGCAGCCCCAGCAAAGCCGGTTGGCTGGGTGAAGCTAAACATTGATGGGTCTTCAAGGGGAAACCCAAGTGTGGCAAGTGGTGGGGGTGTATGCAGAGGAGATAAGGGAGGTTTCTGCTTCGGATTCTATACAAGTTATGGCTTCGCCTCCAACACGGGGGCGGAACTTCGAGTAGTTCACGAAGGCCTTGTGCATTGCCTCTAGCACGGCTTCACAAATATTTTAGTAGAATCTAACTGTCTTCTGGTGGTGAATTTCCTTTCTGGGTTATCCTGCCCGGGTTGGAAATGGAAGTATTGGGTAGACAGAATCAGGAACCTTAGCCTTATCAACCATGTAAAGTTTGTCCATATTATTGAGAGGGTAATGGGCCGACAGATGCGATGGCCAGAATGGGTAGCGAGAAGCAAGGGTCAGCCCTGTTTTTAGCCCAATCCGACCTTCCTCCGGTGGTCCGGGGCCTCATTTTCCTTGATAGAGTAGGAATAGGTGCCATTAGAAGAGAGGATTAGGAGCTAGTGCTCCCTATTTTGTCTACTTTTCCTAGCCCTGTATTTGCCGTTTTATTTCCTTACCATAGGTTCCCCTTACACTTTTGTTATGGGAAGTCTGAACCTAGGATGCCGATCTATTAGCTTTGTAAATCCTTTTCACTATTATGAAATGAATAGATCCTTAAAAAAAAACAAAAAAACCTAAGCCTTCTCCACTAGAGAAATGTGTTTCGAACCCGTACAATCCAAGCAACACCCACTGTACACACACATGACACACTTATTTACCTAGACCAATCCAAAAATTAAATCTGTTGAACTACACCTGACACACTTATTTAGCCAAACTAATCCAAAAGCTAAAATTGTAAAAATACATTTTTTTTTTAAATAGAACTTTCTTTGGGGGAAGGGGAAGGGATGGGTTCTGGTTTAAAGAGTAAGAAACAAGGGTTTTAAAGGAAAAAAGAGAGGTTTAATAGGGTAAGTTGTGGCGATTCGATAAACTCTATTTGCAAATCAAAGAAGATTGTCGAGTGCAAGATGAGAATTTAAATAACTGAAATAAAATTCACACCTGATTGAGACAACATTGTTGTAACTCGATTGTCGTACTATTCCATACCTTTTTTTTTTTCCTTGGTGCCCATCGCACGTACGGGCACGTCCATGGGCCAGTGGCGCCGCGCTCCTCGAGCCACAAGCATCTTGTTAGGGTCATCAGCTCGCGGGTTTCACTGCTCGACGGGCCTTGACAATGATCATTCTGCAGGTTCACCTACGGAAACCTTGTTACGACTTCCACACCTTACATCTCAAGAGAAGCATTGGGATGGGATGAGAGACTTCATCATATGTAGGCTTGGGGACCTAGGCTTGTTTATATAGTTATAGAGGATGAGGAGTTTGTAAGCATCGAAACTCCTCCCCCTTAGGCTCTACACGAATTTAAGATTCCTATTTTAACCGAAACACTATGCATGCAATACAATCCTAGCGCGCCACCCCTATACATTTTAGATCAATCACAACTCCAGCGGGGGTCCACTAGTATGCCTAATCATGTTATCTAGCCTTTATGGTAATCTAGACCATTGATCAATAAGGCACACCTTATGGAATTCTTACATTCTCCCACTTGAGCCACATAGATCAATGTTAAGGATTAATTTTCAAAAATATTTTAAAAACATATTTTTGTATTAAAGAAACATCTGAATGATCAACCAATGCAATTATTGGATAGTACGGGCAATGCTTTTACAATCCGGTCTATCAAGACCACTATAATCGACTTGCATAGCTATCACAATATTTAATTTAAGCGAATGAGATTAAACATGGTCACAAATACTACTAGTCTTAACGACATATATCAAGAACTAAAACGTGTGATATAAAGATTACACACGTACTGTGATGATATGTGTTTATCCTTAAGAGGTCTACGAGCTTTCAGATGTCTTTAACGAGACAAAATTGCTTACTTAAAATAAATTATGCATATATAAAGAGAATAAAAAATTAACTTTATATCAAAATCATCAAAATTTTATAAATGAAATGTCTTCAATATCTATGAAAATAAAACACACTCAACTCCTATTAATTGAATACATCTATGGGGTTAATGACTCTCATACATGTTACGTGCTCTTGAAATGGCGTGATAGGGAGCCCTTTAATGAGAGTATTCATAATCATCTGCTTAGTGTAAATGAACTCCATAGAAACTAGACGATTCTGAACTCTTCCTTCACAATAAGATAATTGATGTTAATATGCTTCAACCTTGATGAATATTTGTTGTTGTTAAAGAATGAAACCGCAACTAAGTTATCACAATAGATTTTCAATGGTTTCGAGATATGCTCCAATACTTGCAAACTTGAGAAGAAATAGTGTAACCATAATACCTTATATGATGATTCATAACAAGCAATGAACTCAGCTTCCATGGTGGATGAGGTTGTTGTCGATTGTTTCACACTTTTCCAAGACAGCCCAACCAACCATCATGAAGATGTAGCATGAGGTAGACTTCTTTGAATCAACACATCCAGCATAGTCTGCGTCTGAGTATTTAACCGACTCTAAATGATCACGCCTTCTGTATATAAGTATGAAGTCTTTAATTCGTTCTTTTTAGGTAACACAACACCTTCTTTACAGTAATCCAATGCTGCATTCCTGGATTAGATAAATAGCTATTCAATATTCCAACTACAAAGGTAATATCCGGTCATGTGTAGACTTGAGCATACATGATACCCCCTACTACTGATGCATACGGAAAATTCTTCATTCGATTATTTTCTAAATCATTCTTAAGGCATTAGAACCGTCCGAATTTATCATTATTTACAATGGGAGGTTGTCTAAGAGCATAGTTTTGCATCCCATTCTTTTTAAGTACCCTTTCAATATAGGCCATCTATGATAGGCCTACATGATTTGTCATGACCTATCTCTATGTCAATGGCATAAGAGGTATCACCAAGATCTTTTATCTCAAATATTTGAAATAGGAATTTCTTAGTATCGCTCGATATCCTAATGTCACTTCTAGCTAACAAAATATTATCAACATACAAAACTAATATGAAGAACTTGTTCCCACTAATTTTACCATAGATATATTCATTTGTGGTGTTTTTTACAAAACCGTATGAGGAAATCACTTTATGAAACTTCAGGTACCACTATTGTGATGCTTGTTTCAACCCATATATGGATTTCTTGAGTTACAAATCATATGTTCTAAGCCATCAGATGTGAAACATTCTAGTTGCGACATGTATACATTCTCATCTACATCTCCATTAAGAAACGCAGTCTTTACATCCATTTAATATAGCTCTAAATATATATGAGCCACAAGAGACATTATGATCCTGAATGAGTCTTTCTTATATACTAGTGAGAATGTATATTTAAAATCAATACCTTCACATTGGTTAAAATCATTAGCAATAAGTTTGTCTTTATATTTTTCGACATTACCCTTAGAGTCTCATTTGGTTTTAAATACCTATTTACAACTAATCGACTTTATTCATTGGGGTAACTCAACAAAATTTTAAACCTTATTATCCTTCATGGATTTCTACTCATCCTTTATGGCATCCATCCAACAAGATAGGTTAATACTTTGTTTGACTTGTGTAAAGGATTTAGAATAATTTTCCACTCTTATGTCAAACTCATACTCCTATAGGTATAGGATATAATCATTTGGAATCACAAACATCCTCTCTCCTTCAGATCTTCTTAATGGCTCACCATCTTTTAGTGTGACTTTGATTTCCTTCCTCAGTGAGTTGTATAGGAGGTTCATTATGGTGATTTGGAGTGATTAAAAGCTCAACTGAAGGATTTGTCCCCATGTGACCCAAAGTAGCCATGACGAGAGTTACAACCCGCACTTCCTCAAATATAAAATTTATAATATTCGTGCCCACACTATTTTGAGTATCCTCAATGAATTTGGTATTCCCAATTTCAATAATCTTGATGGAGTGGGAAGGACAGTAGAATCAATAACCTTTTAACATTTATAAATATCTTATAAACAAATAGCTTATGGTTCTGGGATCAAGCTTTATTTTATAGGGGCTAGGTTATAAACTTTGGCCTCAGCAGGGTATCCCCAAACGTGGAGATATCGGGGCTTGGTTTTCCCCATTTCACAACTCAAAAGGAGTTTTATTTAGAGTCTTCTTGGGGACCCTGTTAAGGACATGAACTGTAGTTTTGATTGCATCATCCCAGAGAGATTTTGGCAATATTGAATTGCTTATCATGCTATCCACCATGTCCATAAGAGTGCAATTACGCCTTTCAATCACACCATTCTTCTTTGGAGTCCCAGGCATGGTATACAGGGCAACAATGCTAAAATCTTGCAAGTATCTCACAAATGGTCTCGGATCGTGACTTGATTCGTCATATTTGTCATAGTATTCACTACCACGGTAAAACCCGATGAGCATACTCTTCCTATCGAGTTGATTTTTAACTTCAATCTTATAGATTTTAAAAACATCTAATGCATCTGATTTTTAATTTATAAGATAAAGGTATCCAAAATGAGAGTAGCCATCTATAAAAGTAATAAAATATTTATACTTAGTCTAAGATGTTGTAGGGAATGGCACACAAATGTCGGTATGTATCACTTGTAAGAGACTCACACTTCTAGTTGCACATTTCTTTCTGATTCTGGTTTGTTTACCTTTAATACAATCAACACGTGTTTTATAGTTGAAGAAGTATATAAAATGAAGAATTTCTTTCCACACTAGTCTTTCTAGTCACTTACGAGAGATGTGGCCTGATCACCTATACCACATCACAAAGGAATTTTCATAGTCAAGTCTTCACTTATTATGTAAAAGTAATAATAATAATAATAAATTTTAAGTTAAAACTTAAATTCTACCCAACCTATCTATCCCTTTCTTACCTTTTCTCTGTAGCACCCCAAACTTTTCAATACCCAAGTATTGAAAGTTCTCGAGTGTTACCATGAAATTCAACGTAATCCGTGCACATGTACAATACCAATTTAGTTATTTTAACCTTACATCTATTACCTACCATGAATCTAACCATAGGGAATGATCTTCATTCATAAATCAAACAATTTGACTGTTGATTTTGATACAAGACCATCCATCATGTGATATGACGTATGTACCATCCCTTAAATAAATTGGAAAATAACTCCTTAACCATAATGATTTAGATGTAAGTCTTTTTGTAAGAGTTCTTTAGAAAGGTGCTTATAACATGTAGAACCATTAGATTCCACAAAACTCTTAAATCAACAATAATTATAAAAATGCCACTAACCTAGACCCCTGAATCCTATATCACATAGTTCCTAATATCTATTTAATGTGAAATTTTATATCATGCCTATGTATCATAAATTAACTATACACATCGAATTTCAGCCCTTAGATCATGTAAAAGTGGCCTAATTGACAAATCAGCCCATAACCGTTGATTTTGGTGTCCATCGAGTGAAGAAACCTCGCGGGTAGTCGTTGTAGGATATTTCCCTTCATACGAAGGACTTGGATTGCCCATCACATAGACCAAGGGTTTAGTATGAAGATTCCACTTTGTAGGCTTTTCTTTAGGTGTGAAGTTATCTTTCAAGGTTTATCAACTCCTTACAAATCTAGCTCTTCAAATCTATCCATTTTCTGCCATCCATCGAAACTCAAACTTGGACCACACCTTGGCCTCACATGACTACGACATCATACAAAACTTGAACCCTGATCTATGACCCTACACCATTGAATGCATGCGGAAGCTAACTCCTTCTTTTTAATGTAAAAGGTGAGATTTCAGATCTAGCTCTTTTCCACCATCAATCAACCATCAAATTTTGTCCAAATGCTTTCCTATATTGACTACACATTTCCTTCAAATTTGGGCCATGATCATTAAGTGTGGACCGTTAATTTAGATCAAGTCCATTTTGAACTCGTTGAAACTTTTCAAGATGAAACAATCTAGGGCTCTAATATACTTCTTATATAGGCTTATGGATAAAAACGTCATGCTAGTACTGATAGAGGGCACAAATCTTCTAAAAAGTCATCACAATGGACCCCACTTGGCCACTGCAAACCAACCAAAAGCGAGTGACTTCTGCAAGTTGTAACAACACCTCGGATTAAAGCTGGGCATGTTTGACCCAATTTGGTGGATCTGACCCGATCAGACCCAATCCAACCTGTTCTGAACTGAACCGACGGCCTGGATCAGTGCGGATCAAGTAGGGTCATTCAGATCTGACAGCTTTTCGGATCGAGTTCGTATCAGTGGCCAATCCGGACCGATCCGATCTGATTAGATCCGATTCGGACTGATCCGATCTAATTCGGTCAGGTCATACGAGGTTTAAATATAGTCGTAGGATGTTTGCATCTTTAACCGTTGAAAAAAAATAAAGTGATGGGGGTTAAACCATTTCCCAAGAACAATAACGTGAGGGTGGCGCATTGATGAGGCCTGCTTTGGGCATGTGTAGTCTTTATGGGAGTGGATTTGTTGTTCACTGGATAACACTTTAGTGGTGTTACCCTTACCATGTGGGGCCTACCTTGATATATATTTTTTTCTATATCCACACCGTCCATTTATTTTTCATCTCATTTTAGGACATGTTACCAAATTTTAAGAAGATCCAAATCTCAGGTGGATCACAATACTAGAAACAGTAAAGACTGACCATTCAAAAGTTTTTGTGGGCTACTAAAGATTTAGACCAATCAGATCTTTGGATTTCCCCTTCCTCCATGTCATATTGACACCATCAACAGATTGGATAGAAAATAAACATTAACAAAACCTTATGAAACAAAACTGTTACTTGTGGTGTGGTCCACTTGATACTTGGATCTAGTTTTTTTTTTTTTTTTTTTTTTTTTTTTTTTTTTTTTTGTTCCGTGTCCTTAAAATGGGCTGGAGAAACCGATGGACGGCGTGGATATACAACACATCATTAAGGTGGGCCCCACGATAAAGGTAAGTGGGTCACACCTAATCCTCTGTATAGATAACACGTGCACAGATGCTAAGGCATGCATCCCGTTTCATGTACAACACACCATATGTACAGCTGGTGTAGATACGTGTCGTGCGAAGACAAGCGCAGACGCACCTCAAGCTTCGAGTTGTACGAACGGCTCAAATGAGATCAAAGTTACATGGGCCCCACAATGACGTATTCATTATATCCACATCGTTTATTCATTTTTCAAGATCATTTAGAGCATTAGAAAAAAAATAATCATATCGAAAGCTCAAATGGACCACACTAAAAATAGCAGCGAGGATAATGATTTTCACCATTAAAAAATTTGATTCGAATCATACCGAACCCGATCCAACTCGGTTTCCCTGACCAAGTCAGACTCGGTTCGAGTCAGGCCAACCGTGCATCGGATCGGTTTGAGTCAGATGTTTCGGACTCGGTCCTGAATTGGATAGAGTTCAGGTCAGCCCATATAGATTTCAGATTGAATCGAGTTGGACCCAATCCGATCTGACTCGGTCCGATGCCCAACTCTACCCCCGAATTAAGGAGTTTTCAAACTGGAAACTTCCTGTTTCCACTCCCGCCCGAGAAACGCGAGTTCGAGGGGAACTTCTCCACCAAGAATGGTTGGTTTTAGGATCTTCTATCAAATCTGAGTTGTCGAATCCTCCTGAAAGGAATTTTCGATCCTTCCTGACAAGGATAGGAGATGTGACATATGAGAAAATCCCAGCGTCTTTCCATTTTTCCCAAAGCTAAGATGCACCTCATGGAGCTTTCCTTCGCAAAAACCATTGACTGAACCTATTGGACATTAGATTTTTAATGACCACAAGTCTTCATGCATCCATCTGAACCGTCCACAACTACCACCTTGAAGGAAGATGGGCCAAAATGAAACCCGCCATTAAAATAACGATTGTCTTTCTTATTTGAGTGTTGAGCGTCAATCGCTAAAGATGCTCCATTCCAAGATCAATTCCATTCATTAGATGCCCATCTAAATGTTCTCATTTCCCTAGAGTACTAAGCTAAACCGATTAACCATGTACACCATGATTGAGTGGTGTTTCTCTTCATGCACGACGAGTGCGAGATACTTCCGCACGCTGCGTAACTGGAGTGAGAAACTCCCTCCAATACGGAAACCTTATCCAAAAATTATATCAATACCTACCTTCGTAGACATTCCAGCAAGAGGAAAAATGTGAGAGGAAGAGAGGAAAGAAAGAATGAAAGGAAAAAGAAAAGAACAGAAAGGAAAGGAAAGGAAAAGAGAAAGAAAAATGAAGAGAGAGAAAGCGAAAGAGAAAGAAAGAAAGAAAAGAAAGAAAGAGAAAGAGAAAAAGAGAATGGTGTGCCCACCTTAAGGTGAGGGTTTTATCCTTTAGGCTTACATTAATTTAAGTTATTATATTTACCTTGCCTTTACATGCCTTCGTGTTATTTCTATCTTGCCTTTAACTTGCTTTCGAGTTACATTGAATTCCTCCTACAATCATATGTTTTACCATCAATTATTTGCCCTTTAAGATTATAGTATAATGTTGTTTATAAGTGATCTTTATGAATTTATGTGAGGTGAAGGATACAAGTCTTGCCCTTACCTTTATCAATTTATTGAGGTTTTTTTTTTTTTTTTTTAAAAAAAATAAAAAAATAAAAAAGGAACTTTCTATTCATGTATAAAGCAGAGGAGCTATACAGAGAAAAAAAGGGCCTCCTAGCCAAAAAAATCGAGGTAGGCCCACCATAAAACCCGAGGCGGCACCGCCTACTACAACTCACGCAGGTATCCTGAAGATCGGATAACGATTGGAAAAGATGGTGGGACGACTGGTGACTACTACCTCTTCGAGCCAAACCATCAGCCACACTGTTAGCTTTTCTGGAGGAATACACGATTGAAACTTCCATGGCTTCCATGAGGGATTTGATTCTAGTCTACCAATACCAAAGAGTTCAAGAGATGCTCTCCTTCTTGTTTAGTGCATCCATGACTACCTTGGAATCACTAACAAGGTCCACCTTTAGGAATCCCAAATCTCTACTAATTGACAAACCCTCCCAGATTGCTTTTGCTTCTGCCCTGCCATTTGATCCGAAGCCATAACACGAGGAAAAGGCAAACAAAAAATTACCGTTGCTGTTCCTGGCAACACCGCCACCTCCCGAACTCCCAGGGTTGCCCAATGCTAACCCGTCTACATTTAGCTTGATCCATCCCTCGGTAAGACGAGACCATTTCACCAATCTTTCTTGTTTTGGGATTGCCGCCTCCCCTTGGAGGCTCAGATTGTTTAAAGCCATGGCAGCTGAACACTTGACTGAGCGATGAAGGGGGAGGAGGGGCGCTAGCACAAGAAACCAATGGTTCACCCTGGAGATAGTTTTCGTGGACGAGATAGAAACCCCCTCCATGCGGGCTGAGTTTCTGGCCAGCCATAACTCCCAGAAAATAATCGAAGGAGTAATAACAGAGAGAATGAGAAAACGGTCTCTCGTTGCGGCCTTAGCCCACCAAAAAGAGGCCCTGCTAAAAGCAGAGGTGTTCTGGCAGCTGGAAATGCCAAAAAGACCCCCAAAGTGCGTCCATACCATGTCAGCCAGCAGCCCTGACGAGAACACGTGATCCAAAGTTTCATTGTGTGGAATGAGAGGTACCGCACAACAGGAGCATTTGGAAGCAAAGGAGATGCCTTTAGCCTGCGTTTGAGCGTCCACAAGAATGGCTTTGTTGATCACTTTCCAGGAGAAAAGGGAGAGCTTGGGCGGAAGAATTTGATGCCAGATCCATTTGGCCCATGTCATAGACATCCCACTTAGGCGAGTGCAACGCCAAGCAGAAGCAATGCTGAATTCACCATTACTAGTATTTAGCCAGATCTGCTTGTCGTCGAAGGAAGAGGTGTAGATACCGTCACTGTCAACGTGGTCGATAACCACCGGAGGCAGATGCTGGCAGACAAGTAAGTGGTCCAGCCAACCCGTCGGACCCAACCAATCACGAACTTGTGCCTGAAAATTCTCGCGGGCTGAAGTCGACCACTCCTGGAGGGGTCCCAGGCCTGGCCAGTCATCAGCCCAAAAACTGGCATTCTCCTTTACCTATGATCTAGCAAGTGTTGGCCGCAATAAAAGGGAAAAGAGTACAGATCCTCTTCCATAGCGGGGACACCAAAGGCGATCTGCTGGACAACTCTGGCTGCGCCCCAACCACCCTGTATTTCCTCTCCATGAAAGTTGCCCAATAGCTAGACGCTCTTCTGCATAAGACTGTCCATGCCATCTTGGATCGGAAGGCTGTCATAGTACCTCTGAAGCTTTTAACACCTAACCCTCCTTCGTTCTTCGGGCGGGATATAGATTTCCAACTAACCCAATGACAACGCTTCCGACTACCTTCCCAACCCCAGAAGAAGTCAGCCATGGCCTTGTTGGGGTCGCCAAAAAAGCCCAACGGGATATCAGCTGCTGCGATGGAGTGGACGGGGATACTACATAGAACATGATTGATCAAAGTGAGGCGCCCCGCTTGGGACAAGATCCGGCTCTTCCAGCCAGCAATTCATTTAGAGAATTTCTCTAGGATCTTCCAGCCATCAATTTATTGAGTTGGCCCTTGCCACTCTCCTCTTTATTGAGTTGGCTATTGTCACTCGTCTATTTGTTGAGTTAGCCATTGCTACTCTTCTTTTATTGAGTTGACCATTGTCACTATTCTCTTTATTATATTGGACTTGTGTTATTTATCTTTAAGGCTTGGGCATGTGTCTTGATATTTCGGAACTCCGATAATTCAATCTATCTCTTTATAAGTGCAAGTGATGTGTAAGATGTATTACAACTAGTGATTCAAATATTCTATCATGGATGTAATGCGCTCTGGGTAGAGACCCTCCTGGTCGTCACGTAATTCCATGGGCCTTTGGGTAGTGCTGCACAAATCGATGTGTGTAATTCACAAATGCAGTGTCACATAATTTATGGGACTGGATGTCACAAATAGTCGCTCCATGATCAAGTCATGTCACGTAATTCACTTAGCTCATGTGTTGTGCGCCTTGAGGAGTTCACGTAAGTCCACGGTAGCGTTGGTCATGCTAGCGAATATCCATAGTTATGAGATGCGGGTCGAGCTGGGATTTTTATAAAATCGTATTCCACATTGTGATGATCACTATGTATGATGAGCCCCACACACTTTGCTAGGTAAGCATCTCATGTAGGTTGTTTACGCATTTTGATATCCTCATAATAGTGGACTACGGGACATATCAGAACTTTTACATTACTTTTATGAATCTCTTGAATTATTGTTAATCTTAAAAGATAACCATCGCTATGAGTAGGGCATTGACCCTCACCCAACCGTATAGATGATGCAGTTGACATATAGATTAGACACTTTGAGGACCATCTCCCTATAGAAGACTATAATTAAAGAATCCGAAAATAGCTTTACTATTTAGTTTTATACTTCTGCTGCGAACTCTGTAAATGTAATAAGCTTCCATTAAGAGGCCATTTGATTATTCTTTTACTCTGATGAAATAATCAATACAGTTGATTTTATTCTTGTAAATATTACCTTTATGAGTGTATCTGGATGTGAGCCAAATGAAAAAAAAAAAGGTGTGATTTCTAGAGCATCTAATTTATACATTATTAATACTCGGTTTTCTCGGGCACGAGTATAAACTCTGGCCGTAAAAATTCAAAATGTTACAATTGGTATCAGAGAATGAGAATGGGATTAATTGGGCCTGAGGGAGTGGATCACCATAAGCTTTACGCGATTAGATCACCATAAGATTTACGCGATTAAGAACAGATGATGAGTTAAATACATACACTGAGAATTCCCCATGAAACTAGGAAGATAAGGAATTAGAAACCCATATTTAGGTTCCCCATTGGAAATATTAAAGTAGACGAGAAACCATGAACCTAGGTACCCTCATATAAATCCTTAAAATTTTGGATAAACTCGTTCTAAACTAAAAAAGGCCATCCTTAAGCTGAGTCACAAACAAGAATAACAAACTCCCTTCTAAGAATAAAGATTTTCTATTTTTTTTTTCCAAAAAATTTGACTACTTCATCGAAATTGTGAACTGGTTGCAGATAAAAGGCATATCAGAAAATTTAGGAAATTTTCCATTAGATCACTTAGGTCCCCATTAACATTCCTATAAAATTTCATCTCCATTGTCGTCTAGTCCGGTTACAATACTCGGCTTTCACCCAGGCAATCATAATTAGGTAAGGCATAAGTAAGTTAATCCAATTACCAAATCTCAGGGTCCAGATATTGTTTAAGGGGGATAGGCTTTAGTGTCCCGATTCATGTAGCCAATTATACGCACCCAGACAAATACATATCTACCTTATGAGTAATACGTTGAAAACCTAAGCTTAATGAATTAGTGAGAATGATAGAAGCAATTTCAGTTAATGCATTTGATAATCAGAGTACGTAGTGAAAGCTTAATAGGCCACGTAGAATTACTCCTACAAGAATAAAAGATTTCGAGGTATTTCCCATAAGTTTAAAATAACCAAGGTTACGGACTGATGGTACCATACTTATGCGAATTTTACACTATTTGACTCAAATTCTAAGTCCTATATAATCTCAAATGACCTCAATGCCTTGATCAAGTAAAGGATACCGGTAAATCCTCTATACTGTGCAGACAAAGGATTTGTGTATCAGGCACAAACTCACTACAACTATCTATTCGTATTACCTCAAACACAGGACATAGGGAATCCTTTAAGGCATGGAAATATCCTTGTATGATAGAAATACTAAATTTTGGGAGCAAAATTATGTTTAAGGGTGATATATTGTAACACCCCGAACTTTTCAAATCCCGAGTATTGAAAATTCTCGAGTGTTACCATGAAATTTAACATAATTGGTGCACGTGTACAATACCAATTTAGTTATCTATTAAGGGTCGAATATTGCATATTAGATCCTAGTTATTTCTTGAATTTAGGAACATGATACTGGTTAACGGCCTATTTTAATCGTGTTTATGATGCAAGGTGTATTTAGGAGCCTGGACTGAAAAAGGGTACTAAAAGCATGGATTTGGCGCTTTAAAGTCACCAAGGCAAGGGACGGACCCCATGGGACCGAGATCGAAGAATTTACATGGCCGAGATTCGAGAAAATCACGTGTTTCACACTAAAGAGGCCTGAAAGTCATCCTGAATGCAAGATCACAGCGTTTTCACCATCCGTTCTGCTTGAAACTTTATATATGTCCTGAAGACCATAAATTAACCATACACGTCGAATTTCAGCCATCGGATCCCTGTGAAAGTACCCCAACTGACAGATTAGCCCATGAATCTCTAATTTGGGGCCCACCTGAGAATTGGATATGCTTCAAATTTGGTCTCAACCCATCAAATGACAAGATAAGACAGTTGGACAGAGAAGATTTCTCATAAACACTACACATGGACCCAACTGGATGTGCCAGTGCATAGTGCACAAGTGCACTTGGGCACTGGACTTACTCACACGATCAGAGTCGGTTTGAATGACTTTCCAAAAACAGAGAGCAATCTTCTCTCTCCTCCGCATCGTTCGTTCGCAAAGCTCTCCATTGGAAGGATGTGTGGCCCACCTTCATACATCAGACGACTAATCCAAATCGTCCAGAGTGTCCAGAGGAGGGTGCCGACCAAAACCTCCTATTCCCTTACAACCATTTATATAGATAAGATCGTTAGGGTTAGATCTTTCACCAGATGTTAATCCACGCGGTGGCCCACCAAAAGCTCAGATCCATTCCAAATTTTGAATACTGGCTTAAATGGACCTATTAAGACAATGATTGATGCTGATTTGTTGAAAGATCACTGTAAGTGGGCCCCACAGACACCACCGACTTTCACAACGCAAGGTTGCGTAAGCTCTGTTTCTCAACAAAGCTACGGTCGGGTGTAGGTGGGCCATCATCATTCATCAGGGAGTTGATTTAGACCATTTATCTTGTAGAGGGGTCAAAACCGTTGGTAGGGACGTTTTTCTTTATGTCGTTTGTGGATGCCACGAATACCAGTAAAGGGCAGAAATTTTGAACTCTCATGTGTAGCTGTGCACGCTCTACAAAAGGAGTGCATAACTCACGCAATATCACCGACCTCTGCAAATTGACTCCAGCCAGCGCTTCTCCACTGTCTTTCACAGCTATAAAAAGAAAAAGAAGATAGAGAGAGTGGATTCATCCAAGCTTGGACGTTTGCATAAGAGAGAGAGAGAGAGAGAGAGAGAGAGAGAGAGAGAGAGAGAGAGTTTTTTCTTTTTTTATTATTTTTTTATTTTTTCTGTTTTTGTTTAAGTGAATTAGCCTAATCATGTCGGGCTAAACCTCTTAGCTAGGGCTAAGAGGTGAAGCTTGTGGCGTGATGGGAATGATTCTACGGTTTTGATTCATGTTACTTAAACTCTCTTTTATTATAGTTTGATTAATAGGAATGCTTTCTATTTTTAATGGTTTGTTGTGACTGAAATTACAATGGATCTGTGATAACTTTGATCATGTTCTTAGCATTATAGGGTTTGTGAATTTGGGAACCCTGTTGTTCACCATCATCTCCTGGGCATGGTTGGATGACGGAACCCTTCCTAATGTTCATAAATTCCTTAGATTGGATGAGGATTGATAAAAATTCTATTGTTTGCTTTGTCTCATAGGCATGGTTTTGTGATGGAATCATATCTAATTTATATACATTTCATCTCTTTGAAAACTAGATCAAAAGAAGTTCAGATTGAGCTTTAGTGATGTATCTTCCAATTGGATGAAAATGGGACTCGAAGTCTAATTGTGTTCATGAATCAAGCATAGATCTTCCTGATCTCTACAAGTGGATCCTTGGCACCCTAGTTTCCCACCTTTAATTGCATTAGTTTTACTCACTTTAATCACAATCATTTCCTCAATTATTCCATATTTAGATTTCATCTTATCTTAGTTCTAGTTCTGGTTACTTTCAGATTACGTATAAGGTTCAGTCCCTGTGGATTCGACCTCGGTCTTACCAAGATTATTACTACATCACAACCCTATACTTGGGGTAGTGAACATTATCATAACCTTACATTTATTACCTAGCATGAATCTAACCGTAGGGAATGATCTTCATTCATATATCAAGCAATCTGACCGTAGACAAGACCATCCATTATGTGATTTGACGTGTGTACATTCCCTAAAATAAATTGGAAAATAACCCCTTAACTGTAATGATTTAAATGTAAGTCCTTTTGCAAGAATTGATTAGAAAGGTGCCTATAATCATGTAGAACCATTAGATTTCATAAAACTTTTAGATCAGCAATAATTACAAAATGCCACTAACCTAGACCCGTGAATCTAAAATCACATGGTTCCCACTATCCGTTTAATGTGAAGTTTTATACCATGCCTATGTATCATAAATTAACCATACATGTCGAATTTCAGTCCCTAGATTATTATAAAAGTGGCCCAATTGATAAATCAGCTCGTAACCGTTGATTTTGGTGTCCATCGAGTGAAGAAACCTCGTGGGTAGTCATTATACGATATTTCCCTTCATATGAACGACTTAGAGTGCCCATCACATGGACCAAGGGTGTAGTATAAAGACCCCATTTTGGTAGGCTTTTCCTTAGGCGCGAAGTTATCTTTCGAGGTTTATCAACTCCTTATGAATCTAGATCAGATTTAGCCACTTCCTATCGTCCAACGAAACTCAAACTTGGACCACACCTTGGCCTCACATGACTACGACATCATACAAAATTTGGACCCTGATCTATGATCCTACACCATTGAACGCGAAAGCCAACTCATTCCTTTTTTGCAAAAGGTGAGATTTTAGATCTATCTCTTTTCCACCATTGATCAACCATTAAATTTTTTCCAAACGGTTTCCTATCTTGACTACACATTTCTCCCAAATTTAGGCCATGATCATTAAGTATGGACCGTTAATTTAGATCAAGTCCATTTTGCACTCGCTAGGAGACTTTTCAAGATGAAACAATCTAGGGCTCTGATATACTTCATATTTAGGTTTATGGGTCAACATGTCATGCCGATACCAATGGAGGGCACGAATCTTCTAAAAAGTCATTATAGTGGATCCCACTTAGCCACTGCAATCGAACCAGAAGCGAGTGGCTTCCGTTCGAGAAACTCCCTCCAATACGGAAACCTTTTCCAGAAATTATATAAAGCCCTACCTTCGGAGACGTTCTAGTAAGAGGAAAAATGTGAGAGGACGAGAGGAAAGAAAGAATGAAAGGAAAAAATAAAAGAAAAGAAAGAAAAGGAAAGGAAAAGAGAAAGAAAAAGGAAGAGAGAGAAAAAAGGAAAGAAAGAAAAGAAAGAAAGAGAGAAAGAAAGGAAAAGGAAAGGGAAAGAGAAAGAGAAAGAGAAAGAGAAAGAGAGAAGGGTGTGTCAACCTTAAGGTAAGGGTTTTATCCTTCAGGCTTATATTAATTTAAGTTATTATATTTACCTTGTCTTTGCATGCCTTCGTGTTATTTCTATCTTGCCTTTAACATGCTTTCGAGTTACATTGAATTCCTCCTACAATTATATGTTTTACCATCAATTATTTGCTCTTTGAGATTATAGTATAATGTTGTTTATAAGTGATCTTTATGAGTTTATGTGAGGTGATGGATACAAGCCTTGCCCTTGCCTTTATCAATTTATTGAGTTAACCCTTGCTACTCTCCTCTTTATTGAGTTGGTCATTACCACTCTCCTTATTATTGAGTTGGCCATTGTCACTCGTCTATCTGTTGAGTTAGCCATTGCTACTCTTCTTTTATTGAGTTGATCATTGTCAATATTCTCTTTATTATATTAGACTTGTGTTATTTATCTTTAAGGCTTGGGCATGTGTCTTGATATTTCAGAACTCACATAATTCAATCTATCTCTCTATAAGTGCAAGTGATGTATACGATGTATCACAATTAGTGATTCAAATATTCTATCATGGATGTAATGCGCTCTGGGTAGAGACCCTCTTGGTCGTCACATAATTCCATGGGCCTTTAGGTAGTGTTGCACAAATCGATGTGTGTGATTCGTAAATGCAGTGTCACATCACTTCCGAGATTGGATGTCGCAAATAGTCGCTTAATGATCAAGTCGTGTCACGTAATTTACTTAGCTCATGTGTTGTGCTCCCTGAAGAGTTCACGTAAATCCACGGTAGTATTGGCCATGCCGGCAAATATCCGTAGTTATGAGATGTGGGTCAAGCCGAGATTTCTATAAATTGTATTCCACATTGTGATGATCACTATGTATGATGAGCCCCACATACTTTGCTAGGTAAGCATCTCATGTAGGTTGTTTGCGCATTCTGATATCCTGCAATAGTGGACTACAGGACATATCAGAATTCTTACATTACTTTTATGAATCTCTTGAATTATTGTTAATCTTAAAGGATAAACATCACTATGAGTAGGGCATTGACTCTCTCCTAACCGTACAGATGATGCAGATGATGTACTGATTAAGGACTTAGAGAACCATCTCCCTATAGAAGATAATAATGAAAGAATCCGAAGACAGTTTTACTATTTAGTTTTATACTTCCGCTGCGAACTCAATAAATGTAATAAGCTTCTATTGAGAGGGCATTTGATTATTCTTTTACTTTGATGAAATAATCAATACAATTGATTTTATTATTGTGAATGTTACCTTCATGAATGTATATGTATGTGATCCAAACAAAGAAAAAAAAGGTGCAATTTCTAGAACATCCAATTTATACATTATTAACACGGTATTCTCGGGCATGAGTATAAACTCCAGCCATGAAAATTCGAGATGTTACATTACCTAACCCACCACGCACCCGAGCTCCTCTTGTTTACCACCCCAGATATAGGGTTGTGATGTAGTAGTAATCTCGAAAAGACCGAGGTCGAATCCACAGGGACTGAACCTTGTACGTATTCTGAAAGTAACCAGAACTAGAACTAGAAGAAGATGTAATCTAAATCAAGAGAATGTAAGAGAATAATTGTAAAGTACTTAAGTAAAACTTATAAAATTCAAAGGTGGGAAACTAGGATTTCCAAGGATCCACTTGTAGAGATCAGGGAGATCTATCCTTGATTCATAAACACAACTGGAATCAGAGTCCCATCTCCATCCAATTGGAAAATATATCATTAAAAATTAAATCTGAACTTCATTTGATCTAGTTCTCAATGAATGATAGGTATGAGAACTATAAGTCATTTCATCACAAAACCATACCCATGAGACAAGGCAAACAATAGAATTTAACCAATCCACAACCAACCTGAGAGAGTTATGAACATTAGGAATTCCATCATCCAACCATGTCTATGAGACGATGGTGAACAACAGGGTTCCTAATTTCATAAGGATAATAATGAGAAGAACATACTCAAAGCTATCACAGATTTATTGTAATTTAAGTTACAACAAATCCTTAAAATCTAAAAGCATTCCATGTAATCAAACTAGAATCAAAATCAATTCAACTTAACATGAATCAAAGCCATAAAACACCCCATCACGCTACAAGCTTCACCTCTTAGCCCTAGCTAAGAGGTTTAGCTCATCATACACATGATTAACTAAAACCTGAAGGAAATAAGAAAAAGAAACAATGAAGAAGAAGGGAAAAAGAAAAAGAACCAAACATTGTCCACGATCGGCGTCCACGATCTCTCTCTCTCTCTCTCTCTCTCTCTCTCTCTCTCTCTCTCTCTCTTCTCTTCTCTTCCACGGCTTCACATACGGGCTCTTATGATTCTCTCTCATTTCTCCCCCTCCTTTTATAACAAAGGCTTGTGTCGGTGGAGAGAGAAGTTGGTGGTATGCAGCTTACGCAGCAACCGGCTTTCGCAGCGAAAACGCAAAACAACTTGCATTTAGCCTGCTTTTCGGGACAGTAAACGGCCTGATTTTCACATTTAACTTCATGGCTAGCTAGGGTCGGCCCTGGCCTGGGCTTCACTTGGATGGTTCAGATTGTCGAAACAATTGATGATCGTGGGCCACAACTTCCCAGAAATTTCAGTTTTCCCAGCCATAGGCCATGCGATGGGAGCTACGCTGAACTCTAGGTGGGCCCCACAGTGATGTTTTCGGAGAAATCCACCCCGTCCATTGGATTCCTGGTAAGATTTCAGTCAGAAGTGGGTGATTTTGGTCGAGTTTAGGTGTGGCCCACTGTATCTTTGTTTCTACCATTCATTCCTACGTTTGAATAAGATATTTGCATGTGCACATGCATTGATGCCTGTGGGCTCCATGGATATGTTCGGTGCCCCCCTAGATGCACTAAACGGTTCGGATCATCCAAATGATGGATGGTGGTGGGCCACTATGCATCACAACGTCCCAACGCATGGATGCTGGAAGTGCGAGCGGGCAGAGGATGGGTCAATCCAACTTTGACCATGGCTCTGGTCCGGTGCGGTGCGGCTGTGTGCCTGCCGTGTGCACACGCACCAATGTACGTGGGGTCCACTGTAATGTTCATGAGAAGTATACTTCGTTCATTCGTCCTTCCATCCAATTTTAGGGTTGAGCCCAAATTTGAAGCATATCCAGAAATCAGGTGGGCCTCAAATTGCTGATTTAGTGGATGATCTATTTGTTGGGCCACTTTCACAAAGATCCAATGGCTAAAATTTTACATGTACGGTTACTTTATGATCCTCAGGCCAGATATAAAGTTTCAATCTAAACGGATGGTGGGAACCCTATGATCTTGCATTCAAGATGATTTTAAGGCTTCTTTATCTTCAATCACTTAATTTTCTCGGATCTTCGGCGTGTAGATTCTTCAATCTCGGTCTCTTAAGATCCGTCCCTTGCCTTAGTAATTTTTTAGCATCAAATTTATACTTTTAGCACACTTTTCAGTCCAAGATTCTAAATTCACCTTGCAACACAAACATGATTAAAATAACACGTTAAACATTATCATGTGTATAAAATCAGGTAATAACTGGGGTCTAATATACAATATTTGACCCTTAACAACCCTCTCTCTCTCTCTCTCTCTCTCTCTCTCTCTCTCTCTCTCTCTCTCTCTCTCTCTCTCTCTCTCTCTCTCTCTCTCTCTCTCTCTCTCCCCAAGAGCTCGACTCAACAGCGTATGCCGACTCATATCAGTCGTACGACTTGCACTTGGCCACTCGCCCGAGCTCTCTCTCTCTCTCTCTCTCTCTCTCTTAATGCCAACAACAAGGTGCCTCTATGGCTCTATGTAATATTATATATATAATATTAATTGAATATTTGATTTAGAAGTTGCGTCGGGTGCGAATTGGGTTAGTTAGGTCGGGTGGCTGGGTTGAGTTCTGTGTGGGTTGGTTCGAGCTGCTAAGTTGAGCCGGATGCGGGTTGGGTCAAGTGCAAGTTAGGTGATGGGTTGAGGTGGTAGCATGGTCTACTTAAACTCGAGGTAAGCTCGCCTCGACTCGATCCAATAGCTCACCTCAAGCTCGACTCAAAAGATTTGACTAACAAGCCAAGCTCTAATGGTAAAATCGAGGCAGAGCTCGAGCTCAAAGAGAGCACGGACAAGTCAAGCCAAGCTTAGTCCTTGACTTACTTGGCTCGATGTACAGCCCTACCTAGGTGAGAGATAGGACGACAATTATAGTTTTGATAGCAAGGCTCTTCCTAAAGAGTCCCTGCTCATCGCTTTTATCACCACTATGTATTGATCCACACCACTCATCTGCAAACGACGACCATAAATGGTTGATTTGGAAAAATCTCACCAATCAAAGATCTCATTATCCATACCATGTGGCCTAAAGACAGTGGTCTAAAACATTTTCTAACTCAACTTTCACAAGAACGGTGGCAATCTCCAATTGAGGAGAATATTTACACGTTGACCGTGTATTATTATAGATTTGTGTTGATGCAGTTTTCTGGCAGACCCTCCAAGGTTGACCCTCTTGCACTTGTACACATGTGAAAGAGAAACAATAGAGACCCTGGCTAGTGTAGGGGACTCTCTGCTGCATAAGTAAGTAACGAGGTCTTTTTTTAAGGGTAGAATCTCCAGAAAAGAGACATTAGTCGAATGTTAAGGTTAGAATGTGCGTACCTTTGATGGTTGGGGATATCCCTTTATATATATATATATATATATATATATATATATATATATAGAGAGAGAGAGAGAGAGAGAGAGAGAGAGAGAGAGAGAGAGAGAGAGAGAGAGAGAGTCCCATCGTATGAGGACTCATGCTGATATCTTGGAGATCCATCAGAATCCGGAATGTTTATGAGATTATCGGACCCCAACATTTTCGGGATCTGATCTTATCCCAAAATCCCTCGAAACTATAAGATCCAAATTCCTAGCCTGACTTTGGCATTAGAGCGTCCTTTGTCTTCTTCCTATATAGGTACTTGAATGTCAAAAGAGAGTGGAACATATTTTTGCATCAACAATTTGTATGTAATTATAAACGGCCTGGATCATTAGGTGGTGGGGTAGAAGAGCCGAACAGATTGGGCTCGACCGTAGGTGGAGAACCTTGCTAGCAAACCTAATCGACCTAGGTGGTGGGCAGCAACCAGGCCCATTTCCTGTGGTGAAGAGTCCACAGGCGTGCAGTACATCTTAAAGGACTTCCAGATTGGGTGGACATCGATGTAGAAATTGTTGAATGATCAGAACCGTCCATCATTTAGATGCTGACTCTCCGAAATTCAGGCCAAGCAGATGAACCTGATCGCTGAATATATGTTTATTATATTTGAACTGCTGAAAATTAAATTTTAGTAGTTAATATTGAAATACATATATCAATAACGTAGATCATCTTTTCAATGCAGAAATTGGATTATGGCCCACCGAATATAAATCCTGAAAGATGGACGGTTCAATTATTTTTAAAATAAGAATTGGTGGGATGCATGATTGCCTGTCCACTTTGAATGGGTGCACGCAGCGCACTCAAATTTTTTTCACATAAAAATCGAAACGTGAGGTTGAGCTTTGCAGGGGCGCGGATTAGGTACAACCCCGCCTGTTTAAAACTCGGTACAGGCGGAGGCTCCGAGAGCCACTAAGGGGGCAAAGTGATGTATCAATTTTATCCACATTGTCCACCCATTTTTTCCATATCGTTTTAGTGTACTGGACCAAAATTAAATCAAATCCAATTCTTAAGTCGACCACACCATAGGAAGAAGCGGTGCTAAGGATGCCCACCATTGAGTAATTTTTAGGGTCCACCGTGTTGTTTATTTGCAATCCAACCTGTTGATATGGTCATATACATCTGGACGAAGTGAAAAAACAAATGTCATATTGATCCAAAACTTCTGTAGCCCCCAAGAAATTTTCAACGGTAGTATTTTAAATCTCTACTTTGTGGTCCGTTTAAGCTTTGATCTTTCCTATTTTTGTTTTAGTAATCTAAAATGATATGTAAAAATGGATGAACAGTATGGATAAAATTAATACGTCACGTTGGCCCCTCGGTAGCTCTCGGAGCCCCGCCTGTCCCGAGCTTGGAACAGGCGGGAGTAGTACCTAATCATCGCCCGCTTTGCAGTACCGCACGTCCCCAGTTCCATCCAGCACAGGTCCTCCTCCCAAGGATACAAGTGAGACCAATAGCTTAATAATCAAGACCGTCGGTCTGATTCTATCCATGATCACTGGATCATTCTAAAAAAATCTCCCAGACTAGAAGACCACAGTCGCCAATCTTTGCCTTTTTCTCTGTCTCTTATGAACCGTCTAAAAACTAATACAATTCTACTCCCATCTAAAAACCAATACAATTCAAATAGCGGTTGTGATTAACCGGAAAGATGAACAAAAATCAAGAGAAGAAGATCCGAAAACTTACCTGTGGTTGTTGTGTTTGGTGGTGGAGGAACCAGAGCTGAAGTAGGAGGAGGAGGAGAAGGAGGAGGAGTCGGTGCTGTGGGTAAGTCGTCATAGAACTTGTAAATCTCAAACCTCAAATTGCAACTCGGCCCAAGAAGTCTCCCACCTTGTTTTCGATTACAACATATCGGAATTCCATCGAATGTATGTTGTAAGCACGCGTTGCAATCACTCATTGACAGATCTTTTGTGCATTGTGTTGAGGTCAAAATCTGGATCACCCTCCACACCTCGGATAGACCTTAGCCCTGCATAAAGGATGAGCAAAGGAGACCCTGGCTAAGCCGGGGGACCCTCCGATGCCTAAGTTAGGTCATGGGAATCTGAGTCTTAAGTTGTAAGGTATGGGGAGAGCGCAAGATATTGCATACCTGTAGCAATGGTGTCTTCGTGTATCTATGCATGACTGTATAATGATCCGCATTCACTAATCACGGCATGACTCCCTTAATCAGGGGATTTTAAGATCATGGAGATACTGTAATCAATCCGAGGATCATGTAACATGATATGCGCATCATGCATATCTGTGAGCGACATTATCGCCCACGTCCTCTTATCGCAGTTTCTAAGTTCAGCCCAAGGAGCGTCGACCTCAGCCTCCGCCTCGGAGCATGGGATCGGCTTGGACCTTTTCAGTAGGTAAGGTAAGTTCAACCCGAGGGATATCTGCCTCAACCTCCGCCTCGGAGAATAAGATCGGCTCGGACCTTTTCGGTAAGTGAGGCAAGTCCAACCCGAGGGACATCCGCCCTAACCTCCGCCTCGGAGTATAGAGTCAGCTCAGACCTTTCCATAACAGAAGCCCCCTACTCTTCGAGGTCTGCTAAGGGCTCGAAGAGTAATTATTCAGGAGATCAGTCGCTTTGTCTAGCGGCTCTTCCGAGCGCGTCATAACTCTTGCGTTTCAAATTCTTACGCCTGTGGGGTTTCTCACCCATGAGTTCCTGCACAGCGGATGCGTGGCGACGGTTTAGATCTCAAATCGCTGCCCACCTATGATCTGTTGCCGCGTATACTTGGAGTAATGCGTCGGATGACATTTTTCCTTGTTTAGGCGTCGCTTCGTTTATCTGAAGATGTTAGATACGTACGGTCCGACAGTGTGCGAGCCAATGGTGTGTGGCCACGTCAGTCCTGAAGCCGATTTACGGCGATTCGGCTGCGACCATCATTGATGGTCATTAATGCAGGGGCTTGTCACAGTCTATAAAGTCCTCTGGAGATTTCTTCACTTCATTCTCATATGTTGTGTTCGAGCTAACATCGGAAGGGACGATTTCCGGCAAAGGCGATTCCGGCCGTTCAGTACTTGTTGGTCGGGCGATTCCGACGGATTAAACATTTTCGGCAGAAGCGATTTCTGGTGACTTTCCGGTGAGTCCTCTTGCCCTTCTTTACATTTCCTACTTCTTGCTTAAGATGTCGTCCGACCTGGAGACCGTGTGAGGTTACGGTGATGACTCCGAGCCAGAGAGTTCCGACAACGGAAGAGGGGACTCTGAGGGCCCCTTAGAAACACTACCCTTATATCCTCCGCCTTGACGACAAAAGGAGACGGGGGCCCTGGCTCGCGAGGCTGACAAGAAGAAATCTGCTCGGGCCCCCCGGATTGCATTCACTGGGGTTACTGAGATGCCGGCAAGTGGGAGGGCCTCGGAGGTAGTCCCCGGAGGTTCCGTGCTATCGGACAATCAAATAGAGTGGATATGCACAGAGTTTCAAATTCCTGCCTCCGTCCGGATAAGGGCCCCTGGGCCACTCGAAGCCACCAGCGCGCCTGCTGAGGGAGAAGTTGCCATTTTTCTTTTCACATTGCAATGTGGGGTCCGACTTCCCCTGCATCCCTTCATTCGAACCATGATGGCTCACTTAGGCCTGACTCCTAGGCAGTTGACCCCCAACGCTTGGAAGGTGATCATTTCTGCTTTCATCATTTGGCGGCAAGTAGGGAACCCAGAGCTGACCCCATGGGAGTTGATGAGTTTGTACTTAGTCAAGCATGATGGAAATGAGCCATGGTATTATTTTGCGACCCGAGGCAGTAAGGGGTCGGGACTGGTTCTGAATCTTCCTTCCTCCAACAAAGACTGGAAGAATAAATGGTTCTAGGCAGCGGGTGAATGGAAGGCACCTGTATCCGAAGTTGGGACTTTGACGGCCCGTGTACCCACTCATTTTTCAAAACCAGGTCGGACCAATTAACTCTTTTTTTTATATCCTCTTTTATTACATCAGTCGGACTGAACTTTTTATTCCCATTTTTGGAAGAATTTGCTAGAGGTCTGCCCATCCTTGATTCGGATCAGAAGAACCGAATTGCCAAGGCAAAGGCTAGATCCGGGGAGCTTCGTTCCTGGTCGGATCTGATCACTGCTACCAATCTTCACCGGTTCGGGCTGTGCAAATCCCCACCTCTCCCGACTTCTTTCAGTGAGTATTCCTTTCGTTCATTACAGCGGAACAAGACTCATAAGTTAGGCCGTTAACTCATCGCTTTTGTAGGTATGACTGAGGCGTTAGGTTCTCGGAAGAGGAGGGTGGCCCTGACAGCAGAGGAGTTATTAAAGCCCGTCGTTTAGACGAAGACAACTGTTCGGAGGAGGCGGACAACCCCTCATGAAGAAGGTCCGAGTCTGGGTACTGCAGTTTTGACAATAGTTACGACCGTAGTTGCGACTGTCCCTACAGCTGCGGTTGTGGTTACTATAGCCCTGTCTCCCGTTCCGATAAATCCCACGACAGTGTGCGCTGAGGACCATTTCTTAGCGGTCGTCAGTTCAGCTCCCGCGACCATAGTTCCTTCCATTCCGCCTGTAATCGTTCCCCTCGTCGGGGAGGTCTGTCTGTCGGCTCCTTGCATAGCTATTGCTTCATCATCTGAGTGGGAGGAAGCCGTTCGGATGGCTGACGCCATGATTATCCCCCCCTCGAGGTTGGAGGTGACCTTGGGGTTGAGGCCCAGGCTTCAGTTGGTAGCGGTACCGGTTTTATAGCGGCAACCAACTCTGCTCACGTGGGAACGAGCAGAGGAAAATTCGCACCAGGCTACCATCTATCCTGCTTAACCCCTTGGGCTGCAAAGCACGCTCCTGAGGAGAGTATAGCTAACCTTCTTGACAGGTCGAACAACTCCTTCCTAAATGACTTGGCTTCTGTTTCTATACGGTATCTTCACCGTCTTTTGTCGTTTTCCCTGCACTTGCGATTTTCAAACGTTTGATTCATTTATTTTTGTACAGTTTGTCCCAAAGCTTTTATCGGCTCGAGGGAGCGCGTGAGAGGCGAAAAAAAGAGAAGCCGAGCTGGAGGCCCTTAAAACTCAAATAGGGGTCTTACAGGAGGAGAACACCTCCCTCCGACTTTCGCAAGGTGAGCTACTTTAGCGGGTTGAAGAAGGGAAAGTCAAGGAGCGTCAGCTACAGGAGACTGTTGTTGACCTCGAAATAAGGGAGCGGCAGTTGCAAGGGGCAGTAGAGGACTTAACGGCTCGAAGTGACACTGCATCTGCCAAGCTGACTCGGGCTAGGGCCCATGCGGACTCGCTGGCCTAGGAGAACACTCGACTTGTGGAAGCCCTTGATCGAGCCAAGGCCGAGGCAGCGGAGGAGCAGGTCCGAGCCATCGCTCAGGCGAAGGAAGCTCAACGAGTCAAGGATGCAACCTCTTTGGCTAAGGCGGTGGTTGAAGTAGTAGAGGCCTTCAAAGTTTCAAAGGAGAGGGATGTCGAGGCTGCCAAGTTCTATGGCCGTGGATATGATGATTGCATTGAGGCGGTCCTGGGTTTATACCCGGACCTTAACCTCGACTCAATACTCCTTGAAGAAGCTGAAGAGCCTTAAAGGCTTGTTGGTCGGAGGCATACATTTATTAAAAGCCTTAAAGGCCAGCCCGTCATGGATAATAAACTTTCAGATGCTCGGCATTCTAGGGATGGGGGAGCTGGCGACCTTCGAGGTCTTCTAGGTGGTAGGAGCCTGGTTTGGTTGATCGAACGACCCGATAAGGCCCTTCCCAGTTTGGTCCGAGTGTACCAGCCCCCGGCTCAGCAGTATTCTGGAACACTCGACGAAGGACTAAGTCCCCTGGTCAGAATCGCCTAGCCTTGACTTTCGAATTGTAGAACCGTGCCACTTGTTGATGCCGAGCGGCGACTCTGAGCTTCGAGGTATCTCTAGTTTCTTCAAGTAAATCTAAGTTTGCGGCGACTTGCTCGGAATTCTGTTTTTCCTGGAAACTCCTGACTCGGGCCGTAGGAAGACCAATCTCTACTGGCACCATTGCCTCGAACCATAGGAGAGTGAGAATGGAGTTTCTCCTGTTAAGGACTGAGCTGTGGTCCTATAGGCCTAGAGAACAAATGGAAGTTCTTCTACCCAACTTCCTTTTGCCTTTTTCAGTTTTATCTTGAGATGATGTTTGATGACCTTGTTGACTGCCTCTACTTGTTCGTTCGACTAGGGATGTCGGGGAGAAGAGTATGCATTCGTGATGCCGAGTCTTCGGTACATGTTTCGAAATTTATCGTTATCGAACTGTCGGCCATTGTCTGATACGATGGTTCGTGGAATCCCGAACCGGCAGATGATGTTTTTTTAGATGAAGTCGATCACCTTCTGCCCTATAATTTTGACGACCGGTTCGGCCTCAACCCATTTGGTGAAGTAATCCACAACAATAATGACGAATTTGACTTGTCCTTTACCTGTGGGTAGAGGGCCAATAATGTCGATTCCCCATTGAGCGAATGGCCAAGGGCCGCTCATAGGGGTCATTTCTTTTACCGGTTGCCTTGACACGACCGCAAATCGCTAGCATTTATCGCATTTCCGGACGTAATCTTTGGAATCCTCCTTGATAGTTGGCCAGAAGTACCCTTATCTGAGTATCTTCAGGGTCAAAGCCCGACTGCCGAAATGGTTTCCACAGATTCCTTCATGAATTTCTCACATTATGTATTCCGCCTCATCGGCTGGGAATGTCCCTTCTTGTGGTCAGTGCTCTGTGGGCCCCAACATGATGTATGTGCTTCATCTATTCCGTTCATCCATTTTTATAGATCATTTTAGTGCTTGATACAAAAAATGATAGGGATATAAATCTTAGGTGGGCCACACCACAGGACAAAAATAATCGACGGATATTCACAATTAAGATCCTCCTAAGGCCCACTATACTGTTTATTTGACATCCAATCTGTTGATTTGATCATAAAGACCCAGATGAAGGGAAAAAATAAATATCAGCTTGATCCAAAACTTTTATAGCCCCTAAAACGTTTTTAATGGTCAAAATTTATTTAACACTGTTTCCTGTAATGTGGTCCACTTGAGATTGAGCTATACTTCATTTTTTTTAATTATATCATAAAATGATATATAAAAATAGATGGACGGCATGGATGACACACATACATCATGAGTGCACCCAGTCCGAAACTTAGATTAAGTGCACGACGCATGGACGTGGATTGCGTCCTACCCTCGCCCGGATGGTAATCCTTGAAAGGAACCTACACTGTGACACCCACCGTTGAAACCTTTCTAAGGGCCAACGAGATGTTTTTTTTCCCATACATCATAAGGTCATGTAGACGTGTATGAAGTGAAAACATAAATATCAGCTTCATCCGAAACTTCTCCGGCTCCTAAGAAGTTTTTAATGGTGGACGTTCAATCCCCACTTTGTGGTCCACTTAAACCTTGGATCCGCCTCATTTTTTGGTTCGCATATTAAAATTATCTGAAAACAGCGTTGAACGGCGTAGATAAAACACTCACATCACTGTGGGCCCCACAGAGCCCTGCCCGGACGGATCACCATCTGGGCGGGGGTAGGACACAATCCGTGTCCCACGACGCTAATTTCAATCAGTACAGGTGCTTACGGCGGGATTGCAGAATTTATACGGAGTCCACCCTCTCCTCTGATTTTTCAATTTTAATTTGATTTTTACATTTTTATACAAGAGTTTAGTTCCATCCTATTCACTGTCACCTAAATTTCTTAGTTATGGCTAATAAGAAAGCTTATAATTATTGTTAAATGTATTAGTTTAATTTAACTTAAATTATTTATTTTGAATGTTTAACAATCGATTGATATTGGTTTGAATAATGTTTTAATTTTACTTTGATTTATTGTCGATTCCAAGCACTTTCAATACTTAGAAATGTTTAGATTAATTGCTTATCTCTTTTACAAGAGATTGATTTGTAAAATTAATTGATCTATCGTAGATTACGAGCATGATAGATGCTTTAAATTTCCTATGATTAATACTTTCATGCTTAATATAGGAATTGAATTAATTGAAGTTCAAATCTATTTTAGTGTAATGTCCTGTAAAATTTAAAGTGGGGGCACTGTTGTGTTTGTGAGCAAGACCATTAAAAAGCCATACTAGCCTAACTAAGTACTCTAATCATGCTAAAATTGATGAACTTAGGGTATAGTTTAAGCCGAGCACCATTTTCGCTAATTACAAATGACTATTGCAAACTTGAGTAGTCTCAACACTAACTAGGGCCCACGAGAAATCCTGAGGGTTAACTTATCCCAAAAATTCTCCGATTAGCCGAATTAGGTCTAAACTACACGTTAGTGATCCGCTAGAATTGGAAATATAGAATAACGTCCGTCTTGCCAAGCTTGATGTCCCTCACGGATATTAAATCGAGATAGTGCATAGGAACGTTCAACATAGGCCCGCAAGCTGGGTGAATGGGATTTGCGAATGCCTTGGGTGATAATCAGAAATTTATATGAAATCAACACCCTTCATTCTTTCACGAAGTTGTAGCTTCTTGCCCATTAGATAATAACTATATTTACAGCACCAATCGAAATTATTACCCTGCCCGTATCTTTATAGTTAAGGACTCGATCGACGCTCAGTGATCATCAATCTTAGTTAGGGCCCTCCCTATTGATTAACACACCTACTCATCAGATGTTTGTGTCAAAACATATATCGCTTAGTGGGACACCTACTCGATGGCATAGATTACCTCGTATACCTCCTATAGGGCCCTATTGGTGTGAAACAACCTCCCTTAGGGTTAGTATGATGAACAAAGAGCCATTGGGGCCATTCATTCCCCTTACACAAATTTTGGTGTCCTAGGGACGTTGAGATAGAGAGAGAGAGAGAGAGAGAGAGAGAGAGAGAAGAAGAAGAAGAAGAAGAAGAAGAAGAAGAGGAGGAGAAATGGGTATGAGAGAAGGATCGATCGGAAAAGGTTGTTCTTCCCTCCTTCGATTATCGTCCGTGCCGTAATTGGAACCCTCATCGGAGCCTCCCGCTAATGATGAGGTAAGATCCAACTCTTACTCCTAAACCTTAGAATAAGTAGAGTGATTTCCATAAATCCTCATAAGCCCTTTTTGATTGCTTAAGTCTCGGTGACTTCCCCCGAAAACCTAAAAATAGGAGCACTAAATCGGGCGAATTGTCGCAAAGGTGTGAACCATTAATCCTAGGTTGTCATTTATCAAATCTTGAGAGTTTCGATTAATGATTCTTCCTTACGAAGAAGTTGATACATGCTAACTTGAGTACGTTTCGGTCTTAATCACATATAGTGCTAATTCTGACTTTGAATATGTATGCATTATATGTTTTTAGTTGATTTACTTACTTTTGATGCATTTATTTTAGAGTATATTACACTATCTAGCTTAGTTCTATGCTAGCTCAGATATCAGGTTAAAACATATCAAACGATTACGTTTCTGCAAAGCATAAGTAACACCCGAAATATAAGAGATTGAGTACGTGCTCGACCCCTGAAATTTGGTCCATTACAAGTTAGTATCAGAGCATGAGTTTAGAGTTAAACAGGACTATGGGTTGGGGACCTACCATAATGAATACACTGATGCAGTTAGGAATTTAAAAAATCAGAAACTTGAACCTATGATCCTGTAACACCCCGTACTTTCCAGTACTCGAGTGTTCCATGTAATCTAATTTAGTATGGATACAAACCTAACCTACTTAAATATTCACGTTCATTATGGTTTAAATTTGATCGTTTAAAATAGTCCCCATCCATATGTTAACCCATCCATCCGTTGACGTTCGAGACGAACCATCATATCGTCAGCACAACCTGTTGTTAGGACTTCGATCACCTCGATAGATGAATCAAATCATCCAGTAGTCACATAATATTTAATAAGTATATTATTATTTTTATATTATAAATTTTAAACCAACATAGATCAAAAAATTATAGATGTATTCATATATTAAAGTATGAAAATGTATTATAATAGAGTGTTATGTGTATATTTAATGAATATAAATATTATGAAAATAATATTATATTAAATAAACATAATGAATAATAATTTTACAATATATAATTGAATTATAAATATTAATGTAGTATTAAATATCTTTTAATAAAATTGTATATTATTTAACAATGTGATTTTAAATATGATATTGTACAATTTTCAATTCACATATATGTATAATATGATATTGTATATTATGAATTAGATATTAATAAATATGTGACCAATATCATGTATATAGTAGTATGTTAATATTAAAATTATATTTATATATGTGTATGAGATTTTAACCGTTGTAAATAAGTAATATACAATAGTAATAAAATTTATATTAATATTAGTATTGGTCAGTAATATATGATGAAAGCCTTACAAATGGCCCATTAGGACCCTTTTAACCGTTGGTATTCAGATTCAGAGTTATCATACCGTTAGATCAACAGAAAGCCAGCGTTAGAGCTAGGAATCAATTTGTATGGCTCACTTATGCCTTGAATTTGTCTCACCATTAGCCAAATGCCTTAATAGGGCCGACTAAACTTAATGGACGGAGTGGATTTGTCAGCATCATCTTTATGGGCCCCACCTTTTATGAGTGTGTACGTGAAGTGCGTGCACTCACTGTGCACGGGACCATGGAAGCTCGGTCAGTGGGTCTAACCTGCGTTTTCTCTAAAGAGAGAAACTTCCTCTCTCTCTTCGGTTGTGATAGCAGACGGGCTATCGTCCGGAGATTTTGATCGGTGGCCCACCGCCTGGTCCCATTAGGACGATCCAAACTGTCCATCGTGTGCGCAACGTGGACCTGACCAGAACCACGTCACTCGTGCAGGTCCATGTGCACGTGTATTCACATAACAACTGACGCAAACAGGACCTGAAAATATAAAGTTTCTGAAAATGGAAACTGTCTTCATGCCAGTTTGACGATCCGCGTGAGCTCTCCCTCCCTAATCTTAATCGTCCCTTGGAGGAGAATCTCGGCCGTCCAGTGCCAGCAGATCCAGCTGTGTGAATAAAAGAAAAGGAGAAGAAAAATCGTTAGGGAGAGAGTTGGGAGCCCTAGATGGAATCCCAACCATCCTCTCTTAATCCAATGGTTCTGGAATGTTAGGTTAAGCAAATAAAAGGTGGGTAGGTTGTGTGCCATGGGTCTCACTCTCACGTCTTGAGACGGCTAAAAAAATGGTTGTCTTCTTCTTCGTTTGAACCTACCACTCAAAGGAAGGTGGAGCTTCGCAACCACTCATCTACAAGGCTCACAACACCTGTACGAACCACCCCATGCTGTTAGATTTAAGAAAGAAGTTGTGAGAGGGGACTTGCCATGAAAGCCGGTCGTCTTCCCTGCCGCTCCAAAACGAGCCAGACTTGGTTCAGGCACGTTGCTTTCGGGTTCTCACCATCTTTTGATGGTGTTGAGAGAGAGAGAGAGAGAGAGAGAGAGAGAGAGAGAGAGAGAGAGAGAGAGAGAGAGAGAGAGAGAGAATGGAAGAAGATGGGGAGGTGCGGCTGTTGCATCGCACCACCACGAACCAGCTTGAACCGAGCCCAGTTCAAGTTCGAGATTGGACCGAGTCTACTGTGTTGGGTCTGTTCAACCCACTACTAGGTCGTTGGTAGAGACAGGAAGAAAGAAAGGAAGAAATGGAGAGATGAAGAGAGAACGGGAGTTGGTGCGTTGCTGCACCAGCTCGGGCTGAGCCGAGTCGTTGGCCTGACCACAGCAGGTTCGTCATGATACCGTTCGACCTCCTGCTGCACCAGCTCAAGTCGGGCCGACTTAGTCCAGGCATTGCTGGAAGCAGCAGATGGAGAAATGAAGGAGAAAAGGAGTTGGGGTGGTGCAAATGCACCCTGTTATCATACGACCATCAAAGTTACTAACTTAGTCGAGTCGCTGACTGAGTTAGAATTCGGCCTAGCCATGGCTAGATGTTTCTAGTAGCAGCAAAAGAAGAGAAGCAGAGGAGCACGTAAGAAGAAGAGAGGAAGCAGAGAGGGAGAGAGTGTGCAACGCTGCATTGGATCGACCTGAACTAAGTTGCTGGACTGAGTCGGGTTGCACTTGGTGCCCACCGTTGGCCGTTTCCAGCAAGGAGATGGGAAAGGAAGAAAGGAGAATAGGAAAGGAAGAAAGAAATGAGGAGGAAAGGAGAAGAAAGATAGGGAAGAGAAAGGAGGAAGAAGAGTCGGGCGTGTGACTCAACCACTAAGTCGACTAATGTGGGTAAGCTTTCTCTCCTAAAGCAAATCGTTTGATTAGTATTGTGATGGGTGTTACCATAATTATTGTGATTAGCAAATATGCTTAGCCACTTGTAGGTTATGTATGTTAGCATTAGTTATCATAAACAAAACCACGACTATTAGACATAATATTTTATTTACCATTTTTAAATATCGTCATTGACAATGGATTTCGCTAATTATTACCATCATAACGATTATTATAACCATATTAGCAAATGCTAATTATATCATTAATGATAATAATTATGTTGTTGTAATTATTTGTACACGAACTAGAATTCAAAATCCTAAAATTTATCGTAGACCTAAACTCAAAGATGAAGTCCTAAACCTAAGTAATCTAAGCTCTAGGTTAATACCCTAAACATACATAGTGTGTTAGGTTTGAGCTAATTGTAGAATTTTATAATTTATGGTAGATCATAGTATCTATTATTATAACTAGATTCATTAATGATAACTATTATTATTATCATTAGAGAATATCATCGCTTTCATTCTGAGATTAGTATAATTCTTGTTAATATAATTATTATTATTGGTCCTTATTATACTATTGTTAGTAAAGATTCCAATACTGTTACTTGTATTATTTAAGAGGTTATCAGTTGTAACAACCCCAAATTTTGGTGTATTAAACAAATTAAAATAAATATTTAAAAAATTTATTTTTCAATAAAAAATAAAAACAAGTCAATAGTTGTGTTGGTAGAGACATTCTTAATTGAGAGAGAGGTTTAGGGATCGATTCTTGAAGTAGTAATAATAAATTTTTTATCAAATGTCATAAAAAAATTCAAATTCAAGATAAGGAATGATGTGCTCATCCTATCTTATAAGAATTTTCTTTAAAAAGGATACGGAAGGTTTCTACATTTAAAAAAAAAAAAAAGAAAAAGAGATAGGAAGCCCTAAAGTAAAAGGAAGAGAAAATTCTAAGAAGGCTCGATCAGGTAAGTTCTAATCGTTTGATCTTTTTAATTTTTTACTATGTTATGAATTTCTTCCCGATCTATTCAATGGGTGGTGTGGATCATCCACACGATCATCGTATAGGTGTAAAGAGTCTATTTTAATAAAGTGATATTTTTATGATTTCAGATCTGGTTAGTAAAATTTTATGAATAAATTGAATGGTTGTAATCTGATTATATTAAGATAGATCTGTATGGATCATATGATCCCTAAGGCTAAAATATATAAAAGCCCTAATTTTCAGATCAATCTAACCATCAGATGGACTACATTATGAAATCTATAAATGTTTAATAAGGAATCTTAGATATTTTGCGCAAGTGTTACAATCACTTGACGTAGAAGATCGAGATAGGCCATTAGCGAATGTGTGGTTAGATCTACACCACTCCTAAAATGCATAGAGGTAAAACATGACAAGACCTCAAGAATCTGAATGATCTGACCATCTGATGGACCACCCTGATGAAGTAATTATCATTCGATTTTATAATTTTAAAAAGGAAAAAAAATAGAATAAAAATTTTAATTATTTGATTATTTTGGATCTGGCCACCTAGGATGTTAATCAGAGGTGAGCCCCACCATATAAAATAACTAAATGAATAATAATTAATGTTGGTGATATAACTACTAGGATCTCTGAATTTAAGCCAACTTAATTATCTTGCGGATTCTATACTATCAGACTTAGGTCAGTAACCCAACTTGTCTCATAATTCATTAAAATTAAAAATAAATCATTGTGATTATTTGATTGATTTACTGGTTTGAATATTTTGATATGATAATTGTACGATAAATTTATATGTGAATATTTTAATTGAAACAACTATGTCAAATATGAAAAATATGCATTTACATATCATCCATCATTCATTGTATTGCATAATGCATAGTCGATCCTAGGGGCCCTCCCTGGAAGAAATGTCGATCCTGGTAGAGCGTTACCAGATGCGGGCTATGCCCAAGCCTATCGGAAGGTGGAAGCCTACCCAACGGATGGATGCGGGTTGACGACCTCCAAACCAAGCAGATGAACGATCATCCCATCTGATGCATTCGTATAGCATTTTACATTCATACCATTATACATGTATTTTTGTATTATTTTAATTGATATGATTATGAACCATGTTGGGTTATATCACTAAGTCTGGCCAACTTATATTTTTATTGATGGGAAAACCGTACAGATGTGAATGAGGGTGGGTCGGTTGCTCAAGAATAGGAATAGATGGTCAAGCCGGAAAGGACTTAAGGGACATGTGGCCCTACTTGACAGAGGAAGAAGTTGTTGTTTTAGACTAATCATGATATTTTTACTTTAATTATATTTGATTTTCTTAGATTGTAAATTAATTCTTTCAAGTTGTTGGACATGTTTATTTCATTTTGTAAGATCCCAATTGAGAGGGTCCTTAGTTATGTTTATGATTAATTATTGGAATAAATGATCGTTTCTTATTTTTGAGATGTTGTTGAGTATGAATGGAATCTAAATCTACGGTAGAGCTAGTAGGTATATTGTATAATTGAATGAAATTGGTACACTTAGTGTACGTGTCATGGGCCGAAACTCGGGTCTGAGGGTACACACTCTGTACTCGAATTTCGGAGAGTCAGTCATTATAAGAATGTTAGATAACGTCGGTACGTTTAAATATGAACTTATAAGCCATCATTATTAATATAGATGGATTAATACTCCTATTATAAATATTATTTGGCCCATTGTACAATAATATTAATAATAATTTAAGATTCAAATCCTAGAATCTAAACATTTAACTAAACCATAGGTTAAGACCCTAACCCTAAATAATGTGTAAGCTTTCTAATTGTACAACTTTACGATTGATGGTAGGAATTAATTCCAAGGGAATACACATTTATTAGCGATGGTGTAGGCGGTTCAAACATAAGGTGACGACTTTTCCCCTTGAGCTTTCCATCTCTAAATTAGATCAAGGATAGCTTTTAAATTGATTATGAATGATGTCTTAGAACTTGATTAATTATTAGATTAACTTACTTGCATATACGTTTGAGGATTGATCATGAATATCAAATGCATATGCTAGACATTGATTCATTTAATAGTTCTTGAACTGTATTTACACTTGTACCTAGGTTGTACTCTATTAGGGTGGCATCTTAGTTCGATACTTGATTTCTATGTTAGTTGGATATGCTCTTATACCGTTTGCAAGACACACGTGAATCGAAATCTCTCTAGTTGTGAGGCGAACCTCTATTTAAGAAAGAAAGTCCGTACTCAGGGTGTAATGAGATTGATTTGCTAGGAATAGACCCTTAAATGGAGGTTATGTTAATAGCAATTTTATTCATGGGACTTACTGTTTATGGGGTGAATCCACCTATTTGATTTTGGGATGAATCGTTTGATATTTTATTACCGCTGCTTATTCTGTTTAAGGCAAACCTACCGAGTCCTTTTTAATCGTTGTATTTCAGTATCTTTAACAGTCATTTTCACTCGACATACGATAGTAGTTTCCCATACATTGAGAATTGATTGGCCGCATGTTGATGGGTTCTATACACACCCTAAGGCGGTAAACTCATGGGCCGGGGATGGTGGTCATAAGACACTATTTCCAAGCCGTCGGCCTACGTTAGTGACAAGCCCCCGTAGTAACATTAAGTTTTACTAAATCGACTGATTGTAATTGGACTAATAAAGGCTTGACTAATCATGCATACATGGCACAAACTAGTGTCCATCGCTAACGTACGTGATGTACGATATGCAGTTGTTATGCGGTACATGATGTACGCACGTGATATGATTCGCTAACGGTCAACCTCTTTGCATAGGTGACGTGCCTAATGTCTACACGGATGAGCATCTCCGGGGCGATGATGCATTCACTCATTCACACATATAATAAGAATGCATTTTATTATGTTTTGATTGCCTTGTTGCTTTCATGTTATACTTGTCTGAGGCGGCGGTGTGTAATCTTGAGGGAAATTCACACTGAGTTGGCCATTTATCCATCAAATATATAATTGTATAGGTAGCACAGGTGACTTAAGTGATTTTCAGGTTGAGACTGATAAAGAGCCAGGTACAAGTACTAGGGATGCACGATTGTATTGCTAAGAGGAGCTGCATGGTCTTACGGCTTATATTTATATGCTTTCTGTTATTTTTCATGTATCAAATCATATAAATATGTACTTATTAATTTCAGAGACATTAGTTTGTATAAGTCATTATGAGCAACCTCTTGTATATTCTAAATGTAAATGTAAATTTTCCTTTATGTTGTCTTATCCATTCTACGCTTATTTGCTAACTCTGATAAAAGAAAAAAAAATACCTGAAATTTAGCTCCTTATAGGTTAACACTTGGGTTTTTTGGAAACGGGTCATTTACTCGGGTCCTAAAAACACGGGGCGTTACAGATCTAATCTCATGTGTGCATGATATGTTGTGGAACTTAAAACCTATAAACTAGTACCATAGGATTAAACCTAGAAACTATACTAAAATGCAGACATAGTAGCTTGAGTGATAAAACTCTCGTTGGTAAATATAATTGGGTCTATAAGGTTATAGGTCGTTCATAAGAGCATGAGGAACCGCTTAGTTAGTGCATTAAAGCATAAGAAGGAAGGCATTGGCCTTAAGCCTTTGAAAAATATCCAAAAGGGAAGAAAATTTGGAGTGTGGCGCAAAAAGAGGGGTGAGGGTCGACCCTCGAAATCGAGGTTCGACCCCCGAGAGTGGACAGAGACCCAAGGTCGACCCTCAAATTGAGGGTCAACCATTGCGTGTTGGACCAAAATAAGTCCAGAGTTTGAGGGTTAACCCTCAAAATTGAAGGTACCCTGGAGTGCGGTTTATGTGTGTGTGTGGGGTGTATTAAACACGAGTGAGGCTTCATTTGCCCAACTCCCTTCACTTCTAAACACCACTCTCTCCCCTCCAATGGAAACTGTAGCCTCCCAAGCTAGTCAAACCTCCCAAAACTCCTCATTTTCACATTAATTCCTTTATCCCCTTTCGGAATCAAAGATCCTCAATTGACAAAGATGGATCTTACCTCTTCTCTTTCGTCTTGGTTCATGGTTCCTTTCATTTTAGTGCTAATGACAAAGAAAAGGAGCGCCAAAGCAGAGGAGAGACCACCCCACGAATGGTGCATAGTGAAAGGAAGACATGGGTGCTTCCTATTCCGATATCCCACTGTGGTTTAGTTCAAGAAAATTGTGGGTTGCGATTATGGTGGTCTATTGTTGTCCAATGAATCACCGGTGGGTGTACAAGCCACCACACCACGTGCGGCAAACCAAGAAAAGTTTGGTCACCACCCCATTTTCTTTTCAATGCAATGTAGATAATGAATTTATCATTGACAACTTAGTGCTCCACTGGCTATCGATACTCGGTTGGGACCCCATCTTAGTGCCTAAGGAGGAAGTAGATGAAGATTTGGTGTGCATATTCTACGTCGTCATTAGGAATGCGAAACAAGAACCCTTATGCTTCGACACGGTGAATGTTGGACGTGTGTACCACTTCAATGTGGAAACCGTTTCAAAAGTTATGGGGGTACTACAGGGGAATGTAATTGTGCCGGAGTAGGACACGAATAGGGAAAGGTATAAGGACACTAGGATCATGTTCATATGTGGGACGCATAAGAGTTGGGAGTCCAAGACCTGCCTTAAAGCTTCCAAGATGCTCCCGGTGTTTTGAATGATGTATCTCATTTTCACATATTATGTGTACCCTTGGGCGAGAAACCACACCTAGGTAACGCAGTATATATTAGAAGTATTGTATTTGGTGGGCAAAGGCAAGCATGTTTGGCTCCTAACCTATAACGCCCTGAAAATCGGGGGTCGAGCATAGACTCAACTCCCGAGCTCCAACGCATCACTTATGCAACATAGATAATGATGATTAAATGTTGTCCGTTTTAGTACCTTAAACAAGACTGAGATTATACCAAAACAGCATATCATACTCCACAGGCAACTAAAGTACGCTAGCAGAAGACTGTGATATGTATATAAACTGTATAAAAGTAATAGCAAGCCCTCAGAGTATGAATACCACTAGGTTAAATAATTACAAGTTTAATTCAAAAATGTACATAATCAGAAAGTGTAATGTTCTCTATCCAAAACCTTAAAGCCCCATCAGCACAACTCTAGGTCTACATATACCGGCTAGAGAGTTGCATATAAGAGAACTCCTCGTCATCATAGAAGACAGGCTCCACCTCATAAGCATCGTCATCACCTGAAACAACAACAGAGTCTGGTTGGTGTTTTAAAACATCGTCCCAGAATGTGGGAGTGAGTGATCAACTCAGTGGAGCTATAAGGCAAAGGTTAACATATAATCAATTCAATCAAGCAGTAATGATAAAGCAATACAATTAAACATCCTTAAGTACTCTAGTTAATGCAAACATGATGTGTTAATGATGCATATCCTTGCCTGCACTCCCTCTGCGATCTTCATCTTAGGGTCGCGGCATGCACCCCTTCCTCTGTGCTCAACACCAACGCCAAAGGCACATGCAATGCGATGTATGAGCGTGGTTACCGAGTTCTTATTAGACCTTTTCATACAGTAGGATTGAGAAGCTAAGGTATCCCTTTTATATCATTTACTCAAACAATGATCCATCTAGGGTCGTCAATCCTAGTTTCTCACATACGATAGGCAAGTTCGCGAGTTTATACTGTAGGTTGTTACGGGAGGCTCGTCACCTCAGCATAGGCTTAATTCACACTCTAGGTCACCCCACCAACGCCCTACCAATTGGCAGTCTATTTTCGAAGACTCGTCACCAACCCGACTGGGGACCACAACCTAGATGCATCGGGGTAGGCCTATCTTGTACTCGAGGTCACTCCACCAACGCCCTACCAACTGGCAGTCTATTTTCAAAGGCTCGTCACCGACCCAACTGGGGACCACAGCTAGGCAGCGCCAGTGTAGGCCAACAGCTCAAATACAGTGTCTCATACCACCGTATTCGGTTCACGAGTTTGGGTTGCTCATTGGTCACTATGGGGAGGCTCGTCGCCCTAATATAGGCCGACAGCTGGACCACGGTATCCCATACCACCATGCTTAGCTCATGAGTCTTAGCAGATCATGGTAATAAGGTTTAACGGGCTTTACATTTGTAAGTAGTACCTTAGATTCAAGCAGTATCGTCTATACATGGTAAACACACAATAGGCCAATTGGTTTATTAGACAAGTTCGACTGGTATAAGTGTACACTGAATTAATCGACATGGTACCACTGTCGATAATCTCGTACGCTTCAGATTCATCGAACGTGTCTTGTGTGGTGAAATGACCTCAGACACTACTCGAGAATCATTCCGATTGCCTAGACTACATCGTAGCCCCAATCACACTTCAAACGATAGCATTCACAAGTGATAATCAATGACAGCATGTGAGAAACAAATCTAAATATAAATCTTAGTTGAGTATTTCAACAAACACATAATACACATGTTATCTTACATAGGCATTTTATCCGTACAACACATAGTAGTAAGATAGGTTACATAAAGAGAATTGTAATTATAGAGAAGGGGATTGAGAATCCTATTTCAACACCCTCATTAAATACATTCCAACAAGCATGTCCTCATTCAAGCATTTTATTAAACACTTAGACTACACATTTCAACATACATGTATTAAACTAGTTATAACATATATCCTGACAAGCCCTTTTACAAAGGAGTTGCCACATACACAACAAGCATATATTCATAGTTAATAATCATGGCAAGCACAAATCCAAATTCTATATTCATTCAGATATTTTTACAAGCACTTAAACTACACACTTCAACATACGTGACGTATGTTGGTTATAACAGGTGTTAGGGCAAATCTTTTCACTAAGGAGTTGTCACACGTATAACAACCATATATTCACGATAAATAATTGTGGCAAGTATGAATCTAAATTTCATACTCATTCAATCATATCAACAAACACGTGGAATACACTATATTCAACATAGTTCATATATATGTGTAAAGCAAGAGAAACATCATATTTAAGCATGTGATATCAATCAAGTCAGTCATAAATCATTAACTGACATTGAAAGCCTTGAAAACCATAACCTAAATGTTTATAGTCTGCACCTTTCGCTGGTAGACGTACTCATAACGAACTCAGTTTAAACACTAAGTCTTTGTCTATGGCACAACGACAACCTATAGCATGAAATAAGTTAGTTATTCTACCATCTGCTGTATTTGAATCCCTAAAACATATTAGGGTTAGTATTTCTTATCCGACAATGGAATCAAAATCGCCAGTATAGCGACACGGAAGCTGCGGTTAAGCACGTGGAGTGGTGGAATCGAATCCCAGGAACGATCCCTCACACTCTGTCTCTTCTCCTCACTTTCTTATTCTCTTTTCTCTCTCTCCCTTAGGATTTGATATTCGTATAGAATGGGAGAGAGAGGGTTTTAGGTCCTTATATAGGCCTAGAATTGATGGGAATGGCCCTAGGGCCATGGTATACTTAGGTTATAGCCAAAACTCATCTGTTTCGGCCCAACGGAGCACATCTGGAGGCCCCCTTTTGGCGTACGGTCCAGGGGAAGTTCCATGACGATGAATCTACATCAAACTAAGTTTTCGGTCTGATCGAATTTACAGATCGACCGTGGGGGACCAGTTTTAGTTCAATGGTCACCGGTACTCATCATGGCCACAAGTACACCGACGTGTGTTGAAAATTTTCCCTGATTCAAGGGTGTAGTTGAGTCAGATTCTGACAGTCTGAATCCTTAGATTTGGCCTACAAGCGAATGATTCAATTCACTTAAGTCTGACTTCATTTTCTAAAGATATTCATGTTTCTCACATACTTCGTTTCGGGCTAAAGTTGTGTTATCTAGACTTGATTTTTGAGGTGGTCGTCAAGTCTAGTGAGGTGGTCATAATGGTAATAGTTTCGTAGTTATCGGATTTTCGACGCGCCATCCAGGTCCGATATAGAGTTTCAATGTGCTCCTGAAAGTAACTGGGTTTAGAGATTAATCCTAGATTTCAGGGTAACGTAGCGTCAGCGATCCTACTGATTTTGGGTCTTGCAGTTCATATTGAAAGTTGTCCAAGATAATTCGATAGGTGATTTAGTTAAGTACTAATTAATTTTCGTCTAATTTCTAAAGGATTTGGTCCTTAGTGATTTCTGCCTGAGGTGGTACTCGGATCTTTGTACGGATTTTTTTAGGACATTACAATCTACCCCCCTTAAAGAACAATTTCATCCCCGAAATTGCCTAAGGGTAATACGTAAAGGTTTACATATGTGTTAGGGTATATAATAACTACATCGGCCTAACTCATATTGGTCTACCCCCCTTAAAAGTTTTTACCTTTGAGGTTTGAGGATAAATGTCTAAATCATTATTATCATGCTAAGTGTTTGATGTTATAGTTTACCTAAGGGTGATATAATCTGCTCTTTACGATCGGGCTAATACGGAAAGACAGTTGTGGTGGGCTCAAATTCGACACGTCGATTGCCCGCCTGACTAGGATAGACAACTTGTTGTATCCCTTCCAAATCCTGATAAATCCTAGTCTTCTGCTTGGTCAAAGCAGTGCGTCCTTTGGTAATCACCCAGGATTGAGAATTGAGTTAAACCGTGAATGCCTCGTAGGGATATGGTTCTGAAATTTTGAAACCTGATCATCCTAAGTATTTAAGGAGTATTATAATTCATTAAGAGGTTCAAGCCTCATGTCTATAAGGTTGTCCCTTGAGTCTTGTTCAACGAAAGTTTTTATTTAACCTATGTTTAACTTGGTGGATAGTAAGTTCTTCGATGGTGCTCATAGTCAAAAGACTATACTAGAAGGGTTTTCAATCTCCTAAAATTATATTTGTATGTCACCATTTCGATCATATGATTAAGGGGTTATGGGCAGATTGCACTTTGGTTTCATTAACTTCGAGAGAGAAGGAAGAGTCGAGAGTCCTAAGATATTTCAAAGGTTTGGAATGCTAGCAACATAAGGTCATGGGAAAGGAAAGAAGATGGGCATCTCCTCAACGCGGTATGAACCTTGAATTTACAAGGAAAATAAGAAACTTATAACATTTTACTGTAGTCTATCTCTAACATGAGCTTACGGAGTATTGAACTATGAAACTCAATCCTACCCGAGGGTTCTAATTTAATTGTACAAAAATAACTATATATATATATCTTTATGTATAATTAAATTTAATCACAGGATAATTCTTAGTATGATTATAAATGATTCCTAAATAGACACCATATACTAAACTTTAATATGAAAAGATATGACTAGCCTATTGGCAACTCGAAGTTGTAGAAATTTTTCGTTTCAACCCTTTTATTATTTACAACATATTTGTCACCTCTAGTTGCCATATTATTTTTATAATGTGTATAGTAATCTATTGTTAGGCCTATTCTTTCATATGAATTGGTTTAATAGACCCAGCGTCTACCAATAGGAATACAGGTGTACCTTGAATATGGGCAGTGACCTCAAAGGTCAAAGGTGCTGCAGTTGTTGACTCAGGTGCTTCAGCTCAAGTGCATGCACACGGGCTTATTGAGGATGGTTTGGTTGTGCTGCCATAGGTCGTTGAGGTCGCCTATTCTGAGGTATAGGCTGTCGGTAATATGGTTGTGCTGGTGGTACAGATCGTAGGGGTGGAGTCGTTATACCTCGTGATGGCTGACGGTCGATCTACTGAGGTGGCGTGATACCGTTGTCTTTCATCTTGGTGAAACAGAAGGGGTCAGTGTGTCCCCCTTTATTGTAGTATGTACACCAACAGTTCGTTCGTTCTGCCGGGTCGACGGAGCCATGGGCTTGGGAGGCGAGTCTACATGTGGCCTCTTACCTAGGACTGGCCAGTGCTGTGATTCAAGCTGAGGCCTCGGGCCCCTTGGTATACGTGTCTGAGGAACTCTGTCTCTATCTTGCTCAGCTCGTAGAGACACATTGACTAGCTCGTCGTAATTGGGAATGCTAGCGCAACACGTCTTAGTGGGGATATCGGGCCGCAACCCATCTGAAAAACATCGCATTTTCATCGGTTCATCTGTTAGTATCAAAGGAGCATATTTGGCTAGCTCCGTAAATTTGTTCTTATATTCTGACACGGTCATGCCTCCCTGTCGGAGGCAAAGAAACTCACCCTCCTTTTCATTACAATATGTGAGGGGGAAGTACTTCCCATGGAAGCGTGTCTCAAATGCATCCCAGGTCCACACGTATCCTGCGGGAATTGTTCGTAGGATGTTGTCCCACCATAAACTAGCCTCTTTCTCGAACATATAGGTGACTAGCTCAACTTGTTCTGTCTCAGTGCAGTGTAGCGGCTTCAACATCTTAGAGATGTGATTTAGCCAGTAATCAGCCACCTCGGGTCTATGAGTACCCGTAAAAGTGGGAGGACGAAAATGCTGAAAGTGCTAAAAAATTCTGCTGGTATCTATGTTCCCAGCGGGGTGCGTAGGTGATGCAGGTGGAACCACACTCATATTCTGGGCAAGGGCCCCTGCTATGGTGGTAAAAAACTGTTGTTATTGTTGTTACTGCTGCTGCTACATCAAGACCAACAACTGCTCCAACCTATGTGTGGCGTCGAAGTGGACGCACGGTTCTATTTGGGAACCGATGGTGCAAAAGGTGTCGGCCCATTGGTAGGGCCAGTGGCCGGTTGTGAATCCGGCATCGTCCCAAAGTCCGGGCCTAAGCTAGGGTCCATATGGCTATTGCTTAGGGGAGGTGCCCCGTCAATCGAGTCACTAAGTGTAATACATGTCGTGCTCCGTGTGGCTTTAAGCAACATACCCTGTATACAACATAGGGCACAACCCATGTCAGATTTAGCATAAGCGCATATACTCATCCACACATCACTCACATTCCGAACCAAAGAAAACTTCATACATTTCATTTACCAACATTATCACAATACATGAGGCGTAGCACTACATGGATCATGACAAGAAACGCATGTGAGCTATTCTAAGCAGGGTTCCATACACTAAAACTACAAACCAACCTACCACATTACTAAGCCTATCAAGGTTATACATAGAGACAAGAAAAACAAGCAACAAAACAAACTAAAAGATGACTAAATGTATGCCTAGTCGTCCGAATCAGGTGACGGTGGTGGCGCACCCTTGTCTTGCAAACAACACAAGATAGCCCTCAAGGTGCAAGACACTTTGTTGAATTTCTGCTTTACGAAGGCCTGATGCTCTCTAACCTTGGCTCGAGTCTGTATGACCTCTTGTCGCAGGGTGGCCTGGCCCTCCTCGATCTGAGCCAAACGATCTTCTAAAGTAGCCTGAACACCAGAGCGCTCCTGTGTAATAGGAGGAGAGCCCTCATCAGTGTCCTTGGCCTCCTCTTTCTCTTTCTGCTCTCCTTACTCCCTTATCTCATCTTTGCCTTCTTCATCACTCTCCCCTTCTTCACTTTCCGTCTTATCCTCACTCTCGTCGAGTCGGGCTTGACGCTGTCGTGGCCCAATCTCCATGTTGTTGAGAGTGGTGTTGTTGATGTAATGGATCGGCACAGGAAGTTCTGCGCCAAGTTTGCAAGCGAATTCACTTGCAAGCTTGCATATAAGTCGGCCGAATGGGAGAGAAACATACGTCTTAGAAGAGCGCACAGTCTGCACTATCTGCAGCAGTACATACGTAGGCACACACAACTTCTCTCCCTACCTAGCTAGGTATAGAAAGTCTACCATCAGGTGCGTGCACTTGCTGCGATCGCTCCACCTAGGGTACACGTACACGAAAATGTGGTAGTGCAGGCGAAAGTCGTTGGTCATATTAGATGCTAGGAGGCTATTGTTTGGATTCCAGTGCGGCGATCCCTTTCACGTGCGCTTTTAAGACTCTTCTCACTAGCATGGACTTCGCCAAGCGGCATCCCCATAAGTCGGGATATTAAGCCAACATCAATTGTGGCTTCTCGCCTTCCCACGGGAATTTTGAATTGTAAGGGATCAGTGTTGGCTCTCGAATATGGACATAGAAGGCTTGGACAGTGCCCACATTCGCACGAGACTTGCCCTCAAATATGGGACCCCACCCGGCATCTACCAGGCAGTCCATCACCAGATATTCCCCAAAGAGCTTCTCATCCACGTGTGCTTCAAAAAGGACCCTACGGCCCTGAAATCTTCCATGGGACAGATCCACTAGTAGAGCTCTCTCGAGGAAAGCCTGAGGATCGAGGTCCCACTTGGACCTCCATCCTTGCTTGGTACTAGTACTTGCTTCGGCATCCGTCCTCCTCGTAGGACGACGTGGTCGGCTTGGCCCGGCCTCATTCAAGGCTGCTCTTTTCCTTGTCATGAGAGACAAGAGCATATAGATGGAGAAGATGGCGGTGACCACTTCAAAGAAAGCCATTGAGAATAGGATGGGTTGGTGGGTCTTGGAGTTTTGAGACACACAAGTGGGTTTGTGTACTCAAATGGAAAGAAAAGAGGGAGATGGTGTGAAAAATGAAGGAAAATGTGGTGTTTGGAAGATATGGAAGAAGATTTGAGAGGGATTGAAAAGGTCAGTGGGGTTTGGATCACTTGGAAAGAGAAATAGGGAGGTAGTGATGATGAAGAAAGTAGATTTGAAGTTTGAACATGGGTTTAGTGTAATGGGTTAGAGAGGAAGAAAGATTTGAGGGGTTTGGGAGAGAATATGGAGTGGAGGGGTAGGGATTTTACAAAAACACCCTAAAATGGGTTTTTAGAGGGAGGAGAGGGGTCCCACATGTGTAAAAAGGACCCCACAGTCGGTCGGTTAGTGGGGCCTCGCCGGGCGGGCGGATGCTCCGCCCGGGCGCTGTATGTCCGGGCGGGACCCCGCAGATCTGGCAGAGGCTCCGCCCAAGGTCTGTCTGGCCGGCAGTGCCTTAGCATGGGGCGATGTCCACCCCCTCCCCCCCGGGGTGCCGAAAAAGTGTGGGACCCACCTCGAGTCCCATCGGAAGTCAGTGCATGGCCCCCCGCACTCGTCCGGTGCACGTTCGTACTCCAACTTACGAGTATTCACGCTTTTGGCGTGTTTTGCGGATGGGGTCGACTGAATTGACGTCCATACTCGTCAATTGACCGACTAGAGGGAGATTAGGATCGTTTTACACGATCAAAGGTGCCTATGGGGTGAATTACGATGATCAGTTTCGGTCGAATCCAACGACCAACGAAATTGGGAATCCTGTAACCATTTTTACGTTTTACCGCACCCTCCTAAATCAAAGTACGTCAGTGGGCGTCGTGTGACCATAACTCAGGTCCAGTTTAATCCAAATTATGCTTTTATACAAACTTGTAACGCCCTGAAAATCGGGGGTCGAGCATAGACTCAACTCCTGAGTTCCAACGCATCACTTATGCAACATAGATAATGATGATTAAATGTTGTACGTGTTAGTGCCTTAAACATGATATGAGATTATACCAAAACGACATATCATACTCCACCGACAATTAAAGTATGCTAGCAAAAGGCTGTGATATGTATATAAACTATACAAAAGTAATAATAAGCCCTCAGAGTATGAATGTCACTAGGTTAAATAATTACAAGTTTAATTAAAAAATGTATAAAATCAGAAAGTGTAATGTTCTCTATCCAAAACCCTGTACCCCTCAGCGCAACTCCAGGTCTACATAGACCCGCTAGAGAGTTGTATACAGGAGAACTCCTCCTCGTTATCATAGAAGACAGGCTCCACCTCATAAGCCTCGTCATCACAGAGTCTGGTTGGTGTTTTAAAACATCATCCCAAAACGTGGGAGTACGTGATCAACTCAGTGGAGTTATAAGGTAAAGGTTAACATGTTATCAATTCAATTAAGGAGTAATGAAAAAGCAATACAATCAAACATCCCTAAGTACTCTGGTTAATGCAAACATGATGTGTTAATGATGCATGCCCTTGCCTGCACTCCCTCTACGATCTCCATCTTACGGTCGCAGCATGTACCCCTTTCTCTGTGCTCAACACCAACGCCAAAGGCACATGCAATGCGATGCATGAGCGTGATTACCGAGTTCTTATTAGACCTTTTCATACAGTAGGATTGAGAAGCTAAGGTACCCCCTTTATATCATTTACCCAAACAATGATCCATTTAGGGTCGTCAATCCTAGTTTCTCACATACGATAAGCAAGTTCGCGAGTTTATACTGTAGGTTGTTACGGGAGGCTCGTCACCTCAGCGTAGGCTTAATTCACACTCGAGGTCACCCCACCAATGACCTACTAATCGACAGTCTATTTTCGAAGGCTCATCACCAACCCGACTAGGGACCACAGCCTGGATGCGCCGGGGTAGGCCTATCTTGTACTTGAGGTCATTTCACCAACGCCCTACCAACTGACAGTCTATTTTCGAAGGCTCATCACTGACTCGACTGGGGACCACAGCCAGGCAACGCCAGTGTAGGCCGATAGCTCAAATACAGTGTCTCATACCACCGTATTCGACTCACGAGTTTGGGTTGCTCACTGGTCACTATGGGGAGGCTCGTCGCCCTAATGTAGGCCGACAGCTGGACTACGGTGTCCCATACCACCATGCCTGGCTCATGAGTCTTAGCAGATCGTGGTAATAAGGTTTAACGGACTTTACATTTGTAAGTGGTACCTTAAATTCAAGTAGTAGCATTTATACATGGTAAACACACAATAAGCTAATTGGTTTATTAGATAAGTTCGACTGGTGCGAGTGTATGCCGAATTAATCGACATAGTACCATTGTCGACAATCATCGTACACCTCGAATTTATCGAACGTGTCTTGTGTGGCGAAATGACCTCAGCCACTACTTGAGAATCATTACCGATTGCCTGGACTACATCGTAGCCTCAATCACACTTCAAACGATAGGATTCACAAGTGATAATCAATGGCAGCATGTGAGAACCAAATCTAAATATAAATCTTAGTTGAGCATTTCAACAAATACATGATACACATATTATCTTACATAGGCATTTCATTCGTACAACACATAGTAGTAAGATAGGTTACATAAAGGGAACCATAATTATAGAGAAGGGGATTGAGATCCTATTTCAACACCCTCATTAAATATATTCCAATAAGCATGTCCTCATTCAAGCATTTTATCAGACACTTAGACTACACATTTCAACATACATGTATTAAACTAGTTATAACATATATCCTGGCAAGCCCTTTTATAAAGGAGTTGCCACATACACAACAAGCATATATTCATAGTTGATAATCATGGCAAGCATAGATCCAAATTCCATATTCATTCAGGCATTTTACAAGCACTTAGACTACACACTTCAACATACGTGACGTATGTTGGTTATAACAGGTGTTAGGGCAAATCATTTCACCAAGGAGTTGACACACGTATAACAATCATATATTCACGATGAATAATCTGGCAAGTACGAATCCAAATTTCATACTCATTCAATCATATCAACAAACACATGAAATACACTATATTCAACATAGTTCATATATATATGTGTAAAGCGCGGGAAACATCATATCTATGCATGTGATAACAATTAATTCAGTCATAAATCATTAACTGACATTGAAAGCCTTGAAAACCATAACCTAAACGTTTATAGTCCACACCTTTCGCCAGTATACTCGTAACGAACTCAGTTTAAATACTAAGTCTTTGTCTACGGCACAACGACAACCTAGTATGAAATAGGTTAGCTATTCCACCATATGCTTTATTTGAATCCCTAAAAAAGATTAGGGTTAGGGTTTCTTACCCGACAATGGAATTGGAATCGTCGGTATAGCGACACGGAAGCGGCGGTTAAGCACGTGGAGTAGTGGGATCGAATCCCAGGAATGATCCCTCTCTCTCTCTCTCTCTTCTCCTCGCTTTCTTCTTCTCTTTTCTCTCTCTTCTCTCCTCTAGTATTAAAAATTCGTATGGAATGGGAGAGAGAGGGTTTTACATCCTTATATAGGCCCAAAATTGATGGGAATGGCCCTAGGGCCATGATATACTTAGGTTATAGCCAAAACTCGTCTATTTCGGCCCAACGGAGCACATCTGAAAGCCCCCCTTTGGTGTACGGTCCAGGAGAAGTTCCTTGACGATGGATCTTCGTTAGGCTAAGTTTTCGGTCCGATCGAATTTACAGATCGACCGCGGGGGAGCAGTTTTAGTTCAACGGTCACCAGTACTCGATCAGGGCCACAAGTACACTGACGTGTGTTGGAAATTTTTCCTGATCCGAGGGTGTAGTTGGGTCATATTCTTACGATCTGAATCCTCAGATTTGGCCTGCAAGCGAACGATTCAATTCACTTAAGTCTGAATTCATTTTCTAAAGATATTCGCGTTTCTCACACACTTCGCTCCAGCCTCAAGTTGTGCGTTTAGGAATATTATCTGGACTTGATTTCTGAGGTGGTTGTCAAGTCCAGTGAGGTAGTCATAAAGGTAATAGTTTCATAGTTATCGGATTTTCGACGCGTGGTCCAGGTCCGAGCGGAGTTTCAATGCGCTCCCAAGAGCAACTGGGTTTAGAGATTGATCCTAGGTTTCAGGGTAACATAGCGTCAGCGATCCTATTAATTTTGGGTCTTGCAGTTCATAATGAAAGCTATCCAAGCTAATTCGATAGGTGATTTAGTTAAACACTAATTAATCTTCATCTAATTTCTAAAGGATTTGCTCCTTAGTGATTTCTACCAGAGGTGGTACTCAAGTCTTTGTACGGATTTTTCTGGGACGTTACACAACCATAGCACTTCGTCATATCGTGACCTTCACCACCACCTCCCAAAAGAAAGCCTTGCCCTTTGCTTGGTCTGTAAGATGGCCAGGCAATGTGGGTTTGCAAGCCCTGCTGATTCGAGAGCGGTACCACTGCATACCATTGATTTTACCACCCTTGATTAGATGGGCCTCTCTGAGTAACAAGAGGGAGACCTCCCTGAAGAAGAGGACGAAGAAGAAGAAGAGGAGGAAGAGCAGACTAAGGGCGAGAGCCGAGACGAAGAGTTTCGAGTGCCCTTGGACATTAAGGCGCACTTGGATCGCATGCAGCAGATGTTGGCTGAGGTGATGGCTAACCTAACTGGGGTCAAGGCCAAGATGACCGAGACTGAGGAGAAACAAAATGGCTAGAATGAGAAGATTTTTCAAACGTTAAAGAGGGTCATGTGTTGTGCGTAGGGTGAGGGAGCGCCACCCCCTAGAATCCCTTGCCAAAGTAGCTCCTAGCAATAGTCTAGGTCTATATTAGTTAGGAGTGAAAGCTAGTTTCACCGAACATCCTTGTTTCTTTCCTTGTTTTGTTTTTATTAGTCGTTGTTGTTCCCATTGCCTTCTCATTTAAATTAGTATGGTGCATGGGAAACGATGTAATTGTTTAGTGTGGCTTATTAATGAAACTATTCCCAAATTTTGGTTTGCTAGCGTACTCTTTTTTTTTTGGTTAGCTTGTTAGTACACACCCATGTCAGTACACACACTCCATGTTAGCCACCCCCGCTAGGGATCGATACCAAGACCTCAAGTGTTGAAACGAGGTATCTCCACTCGGTCTGCCAGTTAAGCTATGGATCTGGGTGTTTTTTGCTGGCATACTTGCTTACTATGTATATAATTGAAAACGTAACATGTTCAACGGAAATGTGTAAGCCAATTCCATGTTAGACGCTTGCCCTGTAATTAAATACAGGTAATGTCGCCCAAAGGCAATTAACATCTAGTTCGTCTCTCGCATGGCGGGTTAGTCGACATGGGTCTCCTCTCCTCTAGTGGCTAGCAGTGCCTCAACTCGGGTTTAGGATCCGAGATGATATATGAGCAGCCACAGCTCATGCAGGGGTTACCCCACTCGGCAACACTAGATCTCCATCAGATCGCTGGTGCTGCTCATGGGGCAATACCAAATTTACCGCCAGCCTTTGACTAGAATCACGTGTCATCCTTTACCGCGCCTATGCCTCAGGCAACCCTGACCTTAGATTTGATCAAGCAAAATGTTGCTACTAATGCAATAATAGAAAGAACAACACCATGCAACGATGCAACAATAATAACAACAGACCATAGCTACGCTCATGGTTTGTATCGCCAAAAATCCAAATGCTGCCCCACACTACAAGACAACTGTCTTTTACCGGCGGCCAAAACCGTCGCTAAAACCCCAAAAAACGCCGAAATAGAGTTTTAGCGGCGCTAGACAAGCGCCGCGGGAGGGGTATGTCGCTAAAGTTTTGGCGGCGCTAACTAGTTTCAGCGGCGCTTATCAAAGCGACGCTACTTCTATTGCGGCGGTCTGTTTGGCTTCAGCAGCGCTTTTGCTGGTGCTGCTATTTTTTTTCAGAAGCGCCGCGCAAGTAAAATAGGCGCCGCAAAAGGTATGTTTAAGCGCCGCGAATTTGGCTTCCTAGCCACTTTTAAATGCAAAAGTGCCAACGAAGATCTGGAGCCCAGGGTAGGCCAGTAAAATTTTTATTATTATTGTATAATTCAATTGAAACCTGTATTTATTGTTTTTAATATTTGAAACATAAAAAATGTTGCAATACAATTTAAACTAAATATTAAATAAAATCTATATTACTTCACAATAAAAAAATATATATAATATTTATTACAATAAATTGAAAGTGGTCTTTAATAATTTTTTTAAAAAAATCCTCTTTATGGTACTCCCAGCACGAGTAGCTAGGCTGAAGTGCTAGTTTGTAGGCCTTAAAATCCTGCGCACAAGGAAAAAAATAATAATAAAAAAGTAGATAGATAAAATGGTTGGCAAGAGCATGGGGAGATGGTCCTATTTCATTGATTCACTGCTCACAACAATGGTAATGGTTGTACAAATTGATGAAGCTTGAAACCTCTCTCTGAACCAAAGCGACTGCAAGAGCTCTAGATTTGCTTACAAACTTCTATATTTTTCATACTCAACCAATAAATCCACATCTATTATTGTTCCCTCAAACCGCACTTAGTAATCCGTGATTTTCGTTGGAAATTCTAATATGAGAAATCTTTGTTTCGTTTTGAATCTATACAATCTCAATATCAAACAAAACTTACCTTGAAGCTGTCTAAAAGCAGGTAATTTCTAGGACCTTTGGCCGAGGTAGAGTCTTGCAACTTGTTCTTTGATAAATTTCGAATAGAAGATCATTACAAAAATAGTTAGTTTAAGACACTTCTAAAGTACTGTGCTTTCACTTGCTATGTTTGTAGGACCTTAAAATAAAATTAAACGATGTAAAAGATTTTTAGCAAATCCACTTTGAAAAGCAAAAATAAAGCCACATAAACATACTATTGGGAACTTAAAGCTCGCTTTCGTGGATTTGCTAAAATGTCGGGTTGTTCTCAAGCTCTTCAAGGTACCTACCATAAGCAGATCAAAATTGTTCCTAATTGACGAATTTGGTGTAGTGATACCTTGTAATGAGAAGGTAGACTACGCATTAGTTTGATGCATATGCAAAGGCCAATAACAGTAGCCATACTACAATGTTCAACCGTAGGAGTGAATGTGACCCTGTTTTAGAAACATTACATACATGAGAAGAACTCACTTTCTTGTTACTTGCTGCATCTTCTTGCTTGTTTAACTGTGGTGGTTCCTTGATAATAACATTTGCATCACAAAGCACTCAAGTAACCATAGAGAGGCAAGATAAACATCGAGAGGCGATTCTTTATGTTCTATTTATAAAACCAAAGTGCAACTTTGGAAGGAAATGCACCCCACCGCTTAAATATTTGAGAAAGCGGGATCTAAGCCTTTGGTTATTCTACAAAATAGCCTATACATCCTTGAGAGATCATCCACCTAACATAGTGAAGACAACAAGAATATTTTTTGCTCACTAAACTGAAAGACAACGCATAATCTTCACACAAAGAAGAACAACATAACCAACAACAAATTACATTTGCATGCAGTTCATACCTGGTGGTCGTATGTAATATTCGTGAATGCTTCCACAGTTGTTCTCTCGCGGTATAATCCTTAGCCCTACAATTTTAAGGAGAAATATACACTTAGAACTCCAAAAACAAAGTTAGACATGGCCTATAGTTGCATGAAGAAAGAAAGGAAGTGCTATGATTCCTTGTAGCTTGACATAGAGGAAGGCATGTTGGGCATTCCGAAATCAAACAGAGAACATTAATACTCACAATATATATTATGGGGTTTGCTAATTCTACACAAGGGCACATATGGAAATATGAAACACAGGTGTGAGATAGCTTTCCATAAGATTGGAAATAATGCTTATACCTTCCGCCTAAAAAATCGACAATTTCACTCTTCGGGTGGGTCACAACATACAAAGTAAATTGATGATTGAACTTGTTTTTCCTCGAGACATTCATTTGTTTTGATATGTCTTGGCCAACCTGAGGTGTAGGATTGCTTGATTTAATCCGAAGATCTAAACAATGTATCTCACCTGATGCTAGCCAATCTGTTCAAACAGACACAGAGACAAGTAAATGATACTTCTCATAGCAAACATAGACAGGTGGCTCTTTGAAAACAAGTGACAATGATCCAGTTTAACTAAGACATGGATTGGGTGGTGAGGAGCTCACCACTGACGTTGGTGATGAAATGATGTGGCCAGTTTGTGGATGTAAAACATGAGTTTTAACCAGTGGCCTTGGTGACAAAAAACCAATCACAAGCTATATTTTTAACTCTGTTTAAACCATGCTCGAGCATACTACATGTATGAATCACCATCACACTGTTGATCAAGATCATGTTTACTGGGAATGCAGCATGATGATTTGTTAGGGAATGGCAATAGGCTGGGCCCAGCAAACACCAATGCCTCTGCCTTAAAAAGGAGCTTCTCTAATTTCTCAATTCACATAATGTGAGGATATTATGTATGATGCCTGGTCAATCAATCCATGTGCTGTAGAAAATGATGCCTGACATCCTCCTCACCACTGTAAATTAAGCTTCCCACAACCTGTCGGGGAAGGAGACCAAGTAGGTGGCAACCTTTCCCACTGTACTTGGCAATCACTGCATGCCAATCACAAATGATCAATACTATGTTATACCTTCCCAAAAAATGATGAAGAATGCACATTAGACAATGAACACAAAATACAAAGTTCATGTTCTAAATAAAATGCTGAGTAAATGTGAACACAAAATATATACTTCAGTAAGCATGAAAGATTGGATATCACCATTGCAGAAGTTGGCGATAAGCCTTAAGATGCATCTGTCAAGCGCTGCTTCCATGTTGAAAGCCTCATCATCTAGTGCCATGGTGTCTAGGCCAGCAGATTCCATGTCTTCAATCTTTCTTTGAGTCTGCAAGGTTGTTCAAATACCCAACAGATTAATAACCAGGCTAGAGGTTTGCTACTGGTAAACAAGCATCTCCAGATGCTAAACAAGCAACCCACATGACACATGTAAGTGAACTCCAAACCACACATCAGGTAGGCCCCTCGGTGAATGTGCCCATGTGAGCAACACATGTACATTGAATGTAGACCATCTTTTATCCATTCTGTGATCTTTGATCTTCAAAAAGCCTCTTGCATCTTTGATCTTCTAAACTTCACTACATTTCCAAGCTCCTCTTTTACTTTTCCATCTTCTAAATTTTCTTCAACTTTGCTGCGAACACAAAAATTCAAAGAAATTTTAATTTGAAAAATGTATTTTACCATACCTAAAATAACCCAAATGCAAAGTGCAAAAAATTCTTGAAAAAAAAGAATCTGAGGGAAACTGAACCTCACCCATTCAGAAGGAAAAGCGAGAACAAAAAACATGAGAAGGTTGTTGACTGCATAATTAAGAAACCATGAGAACAATCAGCTAAAAGGCCCATCAACTAATAGCCATAAACCATCACACAAAATTCTTGAAATAAATAATAAAAAAACAAAGATCTGTCATAGAGCCAGTTCACAGAGAAATAGAAATAAAATAAAATAAGAAAAGAAAAGGAAATCCTTCTGCAACAAGAACAACAATAATGATGATAATGACCACATAAAGCGGTGCTTTAAAAGCAGGACAGGATTCAGCCCATTTTTTATGGGCGATTCGATCAACGAATGGTCAATGAGTCAGACTGTCCGACTCATTTGCCCCACTTGGGTCAAGCTCAACCCAAACCAAACAATTCCGTTTAGTTTTAATAAAGTTGCAGTATCAATTAGAAAAGAATAAATAAAAAAATAAAAACAAAGAGCACCACTAACTCATTTAGTAAACATCCAACTCTTGTTGTTACCTCAGTTTCAAAAGGTTCCAGGTCAATGCTAGCCAATCTGTTCAAACAGACACGAGAGACAAGTAAATGATACTTCTCATAACAAACATAGACAGGTGGCTCTACATGCATGGGAAGATATTCAAAGTAGAGGCCGATTCTGAGTTCTCTGCGTACATGAAAATATTGATCGAAGAAGAAGAAGAAGGAAATTTATTACATCTACGGTACATGGAAAGTGATGGATGTGCATGCCGTGCTGTGAAAGAGTTGCATATTCATTCCCTTTATATATATATGACACACACACACACACACACACACACACACACACACACACACACACACACACACACACACACACACCACACCCACAAGTAAGAATCATTAAATAATTCAATAAGAAAGCACAAGCACAAAATGGATCAGTATGCTTCAGAGTTCATGTTCTAAATAAAATGCATAATGCAACAAAAGAAATTACAAACCTGTATACATTCATTCAATGAATCCAACATGCTCACACAAATCTCAGTCTCGGGCTCCAGCAGAGTTCTCTCCCTTTGATCTTCTCTCTTCAACTATAGCTTTCACTGTAGAAGATATTCTTGCTCTAGCCTGCATACACACACACATAGAGTCAGTCAAAAGTTCTGGTTAGAAAGTAAAAGGAGCAAATATCTAATTTGAAATGACACCAATGGTGGTAGTTCACTAACAGTCTCACTAGAAAAATGACAATGATAACAATAATGAATAATAACTGGAAATTTGATTGGTCAAATTTGAAATATTGCTCACTTTAGAGAGGAAGAGATCGAATAATATCTTGGCTGCAAGCGAGGGGCTATCGCTGCAAAGAAAACTCCAAGAGGCAGCTTGGCTGAAGGAAATTCGGCCATGACTTCTAGAAGGCTTCTTGATTCATCCTGCATCAAGAAGAAGGTTCCATATTAAAAGGAGATCATTTAGAAAAGCAGTAAAGATGCTAGAGTTCCAGAGACTATTCCTAACCTTTCCAGCAGGAGACGCGAGAAATCTCAAACGTTCAGCTTCACTAGGGTCAGAAGCATGAGCAGCTAATGCAAGTAGAGCGGCCTAATAAGATGCATCCATACACATAAACATTGTGATTCTGAATAAAACGGTTAGTCGAACAATCAAGGATGAAGCTAATCCCTTACTGAATACAAGTGCTACTGCACAAGGAGCCAATATCTGAAACACTGCAAGAATTTAAAAGGGGAGGAAAAGACTACCAAAATTCGACTGAAGATTCCCAAGTCTCCAATTCGCCAAAGAGCAAATGATGATACCATGGCCCAGTGACTTGAACTGCAGACCATGTCATATCACGAACAACACCAGCGCCTCCTTTGTGAGATCGAGCAATACGCTGTTAAGCTTAAGCAAATGTGTTAAATCTCCTCCGTGTGAACAAGTAGTTACTTTCAGGAAGAAGCGCCCCTCCAAAGAACCCAAGTTCCGAAGCAGAGCATGTAAGGTAGTCAGCTTCCTTTTTCATTACTCTCCAACCAAGAGATTTGGAAGTGGCCAATGACATTCCCCCGCTTGTAGAAATCTCGTTAGGGTTGTCAGAATCAACGGTTTTAGGCACCACAGTGATGCTAATCTACTGAGACAACAGGAAGATCTTGTTCACATCCCATGCGACTCTCATCACTCCATTCTTAGTTTCAGCTTCGTCGAATGTGATCCCTGCAGCTTCCAGAGGATGCGGGACCCTCGACCACTTCTCGACCTTTAGCTCGATAACATCCACAACACAGATTCCTGCTTCCTCTAGGCTTTTCCCATACCATCCGGGGCTGTTGTAGATCAATGGCTCGAGGCATATTGCGCACAGGCTCTGCAAGTGAGAAGAAGCGTTCATGGTTTGAATTAAGCCAGGTAAACCGTTACATTTGAAATTACTGATGACCACAAAAAGTACTGGGAAGAATGGGAAGTTCCAATTGGCTAAAGTGGTGGGGCCCACCCAGCCACCTACCCACCTCTGGCCACTTGAGGTTCAAAATGCTTGAGCGGGTCCATCTCCACTTTCAACCAATGAGAAGTAGTAGCAGTACAAGTTGGTGGTCTGGTACTCTTGCAGAGTACCTACCTTTCCCATTCTTTTTGAAGTCCAAAAGAAAAAGAAAACTACTCTTTTTAGGACTTGACATGCAACCCCCAAAACCATAAACTATTTTGAATTTTACTATTGGCAAATGCAGAGAACGACGAGAAAAGGTGGTTCAACGTGTCAAAAATATGGGTGTAAATGTATGCATTTGCCAAGAAATTGCAGACCGAATCCCGTGTTCTGAGATCATGGAATTCAAAGGAAAAGACTCTTGTATTGTCCATTCCCACCTTAATACGCTCCTTCAATAGTGAAAAAGAGGGCTGGAATTGTCTCCTTTCACCAAAATTCTCACTAGTGGTTCACATGGACGAGATCCAAACCGTTTATTCTTTAATTGAAGATTTCACACAATGGTTGATCCTGGCTGTCCAGGGGTTTTTCACCCGTTGAAGGTGGACCCTTGCTTATCATTATCTTTTATTTGTCGGCCACCACTGGAGAATTTTGAGCTATGGGTGATGGATGGCACATGTCTCATCCTTCTTGCCACGTGTATGATTTTGGTTCCCATATCTATTTTAAACTTGTCCTAAGATGCTTAGCTTACCTTGGCTAATCCGCTGGATTCTGCCTCCTCTGCCGTTTCTGCAACATTCCCTTCTCTGCCAGAAATCCCAGAATTTGACATCTGAAACAAATTCAAGACATTCGAGATGTGTACATTACATGGGATAAAAATTTAGGGAAAAAACAAAAATGAAGGCCTAGACGAGAAACCTGAATTTTCTATCTTGTTATGTTTGGATAGAAAAATGAAAGAATAATTGGGAAAATCGAGAAAATAATGAGAAGTAAATGCAGGGAAGAAAAGGGGCATTTACTATGATAATTCAGGAAAAACCCAGAAAAGAAAATAGAGTTTCCATAAGGTGATTGATTTGCATACCCACATTTTCCATTTGGAGTAGTGATGGTGAATTTTTGTACCATTTCAATACCATTAAGAGTTATCTGGGAAGGGGCTTTCACCTTCAGATGGTGCACGAGCTTCTCAAGCCACACGAGCTAGCTTGGCTTTTCGGTTGTTCAGCCTGTCCATCACAACTAACCAGATAATGTTAAGACTCGAGGCAAGAATATCCAAAACATGAAGGGAAGCAACCAACATGCTTTAATAACAGTAATGATTTTTGTACATCATTCATTAGTATCTCCTAGTTCTTATGATTTTATTCAATGAGCTATACTGGTACATCAATCCAGACTGGTGTGCCCCATTCATAATATCCCAAACCTCACATTGACTGGATGCCTTAGTTATCCACTTGGTGCCTGTCAAATGGACTGTTGAAAAAATAATGGTCAGTGATCGAAATACAATTGAAATCAAGATTGTTGGAGTTGTCGGAGTGGTCTAGTTTTTGGGCTATCCTCCAATCCAAAATTGGAACGATGATTTGGGTGCTCCAGAGGAACTTAAACAAATGCCACGTGTGGTGGATGAGATACCGCCATTTAAGAAACGGGGATAATGAACATGGGAGCATACCCCTTGTTACAAAATACAAGTAGAAAAGGCCAAAGTCATTGAATTAGATAACAAATCTGCAGCAAAATTCTTGAACCTTCAGGCAGCAAAAGAACCCCTGTTCAAGCTAATTCAGGCCCATTGTGGATTTCATCCTCACCTGACCATCATGTTAAACAATTTCATTTTACTATTTAATTGCATTTCAAGATTACATTAAGAAAGCATCTTTTTTTTCTTAGTTGTTTCATCAAAGGTAGGAGGTTTCCATGACTCCTGCATATGTGAAAGCCAAAGAGAGAAGTTGAAAAGGAATAAAGGAAATAAGAAATTGAGCTTTTCTACTCTCACTGCATACAGTTTACCATGTTAAAACATGCCAACCTAGCAAATGTGTGGGGCATCCAAACCATACGGCACATGGGCACCATGTTGTGGATGAGCTTGGTCCACTCATCAAGCAGGCCACATGTGGATATTGAATGTTGACTATTGGTAAATTCCTAGACCGCCCATTATTTTCATACATGTGCAGCCAACCTAATAAGTTGACAGGCCCACTCTTTTAGGCCAGATCATCTACATGGTGGAGCACACCTGATTCTTGGCTCAATCCCATACATGCCAGGTTGACATGTGTGGCCATGTAGAGAAGTGTGTGGGTGTGTACATGCGTGCTTGCCAAAGCTCTAAAGTGGAATAGCATCATTTCCAGGAAAATGATCTCACCATGAAGAGAAACAGATCATTAGCTGACAGGTCAGGCATGCCACCCAACTCATAATGGTTCGCAAGCACTAAGATAAGCCATTTAACCATGCAATGAGCATCCCACCATCCAAAATCAAGTAAAAAGAAATGGCTCCCTAATTTGACAATAATAAAAAATAGTGATTTTCCTTGAACCAAACCAAAAACAGTATTTCTGTGAAGACGACATATAAATGCTTGGATACCTTAAGAAAATGCTATCATGAGAGGGAGAGGCTCCCTACCAGTTTTTTAGTTGAGATGATGTAAGCTCAGAGCCCTGATAAAAGCCAATATATAACATATTAGTACAAAAAAGAATCAGATAAGCATGTCAATAAACAAAGAAATGCGGTCTGCTAAATTAATATGAACTAAAGCATGCTTTTTTACATACATGGACACTTAGCTTATCTGCCCATGATTGCAAAGAAGATGCATTCCGCTGCATTTCTGGCTCATCCAAGAGGGCCTTCTCAATCAAAGCAGTTTGTTTCTCATTCATGATATTTCGCTTCCGTTTCCTTGGCGGTCTTTCGTCATTGTGTCCAGCTTCTAACCTTTCATTTTCTTGAACATCTCTAAACCCACTATCTTTCGCATGTTCTGCTAAGTTACGAAACTCTCCATTTTCCAGATTTTGATCAAACCAATTTTTTCCTTTCATAGGGCTTACATCAGAACCACTTCTTTCGAATTTCCGAATGTCTTTATCAATTTCTCTAAGAGACCCAGATGCTCTCCTACTAGATTGAATCTTTTCTTTCCTTCTATTTCTATCCATCTCCACTAAATCATCAGGTAGATCCAAATGCTTGCTCGTGGGCCTGAACTGATCTACTTCCTGGAATATTGAGTTTTCTGAGATTCAGATGGAAAAACTGTAAATCGAAGTATCGAACAAATCAGAACTGTATCACACAACAAATCGTTTCTATGTATTCACATGAAACAACATAGAAAAATTCCTAATTAGGGTTTCAACATAGTAAATCCCTAATTAGGGTTTCAACATTGTAAATCCCTAATTAGGAAATCACTAATGTTGAAATTGATGAAATCTAGACTCTTACCTGTTTCAGATCTTCATCTAAGCCCTAAAATTAATGAGTGCTCACGAGAGAGAGATTCGGGGTAGGAAGAAGCTGAGAATCGGGAGAGAGAGAGAGAGAGTCCTCCAGGAGAGGGAGAGGGAGAAAGAGAGAGTCGTCGTGAGAGAGAGAGAGAGAGAGAGAGAGAGAGAGAGAGAGAGATTCGCGAGAGCGAGAGAGAGAGAGAGAGAGAGAGAGAGAGAGAGAGAGAGAGAGAGAGAGAGAGAGAGCGAGAGCGAGAGAGAGAGAGAGAGAGAGAGAGAGAGAGAGAGAGAGAGAGAGAGAGAGAGAGAGAGAGAGAGAGACACTGTCGGGAGAGACGGAGCCGCGAGTGAATCGCGTCGTTTTTAATTTTTTTATAATATCCGTGGTCCTCAGTCAAATAGCGCCGGTGTGGGTTGCACAGAAGTGCCGCTGTTCCCCAGTTTTGTTGTAGTGCCACTAGCGGAGCAAATGACGGATCTCATGATGACAACGACGAGTGGCTTGTTTTAGCACTTTTAGAGGCTTAGACCGCCCACCTTCGTGGGTACCCACTGACCTGAGGACGCTGTGTATTAGTTAAATCAGGTCTCTAAGGTTATTAAACTACTTCATTGCTCCGAAGCTGAGCAATTCAAGCTCGTGACATATAGGTTTGAGAAGGAGGCCGACCGGTGGTGGGATAGCATACTAAGGGTCGTCCCGACTAGATTTGCTTAGACTTGGGATGAGTTTGAAACCCATTTCTTCAAGAAGTATTACCCACTCACCTATCACAAGGAGAAATAGAGTGAGTTTCTTCGCCTCCAATAAGGGGGGATGTTGGTGGCAGAGTACGAGAACCCCTTCAGGGAGTTGTCGAGGTACATTCCGAGAATCATGGCCAATGAGCCAACGAAGATGCGGCGTTTCCCCGAAGGACTACGGGCAGGCATCCACAGAAAGATGTGTTGCTCTAACATCCATGCCTACGCCAACCTTGTGGATATGTCATTGCGGTCTAAGCAAGATGAAGAAAGGGTTTCCTGGACTCGCATATAGATGGGTTTGAGGCCTACCTCTAAGGTGTAGTCTCCGTAACTTCTTGGCAGGAGGCCGAAAGCAGATTCAGTGCTGAGACTTATGGCACTTCTAGCCCCTCAGTCAAGGCCCAACCATATCTGTATGTATTGCAAGTAAACAGGCCGCACCACTCCCTTTTGCTTTACCAAGATGAGGCACAATGGATACGCGTCACCTCAGCAGATCAACTGACACCCCAGCACGTTATTACGGCCCCTCCCTAGTAAAGAGTGTGCCCTACGCAACAATTTAGCCATTCCCCTATGTACCAAAATATGCCACTTCAACAGTCGGCGACTGTAGCACCAAATCAGTGGAGCAATTTTCTATACATGCCACTTGTATAGAAAATTTGGTATCATGAAAAAAAGTTGTTCCCAGCATGAATATGAGTTACCTTAAAAATCACCAGTCCGTGTGCCATGTTAGTGGTATATTCTTTATCGATAAAGAATATATTAACTATGTGAGTAGAATGTCTGGATGAATTTTAATCAACAAATATTTGAAATGAAATTAATAAATCATTGAGTGAATGCTGTGGCTACTCTCAAATGAGAAGCATGAAGATTTTATTTACTGCATACTGGTCGACATGGCACACATGTTCGAGGTGAGTTCCATCCATTGGGTGGGTCGACCATGAACATGCTGTTGTCCAAAAATCAGATCCCATGTTTGCTGTGGCCCTACCTGATGAATGGTTTGGATCTTGCACCCTGGGAGAGTAGAATTTGGATGGATCCTTCAAATGTGTAGTGACAGCATTGCTCATGTTACTAATCCACCACATCAATACTTCCATTCTAAAAACATGATTTTCGCAATGGTGCATTTTGTAGGCATGGAAGCATTGGAAAAATGGCACAGTTTTAGAGCTGATTGATTCAACTATAAGCAAATCTTGCTCAAGCAGCGAAGTGATGCGATGCGTCCACATTGCGTTGCTATGTGTTCAAGAAGATGTGATCGATAGGCCCACGATGTCGTCAATTGTGCTCATGCTCAACAGCTTCTCTGTCACTCTTGCAGCACCATCACAGCCTGCATTTTTTATTGCCAGTAGAATGGCTCCGGACATGTCTATAACAGAGTCCCACACGCAGACATGTGATGTGAGTCCATCTCCGGTTTTGGCATCGCCATGGTCCGTAAATGAGATGTCAGTTACTGAATTAGATCCTCGCTAGTGCATCAGATTAAAGGGTATCTGATCTCTTGGAGTGTATTTTAATGAATTTAGATTTGAATGAGACTGTCGAGAAGTTTTGGATGATTAATTAGGACTTCAATTTTATGTAACATATTTGTTTGTGCAAGTTCACACTGTCCATCAGGCGTGCCCTGACATAGATGTGCCTGGAGGGAAAAAATCAAAGCAGCCTGCTCAGCAGTTGAAAATGTGGAACGCAGAAAAAACCGGCCAACAGTCCAGATATGTGCATGGCTTGTTAGAGTTTTCCGTTGAGGGCCATCATTGATCAGCAGTTTGGATTGAAGTTGGATTTGATGGGCTACTAGAACTTGCGTGAAAGGGCAGTGCAGATGGATCCCACTCTCAGGTGATAGACTAGATATGTGGAAGGGATGGCAACACACACCTGAAATGCACTAGTACAATCTGCTTATTGTAATTGTTGGTTGCACGGTTTGTTTTTTTATTATGCGGGCATGCCAAAATCGATATAGCAGCTTGATTCCTATGGATCAACTTTGACCTCAAGTGTCAAAATAAGTAGATACGCTCAATATGAGTGAATATGATTCGATTATGAGAAGATGGGTCGCTTACTCAACCACTTGCAAAAGTTTATAACGATCGGTCGATAATCAGAAGGTGGAGTTCTTCAAAGATTGGTTACTTTATGCCTTTCATAAGAAATGACTTTCAAAATACCAATGCAAATTAAACAAAAGAAAAAACTCACAATCAGTCACTGGAAGCAATGCAAAATGTATTTCTTGAAAGAACTAATTAATATTAAATAAGCAGTTGGATTCAGGGGCAGCTCTAAGGGGTAGGCAGGTGAGGCAATCGCCTAAGGCCCCCTAATTATGAAGGCCCAGGATTATAGGAATAGGCTTTTAATACTCTGATAGCGTTTGGTAATCTATACACATGCATTGAGAAATTGCAACCTTTAAACATTTTTAAATCAAAATTAAACAGATATAAAAGTGGGTCCCAATTTAGATGGTTCATGAAAAACAAAAACAAAATCACACAATGGCTGGATCTCCTAACTAGTTGATTCTTGTATACTAAAAAATTATTTGAATTCAACGTACAAATTCCCACTAATTGGAAGATAGAATAGTTAAATCAATGGATTTTTTGTAATTTAGCCTATCTAGAATGGATCACCTAATTTAGACGGTTTGGATGGAGTCAAAATATGCTATATTAATCTAGGAGTGACTATTTATTAACTATAACAATGCTAGAGTGCTATACAATTCTAAATTCATTATTCCCACAATAGACGCGGATTGCGGGTAGGCCACTTTAGGGGATTCTTGTAGCCCTGAGGTCTGTGGGGTCCACATTATTATATGTGTTATATCTATTCTGTTGATCCATTTCTTCATCCCATTTTAGAATATTAGAAAAAACATGAAGCAGAACCAAAGCTCAAGTGGACCACAACGCAGAAGAAAAGTGGATATTGAATGCTCACCATTAAAAACTTTTCTGCAGGTGGCAGAAATTTTGGATAAGCTGATATTTATGTTTTCCTTTCATCCATCTAGGATTCACCTTATGAACGGTTTAGCAATTTTATCCATCGAAATTGATTTATTGGGTAAACTTGAATACGAAAGTTTAATTAGTAATTTTGCATCTAAAAAGTCAAGAAGCAAATTTATGGTTTAATTTTAGATTTATTATTATTATTATTATTATTATTATTATTAAAAAAAAAAAACTAAAAAGCCTTATCTTTGTGACTTGCCTAAGGCCCCCAAGAATGTTGAGCCGCCCCTGGTTGGATTACAACTAAAGATTATATCTAAGGATTATAACTGCTATTTGATTGCTACTACTATTAAGATAAACTGAGATAAAGTAAATTGATAGATAAGTTTGTTTGATTTGGTTAGGTTGGGCATATTATTCAATTGAATTCCTCTACTATTTACAAATTTTTGTTGTAGTATATTCTTCAATATCCTTACTTTATTACTGCAATGGTTACAATAGTAAGAAATCCTTGTCTCTAGACCTCTCTTTTTACGTTTCTCTTTTGCGACTGTTCCTCTTCTAAACACTTCTCAACTGCTTGCTTCACTTTCATCAGCAAAGGTTTTCTTTTGATTACCCTTGGTCGCCTTTAATATTTCAAACAGCTCGACCGCACTTCTTGTATATTGACCGTAACATTCCATCGACTATCCATTGATTTGTAAAATTAGACTTACGTCAGCAATAAGCCTGCAAAAAATAGTCCAAATCTCTGAAAATCTTTTTATCCACAGCCTATCTCTCATACAATACTACATGCCACCCTCCTATTGGCTTTCTCAAAATTGCCAAAAATAAGGTACAATAGTAACAACCATGAGACCACCTTATCATGGCTCTGATAGCATGTTCTAAGGCCACATAGTCACATGTGAAACATGCATTTATACTTGAAGTCGGTTATGGGCTGTTGAAACGATAGTTCTAAAACTTGTTGAAATGACTTGAAACTCAGCCAAGTCAACTCGATCAGGCAAGACTTCGAGCTGAGTCTCTAGTAAACTTGGTACTCGGCTTGAATATGCCTAGACTTGCATAGACTCATTGACTTTTTTTTTTCAAGGAAAGGTGTACTCGTACCACTTGAATTTTACAAATTTGAAAACTTGGATATACAGCCATTCGGGTGGGCCCCAACAAAAAAGCTTCCAGACCCACCTATCATATAGAACTCCTGCACAAGGCTAAACAGGAAAAAAAGAAAGAAATGAAGGGCCTTGAGAAGAGGGAGCAGCAAATAATGACACAATTGAAACTGGGCATCAACAAGCTACCAAACAGAGACTCCTTGACTTGACTACAGCTTGGTTAACTCAACTTGACTCAGTATATGACTTAAGTTACTCAATTTAAGTGGCGGGATTTTATTAAAACCCAAATACAATGGGAGAGGGATTCAACCCCAGCCTTAACCGAAGAGGCAGGGACATTAATCAGTGAGGCATCAATGATTTTGTTAGTTTTAGTTACAGTATATTTTATTTATGCTAGATCTAACTATTTGAAATACCTATTTACACTCATAATCTTTAAAATTTATAGTAGCTAAATAACAAGTAATGCTGAGTCGGCTTTGAATCAATTCACCCAGGTTGAACATCAGTCTAGATGAGTTTTTGGGGTTTTGAACTATAGTTGAAACTACAATTTGTAAGATCCTCGGCACCGTCTGACTGGTAGAAAGTACTGCTCTTCTCACCAGTCACAATCTCCAGAAGTAAAACTCCGAAGCTGAATACATCTGATTTGACGGAGAATTGCCCGTAAATGGCATACTCTGGGGCCATGTATCCACTTCAAGGGAAAACCACCAACATCAACAGATGTTTGATATATTAGTAAAGAATGTTTGATTTTATTAAAGCTAGATTTTAGTTATTAGATAGATAGGGAGAAATTGGAAAACAATTGTAAGACCAGAGATGCTTATGGGGACGTCCCAACCGTCTATGTGACGACCAAAAACCAGGCTGATCGGAAAATCCCAACCGTTCAATCATTTTGTTACCCTTCCATTCCTCATTTGGGCCGTTACTTCCAACCAATATTTGGGCCACATATATGTTTGGGCGACAGAATGGACATTCCATATCCTGTTTGCTTCTGCAATGTGCGCCTCTATGAACAAAAGGAGCAATGGTTGTAAGGGTCAAAGGCTTACTATGTCCCTGCAATTCGATTTGTATTTCCCTGAGTTTGGTCCACTCCAACAATCTTAGCCATACCAAAATCTGCGATTTTCGCATTCATCACTGCATCTAATAAAACATTGCTAGATTTGAGATCCCGATGTATAATCCGAAGTCGAGAATCTTCATGAAGATAAAGTAGACCTCGAGCCACCCCAGTGATGATTTTGTAGCGCCTTTCCCAATTTAGATATGCCTTTCTATTTGGATCTATACAGTCAACCAACAGATGCACATGAGTTCATCAAATAATTCACCAGAGTAAATAAAGTAATCATTTCATATAGTTCAATTATAAAGAATATTCTTATATAAGATGTGAGTTATAATTTGGCAAAAGAATGGATAAGCAGATTGGATGTGTGGAAAAGGGTCCAAACCAAACAGAAACTTGTCGAGGCTGGCGTTGGGTACATATTCATAGATAAGAAGCTTCTCTTCTCCTTCGACGCAGCAACCTAATAGCCTGACAAGATTCCTGTGTTGAAGTTTAGCAATTAACGCAACCTCATTCTTGAAATCTTGCAAACCTTGTCCAGAGTTGTGAGAGAGCCTCTTCACGGCTATTTCTGGTCCATCTGAAAGCCTACCCTGCAATGATATCAGGATTCTCAAGATTATAACTGATCAATAGGAGGGCCATAATCTAAATGAAACCCATCTATCTTTGAGTTAGGGGCCCTCGCTTGCCCCAACAAAGCCCAATTTTAAAAAAGGCATAAATGAAAAGAAAATAACGGGACATGGGACATGAGAAAAATGGTAGAATTTCTTAATAATACTTCAACAAATGCTAAGATACACATATTTCCATGTTTAGGAATCAAATAATAACAAGCATGGATCGCTTACTCAAGAAAATATTAGGAAAATATGGGAAAAATGGTGGATCCATCCATCTATCCAACTGTCTCTCCAGTTTTTTATTTTATTTTTTTCAAAGAAAGGAACACACCACTTGGAACTTTTTTTTTTTTTCACTTAGAATTTTGTTATTCAGATGGAAAAGTTATACAACTTTCAACCACTTATCACTCCATGCATGAACATATATACATAAAAACATATATGCATCATCCATTCATCCATCCTTCCATCCAACCATCCATGCATACATAAAAACATATATGCATCATCCATTTATATATACACACATATATAGACACATGCATAATCTATCCATACATCCAACCAACCAACCATCAATCCATACGTGCATGCGCATGCATGCATATATACATATTTACCAATACATGCATGCATTTGGTCATATAAATGTGCATCCATAAAAATAAAAATAAAAATAAACAAATTTGAAATGGACTTTTTTTAATAGATAGACACTACAAGAAAAGCGGGCAAAGCCGACCGATGGCCCATCCCTTTACCCGCGGCCAGGTTTACCGGCTGCGGCCAAAGGCTAAGCCCTAATCTATTTGAGCGCCGACTCCCTCCCTCTTCCTCTCCCTCTCGCTCTCCCTCTCTCTCACTCTCGCGTGCTCTCCCTCTCCCCCTTGCACGCTCTCCCTTTCCCTCTGCCTCTCCCTCTCGCTTTCCTCTCACTCTCCCTATCTATCTCTCTCAAAACCCTATTCCTCTCTCTCTCCCTCTCCCCCTCGCACGCTCTCCATTTCTTTTTTTCGTGTGACTTTTGGGAAAATCTCGGATGTATTCATACCTTCGAATCCCTCTCTTAATAGATCCCATGATTCTGACTTCATCGATTCCCGTACGTAGAAGAGGTGAAAGCAAAGACTGGATATCCTCAACGGTAAAAGGGTAGATGGTCTATTATTACGGTCCAAATGGCAAAGGCCTGATCTCAGCTAGCTCCCCTCAACCGTCCCCCTCCCTCCTCCGGGATAGATCCTTCAACACTGCAGAGATTCAGAGAGCACCCCATAAGAAAGACAAATCTTTCATTGCAGTGGTGACAGGCCATGACTCTATTGGCACAATAGGTGTTCGATTAAATTCCACAGTGACTACTACACGCTCGGAAGGAGCTCAACTTAATGAAATCATGGCAGGTGCTCGTCTAAATGCTAAAGACAAATTTTTGGTAAAAGCTGATAACAGGAGTGTGGCTCTGAAGTTGAGGGAGCTGAACTTGGCTCTAGTGGCGCACGTAGAGGATACCAAAATGCCAATTATCAAACTAATATATCCACAAACTCAAACTCCCCAGGTATGTTTCCTCTGCCGTGGACATCTCACATGCATGGCTGTAGCAAAGCTCTCAACCAAATGTCAATTTGTGGATACTTGTAAACAGAGCTTATTATTGGGATTACTATGATTTTTTGAAGGCATGAAATGGGCTCTATCTAGAAGTGCATCTATCACTTCTCTGTAGATAGTACTTATCTCTTGTTGACATCGGCTATCCTTGTTCAAGAGCATGGGTGAAGGGGATAGTTGTATTTGGTGGGCGGTGATTGTGGAACTTTTTTTTAATATAGGGCCGTATAGAGTGAGCTCTGTTCATCCAAATCGATAGTTAGGTTTTTTAATAACTGTTTTGAAAGATGTATTCAAGGTTGGATTATATATTCCTACTTGCTTGAAAATTAGTTTTCTAGGCTGTTTTGGTTAATAATCTTGTTCTCGGCTTTGCATCGAATTAAACCACATGCTCCATCATTCGTGCAGGCCCCCATCACTTTCTTTGAGTTCCATTCCTGCGAATGTACTCCATAGGCAGATACTTCATTCAGAATTAAACCACATGCTCCATCATTTTTGTTTTTGTTTTCGAGGAAACTGCTTCAAGTGTGACCACTTTGGCTATAGCTATGTTATTCTTCTTGTAACTCATTAATGTTTTATGCTTTTTCGATACCTCGCTAAAGCAATTTCTAATATGACAATGATGATAATTTGTGCTTTATTTTCTTTGCAGTCAAGTGTAAGTGAAATTGAAGCATTGTATGAGCTTTTTAAGAAGATCAAGCAATATTGTATGTTCTTCAAAAATAAGGACCTGCTACTCTGTCATTGCAGGAAGAGTTCCAATTGGCCCTGTGTCGTCTAATGTTGCATGCTAGTATTGGGATTTTCCATGTTGCTCTATTTGTCGAAACCCCATCTTTTTTCCTGTCACTCCTACGTGAAATAATAAAATGCTATGCTTTAGTTTATTTATATAATAACATGTGAATTTTGAAAGAATCCTCAAAATAAATAATGAATATTTACCTGAAATAACTTTTTATATGTTGAAGAAGTTTCACAAAATAAAAGGTAACAATAGGTAAATGCAAACATAAAATTGTTTCTATATATGAGCCATGTTTAGGACTGTCTAATATGCAGACACATTTAAGTGTCGACATGATGTGACTTCATAAAAATGCCTTTAAAAAAAAAAAATTAACTAAGCTATCCTTTTATTGTAAATGTGGGCAGTTGCCGATTTCTTTTCTTTTGATGTATTTTATGTTGTTCCATTGATGAACTTTTTGGTTGATCCATGACTGAAAGTTATGCAAGTAATAACTTATCTTCTGCAAGGAGCATTATGAACCATTGATAATGACAACTGTTCAAGGTCTCCATTAAATATGAACCATTGGTTGTAACTGTCTCATGGCTCATTCCAGGCCCACCAAATCAATGGCCTTGGTGACTAGAAGGTGCGCGCTTTAGGTATGTTCGTGTGATGTGTGGATAGTCTCTTTAGGCATTTCACACCCTTTTTTTGATACAAGTTGAAGGCTTCTCTTCTTTTTAGTATATCTGCATGTAAGTCTGTCATGTTGACAGTTCATTGATTGCTTCGAATTTCTTATTGCTAGACACTAAATGCTTAAAATAGAAGCTCAATATCTCGGGTTTCTTCATTTTTGTAGCCTTTTTACCCTTCTGTTTCACAATCCCTATTTCCTTATGGTGCATGATAGCACAGAAAAGATAGTTGTATGGGTTAGTCAAGCCATTCACTTGCACATACACTTATTTCGATTTGCCATAATTCACAATGAAACAACAAAAGAAAAACATGGGTAGCATTGCATATCTGTATTTGCATGCAACCCATGTAAAAGATAAAACCATCTGCATCTCTAAATAAGAAACATTGATGGACGACCATCTGAAAATCCGATTTCTTTATTTCCAATCGGACAAGGAACTCCTACATCCCAATGAAAATTATTCATCAAAAAGCCATCAGACAAGGAGACTTTGCTTTATTTTTATTGGTCTTTTGTTTTATTTTTTATAGGGCATTGCCTTTTTTTGGGTTGTCCCATTTTGATGATTGGACAACCCTGGTAGACAGCCATAAAGGGACCACAAACAGGTGACTGCATGAAATTCTCATCTTAAACTAGTTGCATCCATGACATTTGTCTAATAGTTTATAAAATAAGCTTGGATTTGTGTGTTTTTTGCAGAATTTGAGTAACCCAATTCTTCCCAAGGCTATCAAAGGTAAGTGGGTGAAGATGTTGGATTTTCTTAATTAGTGTTGGGGAATTCACTATTTAAATCAGAACTCGACAGTATGAAAAGAACGATTTATATATATATATATATATATATATATATATATATATATATATATATATATATATATATATATATATATATATATATATATATATATATTGTTGGGCATTGTTTGTTTTTTTTTTTTTTAATTTTTTAGTAATGGTTTTAAGCTCTTGACGATTTATACTATTTGAAATTTCAGCTTTCAACTCATTGAGACTTAGGTGGGGCATCTGTAGAGATTTGAAATCCTATTTACTTCAAAAAAAAAAAAAAAGAAAGGTGGGGCATCTGTAGAGATTTGAAATCCTATTCTAGTGAAATTTTCAAGTAAACTCAGCACACTCAAATCCTTGGCAAGACAACAAGGGCTCCCTTCGTTCTTTCCTTTGTTGTGATTTAGATTCTACTTACAAGGTGGATTGATTTAGATTCTACTTACAAGCACACTCAAATGATGTATCTAAATGCACAAATTAACTGAATTGCAAACTCGATGTGTCCCATCTAATCAGGAGTAAGAATGAAGATTAGTGATGTTTACTAGCATTCAAGTGAGGAAGTAGCCTATTATGTTCCATCAAAGTCTGGAGGCAGGTTCCTCTACAACAATCATAAACAATTTCTTCACAACTAGCTACATATGGGGCCCACCATACTGTTTGTATGGAATCCAATCATCCAGCAGGTTCACCTACCATGAACATGGGGCAACACAAAAATCAAGCCAATCCAAGCATCATATGGGCCACACCATAGAAAACAATGAATAACCTCCAAAAACATCAAATTCAAAAGGTGACTCACCTGATGATTGGATCACCTGATTTTGAGTTTTCCCATTCTCACTCGCTGAGTGATCCGGCTGGACTTATTGGTATGTAAATACTCACAAGGAATTCTCCTAAAACAGAACCTCAATGAAGATTTTAATCTTGTGGAATGGCTGGTCGTGATTCTCTTCAATTCATAATTCTCTTCTTCTATATTTTTTTAGACATATTTAGTTGGTAGTAAGTATGCCTTTGGTCGAGAGACTGTTGTTGTTAATCCTTGTTCACTAACCAAGCAAGAGCCATGTTTGATTGAATTTGATGTACATTGTAGCTGCCAAGTGGTGGCCATGTGTGTGTGTGTGACAGTTTCAAGTGCATTGCAGGTAGGTACGACAGAGACATGCTTATGATAACTTGATGAATGTAGATGGCATGGGCTGGGGCTGTAATCAAAGAAAGAAAATTGTTGGTGTTCTAAGTTGCTAAGATTTAGCAAATAGAATTAGATTTCAAAATCTGTCCAATTGTGTGGCGTCCTAAAAATGAGGCTGGCAATGCAAGGCCTTTATATGTGTGGCGTCCTAAAAATGAGGTTGGACACCCCACCAGATATAGGCCTTTGTGGAGAATGGTATGCTTTTAGTTTGGTTCTACTCTCTCTCCAACTTCTTGAAATGCGGAAAAAGCAATGGATGATGTTCAGGAACCCATAAATAGTTGGTTATGGACACTGATTCTGTTTCTCCTCTGTGTTGGGCAGGAATACTTGCTAATGTTTCAGAGGCTTGTAAGCAAGATCTTGACTTTATGTCCCAACCATTGCAGTAATTCGGTGAATTTCTACATAGGAGATAAATTACAATTGTTATTTCTAGCTGACTCCAATTCTACCATAGTGGTGCTGGGAGGAAAATTGGTAGGATCATTCTTCCGTTCAATATGAGCAGAATTTGCAGCAGCAATTTTATGGCTTGGATGAAGATGGAGATTTAAATCTCAATATTACTCCTTAAGAAATCTGCATTTTCTGCAATATGTGAGTTGGAGTTTATCTTTATTATTAGAAGAACATGGTAGATGGATATGTCCCTTTCCAGACCCACTCACTGTAAATGTTCTAGAGTCTACTATAATAATCATAGTTAGCAGAACTCCTTTCTAAACTTGTAACTTTGAGAAATACTCGTATAATTGCTTTTATATTTAAAAGTTTGTATATTTCGGAAGATCTTTTTTTTTTTTTCCCTGTGAAAACTGAACAATACTCATTTTTCAGAAAAAAAAGAAAAAAGTAGAAATGTGCAGGGTAAACTGGACATGATTTTTTGAGATATGATCCATCCACATGATTGCCTATCAAGTCAACCGTCCTGGTGAGCTTAAACAAGTGTTGTGTATTGATGTTTTAATGCAACTTGTCAAAATAGCGGCCTCTTTCCTTAAACAATGTAACTGCTAGGGCTTCTTTCTCTAGGTTCCTGACATTGTTGTTTGCTTTGAGAATGGGTGTTTACTAAGCTGAGATATATTGCCCAACAATGGGGCATACATGATTCACTCATCAGATAAAAAAAAAAGAGCACATATGCAATTCAAAGAAAGAGATGCCCTGTGCCTTAGGGCCATACATTACTTTCTCATGTCATATCCTGTAGCAAAAATTTTACAAACATAATGCCTAACGTCTTTGTAATCTACCATAGAACATTCAAGAATAAGGTGAATACCTTTCTACTGCCAAGAAATCAATGTTCATCTACTTCAGACGCTCAACCTGGTGAACAGTGTGCTATTTACTGGTGGATGGGCTGAAACTGGTTTATACTATGAGACTGTGCAGGAGATTTTCAAGGTGTTTAACTGTTTTTACGATTTATGCTATTTTTATTTTTCTGACTTGATATCCACATTAGGGTCCTAGACTAATGTCCCAAGGAATTCCTGGAAAAAAAATCAGCAGGTACACCCAAAGTTTTCATTCGTTTAATGTGTGATTACTCATTATATCTATTTGTCATTATCTGTGACATTCTTCTTTTGGTCTTAAATAATTTAGCAAGATTAGGATTTTGGCCTGAGTTTCTTGTTACTTCTACTAGTCAACGGAGGGTTTTTGCTGTTCAAGTCTTCGAGGCATAGATTGATAAATATGTTTGGATGGCAAGCTTGCTTCTACTGTAAAGCCTTCTTCCTTCAAGCCCATACCGGCTGTCTTTTCTTTTTCTGCATTAACTTTTCTTCCTAGCTTCATTTTAGAACTCATTTAACTTTTCTTCCTCGGTTCATATTTACCATTCGCGGTCTTTCATTGGTGGAAAAGTGGGCTCATTTGTAGATAAGCATGGGAATCACATTGAGATGGGACTTCATGTCTTCTTCGGTTGCTACAGCAACCCTTTTTGCCTGATGAAAAAGGTGAAATCCCCATCCTTTGTTATAAGACTCATAATCTCTGGACCCAGAAATGTGAACCATCTCCAATGAGTTGAGGCATATCTTCATCACTCAGTTTTGATTTATGAAAGCTGGGGTAGATTATTCCTCAAAGGAATGACTGTTTGTGATATGAGAATTGATGTATGGTCAATAGTCCCAAACCAAATTGTACTTAACCAAAAAATTTATCGGTGAGATGGATAGTATAATTAGGAGTTAGTTCTATCTGTTTGATTCCCTTTCTATTGTTTTGTGCATTGATTTGCTTTGGATTTGCTCACAACTCTATTTGGATTTTTTGCTTAGGATTGGATCCTGAGATATTGATGGGTTAATTGACATTGGAGTGATTATTTCAATGCAATTAGTAGCTGGGTTCTACTTGGCTTATTGATTTTGTGGAATATGTACTTTTCATCTGACAGAAATTTGACATATTTGTGATGTGGAGACCTCAATTATCTAGTTTTAGAGAATTAGCTGATTGCCAATCTAAAGCTATAGCTTCAGTTTTTAACATTTTTAGCCAATCTAAAGGCTATAGCTTCAGTTTTCAACATTTTTAGCCACGGTTTTCTGAATCATTATAACAATTGGTGGCAACATAGTCCTCAATTCTTATGTAGTCCAGTCTACTGCCATAAGAACCACAATCTCTTATATCCATCACAAATGCATCTGTAAGAGGTACATCATATCTCTCTATGCGGTGGAATCGTCAAGGCTATATATGTTTCATCTATAGTAGGCCCATTATTTGGACAGCATGGATTGATAGAACTGTCTAATGGATGATGTAAAAATAGCAATAATGGCAGTATTGTGTTAAAAGTTAAAACAGTCCTATCTTGTGTGATGAACCAGTACATTAGTATACAATGAGTCTATGAACTTTTTCCAAGCAATCATGAAAACCTGAATCTTGATTGGAAAAAATAAATAATTCACAAAGGATTAGAGGAATGAGATCAGAGCACAACTGTAAATGAGGCTATACTTAGATGTTGGTAGCAGTTATTTATACTCTATTGATGTGTGATAGACATAGCCATAAGTATGGCTGTTGAGAACTTTTAACAATCCATTTTTTTGGGCTTGAAATGTGGCATATCCTTGGAGAATTGGTTCTAATTGTAAGCACTCTATCCTAGCTCAATTCTTCAAGTTTTCCTACATCACTTCTCTAATCAAAGTTGTGGCACATTATAGTTTGACTCTGTTTGATTAATAATAGCAGATTGAAGCGGTCATCATTTGTCTACAGGATCAAGGGAAGTTACGACCCTTGGACGTGTTGTTTGCCACTTGTGTTTGAAGCTAATAGATGGGCACTCACTACTCACTAGTTAGATTCACAATCCTATCCAGATGCAGCTCCTGCTTCCAGTAGCACTTGAGACTCCGCTTCGCTTCCATTTCTGAGTTGTTTACCTGCTAACATTTTCGAATAGACAATTCCCCTCCCGCACCCGAATTTGTTGCCACACTTCATGCTTTATGCAACCATATATTTTGTTTTCTTTCATTGTTTTCTTTCTTCTCCAATAGAAGGGAAAGAAAAGCATGAATTCGGTGTAGCTAAAAGACTGACTTATGAGACAATCTCCAGTGCATAATACTATTATGAAAAACCTAAGAAGAAGAAAGAAAAGGTGTATTTCTTGTTGCGGTCACATTTGTCTTGTGTGGTGTATTTCTTCTTCTCCACAAGTGATATTGGGTTATGCTAATTATCTATAGACAATCTTGGCACTTACAGTTTATTCAGAGTTGTTATATATGAGAATGAAGTTGCTAATCTTGATAACCATATGATGTATACAATAGAACTTATAAGATTGTAAATATTAACTAATTTCTTTTTGTTATTTTGTTTTTTAGGTTGTGACAGCTATGGATTGAGCTAAATGGAGGGATCTCTCTCTCTCTCTCTCTCTCTCTCTCTCTCTCTCTCTCTTGTTATTTCTGAAAACAAAAATAATTGATTTTGGCAGTTGGTTGTGACAGCTAATGTTTGTTTCATGTTAGTAGTTTTGCTTGACTAATTTATTAGTGACCGTTTCAATTTATTTTATTATTCATTTCATTATCATTATTATTGTTGGGGAATATGTGAATAAACATCATTTGGACAGAAGCCTATAGGGTCTTTTCTGACTGTGGTGTTCATAGACATGCTAGGATGTTGATGCTTCATATTGTTGCTAGAGAGGCTAACATGATGCTCAAGATGATATATTCCATCAAATCATCTATAAAGCACAAGAGAATTGATTCTTATAGGATGATTTCTTATCATGGTTAAGCATAAGAGAATTGATTCTTATATATTAATGCAAGAACTATGGATTAAAGGTGACACTACGTAATGCATCTGTCCATTGTAACTCTTCCTGCTGTAGGATTCATGGCACAAGAGTTAACTTCATCTGTCAAATTCTGTTTTGTTTTTTCCTTTTATTTATTTATTTATTTTCTACTGTGTACTTCTCCTATGAACATTTCTATGTGATATACTGCAAATTTTGGGAGATGGATACGGATCATGATTTCTTGATTGATAAAGAGAATCTTATTAGATACGGTAACCATGCTCTCACATACAGGATTTGTTGACAGAATTTTTTCACAGGTTTGTATTTCTATTATGTGAACTATGCTAACGTCCTTTTTCAGTACATTAAAATAATTTGAACAAACTATTATCTTCTGATACATTTTTGTTTCTTCTCTTTAAGTGTTTCACATATTGAATGTTTCTTCTCTTTAAGTTATGTATTCATCATTTCTTACGATTTTCATCTCTGGGATATTGTTTCTTCTTTTCATTGCTTTTTTGGGTTTAGATTTGCCTTGATATTTGTTAAGCTTGATACATTTGTACTTCTTGTAGTCTCCTTCAACATATCTCTTGTAAAAATTGCTACTGCATTAGCTGAAAAATGGGATTGCTCTGTCTAGGTAGGCATATGCAATTGGGAGCACATGATTTGTAGAGCAGTGGGACATCACAACACCAGGCTAATGAAAGAATAAACATGCATTTTTTTTTTCCAAATTTCTTTTAATATCATGTTGGTGTGTTTTAAGCCTTCTCAACCCATCAAGAAGCTCTTGATATTTTGGTTGAGCTTGTTTTTGCTTAAGGTACTGCAAAGTACAGAGATGCAAGGGCTACTTGTGCTTGTGGGCTCTCCTGTCGTCGGGAACATATGTTGGAGATCGGTCCAATTGGGCCCCACTATTTACATAACTTGTTGCCAAAATCAGCTTCATCCAGTTATTAGTTGGCTGTCTTTGCTGTTGAATGTTGACCCGGGTCAAATCTTTTTACAACCATCCATTTACAAGTGTGGCCTTCCCGATGAGTGTGGCTGGTCTGATTTTTGCTGGATCAAGTTTTTGCTGCCAGCCCTGCAGAAAAAAAATCATGACAAAGGTTCAAAACCGTAAACTTTGATGCATTTAAAAAAAAAAATCTAAAGCTGCGTTTGGTTGCAAAATGAATCCTCTAAAACATGAAATAACTGTCTTGTTTACCAATCATAAGGACTTTGCAAACAAGAACTAGTGTAGCTGTACCTAAACTATCTTGGAGTTTTGTGTGGCGCCTCTAATGCATTTCGACTTTCATTTCTGTTACCTATTTGCTTATGCTTGATGGAACTTTGCAAACAAGAACTAGTGTAGCTGTACCTTTTTTTTTTTTTTTTTTGTAATTTTTAATTTTTAATCAATATGCAATCTTTTATGGTTTGCTATTGTCATGGATATGCAAGTGAAAGAGAAAACATAAACATAAGTGTTACAATCAATTGGAATTCACATGAGTTTGACTCACACGTAAATGAAATTAAACCAACGTAAGATTTTTGCTTTCTTTTATGAAATATTTGCATATATTAATAGGTAGCATAATGACTTGGTAATTGCTGCAAGGATGACTTTGTTCCCCGTGTCTAGGACTCAATGATGCTTCTCATTGTCCACTTCTCCTTTTGTTACTAGTCCCTGCTGTACTTAGATTCTTTTAAGTTGGTCCTGTTTGCAATCTATCGGTATTCAATGGTAAACCCACCACTATTCCTGTGACTACTGTGACAGCATCTGGGTGGCGAGCAACCTGAAAATATTTAAAGCTGCAGTTTTGAAATCACATACTTGGCATACAAATTCTTCTAATCGACTCTTTGAGCTAATTGAATCTCTTATTTTTTCAGGATTTTAATGAGTACCAAATGCCCAAGCTGAAAAGCAGTGAGGCATTCACGACAGAAAGGGAGATCACTCAGGTAAAATAAAAATAAAAATAAAAATTCACAGCAGGCCGATCGATGAACAGCCCAAATCTTGTACATGTGTCCATTTTTTGAGATTGAGTGTTTGATAACTAAGATATTAGCATTGAGCACTAGATCCTTCCCAACTTAAGATGTGACATAATGACTCACACGTAAATGAAATTAAACCAATTTAAGATTTTTTCTTTCTTTTATGAAATATTTGCATATGTTAATAGGTAGCATAATGACTTGGTAATTCTTTGCAAGGATGACTTTGTTCCTTGTGTCTAGGACTCAATGATGCTTCTCACTGCACTCGCTATTGATAAAAAGAAAAACCACTTCTCCTTTTGTTACTAGTCCCCCTTGTAATGATGTTGGTGATTCTCGAATAAACAGAACATAATGGACTCGCCCACAAATCGAGAAATCAAAGTTGGCCCATTCTTCATGTCGGTCACAATATTAGAACAGTGGTGGCCTAGAAAAACTTTCCTGTTTTTTCAGCCATCATTTTTTTTTTTTTTTTAATCCTAAGCCAAACTAGTGGTGGACTTCCCGATTTTGTGGTCCAGCATCTTTGCAAAATGGGACCGCCCGATGAACAAACTTGAGCTTTTCTTACTCTTTTCATCATTGAATATTGAATGAGAAAAGATCATATAATTCTGGTGGGCATTAAACATTACAAAGCTTATAGCCCATCTGAGTTTAGGTTGGTGTATACACCCATCATTCCAGTGCCATCCATTCGATGGGCTACCACATGGATTAGCCATATCCTGATTTCGTTCTAGTTTCTCCTTTATGTTTTACTAACTTGGTCTTATTTTGATGAAAATGTAAGGCTTCATAAGAACTTCATGGCATTGGGTTTGGATTACAAAACTGATAATTCTGCTATTTATTGATGATCAAGATTCACATTAGATTCTCATTAATGAGGTTCATTTACAGAGGTACTCTCTCTAAGAGCACTTTGTTTTTTCAAGAAGAGTGCTTCAATGGCCAAGTTGTAGCAGAGGGGAATTATGCAAGTGTTATTGATTGGGTGGAAAAAGTGGTTTCTGAGGGAGTTGAGCTTTTTGTTTAACAAAAATGGTTCTTTTGCCTCTAGGCCAAACATTTTCTTGCCCCTAGGCTTTGTTCACTCAAGTTGGAAGAGAGGCTATTTCCTTGCCGATATGTTGTCCAAGGAGTGTGATCAGCTCTTTGCATCGGGAACTTGTGTTTTTTAAATGAAAATATTAATAATTCTTAAATAAAGTTTATTAACGGGGAAGCCTTCTTTCTCCCAGAAGGAGACATTGGAGGTTTTTCTTCAGATGTTCCAAGAATTGTTGTTTTATCAGGAATAGGTGGGAATTCATGTATCACAAGATTTGAGGGTTTTAAAATAAAAATGTAGTGTAGTAGTCAAGTGTTTTATTTTATTTTATTCTGGTGTTTGTGACATCTGAAAATAGGTTTTTGGATTTTTGCCTTTCAATGAGTAGGTGTTCTCTCGAGTTTTTACTTTTTCGCCTTTTCGTATCTATGGTCTGAAGATGGAGACTTTGCAGAGTTTTTGGTTTTTATGTGATGAAAATCATGTAGAAACCTGGATGTATAGCGTGAAGCATTGGATCCCATCTAAAGAACTCCAAAATGCAAAGGTCTTGAATGGACTAGTATCAGGGTGGGGACCTCGTGAAGCTCCTTCAAGCTAGCCTCAGTCACGTGCCATGTTATTTCTGTAAGGTCTTTTTATAATCACTCCATAAATGCATTTCTATTCTTGGCATATTACATATAAATTTGTTTGGAAATATTGGCCATTGCATACGAGCTTTGAATTAGTTTTGTTGGAATTTGGTTCAATTGTTATTGATTTGTAGCTGTTGATTTCATATTATTATTCTATCATAATGCGTTGTTTTCTTCCTCATGAATTTTGTTCCCAAGCTGATAAATCAGGTAGTTTGCATGTCCCGTCATTCCGAAGTTGGGATGTTGTGTAGGATTGGTTGATGCTTGTTTAAGTCTTGTAACCATGCAAATGTTTTATCTATGGCATTTGTATTATCTCGTAGCGTGTTAGAAACTAGTGTTCTATCAACAACCAGAAAAATTGTTTTGGAGGTTTTCTTTTGTAGATATGTTGAATTTATATTTTAAGAGATTATTCTCATTTGTTGTTGTCATGTGGGCTTGTTTTATTTATTATCTAGATACTTGATTAGGTGTGTCATGTTGGATTATGATAAACATTTGGCAATCTCTTTGATGACTTGAGCTGATAGTTTCCTTCTCTGTTTAAATAGCTCATTTCCTTTTCAATTAATAGAAGTTGTGTGGTTTGTTTGAAAAAAAAAAAAAAAAAAAAAAGAATGGAAAGAGGAGAAGAAGGACTACGCAATATCTATGTTTTTACTTTACCGAGTTGGTTCATTTAAAGACATGGTCACTTGCTTTGTTAAAATATTTAAAGCTTATTGTGCCATATGGTCCATACATTTGTTTCAAGTTCTCAATTTCTCAGGATCTTTCCATTTAAAGTCATGGTCATTTGCTTGATATATTTTAAACAAGCCGTGTATCCTGAAATTGGTCAACCCTTTCCTACTTGTTGTATTGGCCTTTTGCTTGCCCATTGGATGATTGCCATTCTAGCTATAGACGGAAAGACCATTTGACTCGGCACTTGCTCCAGCACCAAGGGAAACACTTCACATGCCCGGTAGAGAGCTGCAATCGTAAGTTCGTTTTCCAGGGAAATATGACACGTCATGTTAAGGAATTGCATGATGATGAGTCTCCTACGGCTGCCAGTGAAGGTCAGAAGCAGCATATTTGCCAGGAGTTTGGATGTGGAGAGGCATTTAAGTATGCATCAAAGTTGAGGAAGCATGAGGATTCACATGGTAAGTATTTATGGCGTCAATTTGTTGAATTTCTCATCCTCAGATGGATTTGTACATTGGATGCCCATCCCATTGATTGCCTTTCGTCCCTTTATTTGTTTTCCAACTTCAACTTCAACCTTGTGTTTAATCATCCCTCTGTTGCCTGTGGTAATGATCTTTGTTAATTTGTTTGATGTCTTAACTTTTATTTCTTCAATTTTCTATTTCGTTTGATTGAATATCTGCGTAAACTCGTTTTTTTTTTCCCTATCACAGTTAAACTGGATTCTGTGGAAGCTGTCTGCCTTGAACCAGTGCATGAAAACTTTCTCGAATGCCAAATGTCTCAAGACTCACCTCCTCTCCTGCCACCAATATATTCCTTGTGAGGTCTGTGGGACTAAACAACGAAGAAAAATATCAAGCGCCATCTACGCACCCATGATGAAGAAGAAGTTGAGAGGATCAAGTGCAGTTATGAAGGCTGCCTCCACAAATTTTCAAATGTATGATTCTGCTAACATCCTTGTAACATTATTCCTGTCTTGATTTTTATTTTTTATTTTTAAAGAAAAAAAGAAAAAAGAATATCATTCTCAGGGGTCAATGATATGATGTGTTGATGAAAGGAAAAAAGAGGTTTATTTGGTAGAATGGTAGTTGGTCTCAGTAATTCTCTGGAAGCAAAATCATGGCTTTAAAGCCTCAACCCATATTATTGTGGACAACTAGACCTTAACTCTAGTTACCACTTATAAATCCAACACTGCCCAAGTATGTTGACAAACCCATTGAAAGGCCAAAAGGCATTTGACAAGGCAAGAAAACTGCCTGATCAATTCCACGGTAATAATAATAATGACAATTCCACAGTGATGAAATAGGATATTACCATATATGCAATTCTTGTTTGCTAATTGGCCCTCCGCTATTGTTTTATGTTCTTTTGCAGAGATCAAACCTCAAGCAAGCATGTAAAGGTTGTCCACCTTGAGCTCAGACCATTTAAGTGTCGAGTCTCAGGATGCGAGCAGAAGTTTTCCCTAGACATGTGAGAGATAATCATGAGAGATCTGGTGCCCATGTTTATATTCGGGTGATTTGTCTATGTGCTACTTGGAATGGAGTTCAAGCTCTTAATTTATGGTTATCTTGGCCTTTTGAGGCATTTCTGATTGTGGTATGATTGATGGTTTGTGGGTTTTGATTGTAGGGCGACTTTTTAGAATCCGATGAGCAATTTCAATCGAGACCTAGGGGTGGTCGTAAAAGGAAGCTTGTGACTGTGGAGACACTGCTGCGAAAGAGGGTTGTTCCTCCTCTAGGTCGATTCTGTTTTGGATGATGCATCAAAATACCTGAGTTGGCTGCTTTCGAGAATCAAGAGCCAGTTGCGAGATGTTTGAACTCCATTCGCTATTAGAGTCGAGGACATCAACTTATGTATCATATCAACCTCATTTTCTGTATCGGAGTTGTCTATATGTTTCACTTCTGGTCCCTTTTCCATGTATATGTGCTACGGATTTCAAATGATATATAAAGTGTGAATCTCTTCATGTCTTGTGCAACTCTCAAATCTTCGTCATTCAATGAATTTCAAATGACACACACACACACACACACACACACACACACACACACACACACACATCTTATTTCCATTGTCCCTTGACGTGCAGGTTGTAAGTTCCGATGGAAAGAAAGTGAAGCGATTGCATGCATTGCCAGATATTGACACCGAAGATGCAAAGGTATTTCTATGATGGCTTCTTGATCATTTTCACAAAGAATCGATACATGACTGCCATCCCAAAAAAGCTACAAACTTCTTAATGTGTATGTTCATCTGACTCTATGCTCTGTTTCCCTCTGTCAACATAATCTCCTAGGAATAGGTAGTTGGCATCTGGTGGAAAACCTCCATATTCAAACATTCGTAGGAGGTCCGAAAATTGCCCATGTATGTCGCATGCTTAGCAGCGGAAGAAGAAGAAGAAAACCCATGTAAATCTTTTCATACCTGCAAATGATTTACAGGTAAAAAAGGCATTGGAAGGGACCCCTTAGCCTGTAAATGATTTACATGTAATTTAAAACTTAGCCTATTTACAAGCTTTCAAATGACCCCTTAAGACACTGGATACATGCATCGGTGTTGGGCTCAGATCAGATAATGTGGTATGCATGTTCATTCTTTGAACGGATCATCAGGTGAGCTCTTTGTGCGAGGCCACTTTTCCTTGGAACAAATGCTTTAAAATATTGGGTGAATGGCCTGCATCCTATGTATATGTATAGCCCCAACTGATCAACAGATGGTTGGTATTCTAGGTAGAACACGCGGAATATGTATGTGATATCCACTCAAACCACTATTTGAATATGGAGGTTTTTCTGGTAATGTAGCTGACGGGACTAGGACTGCGGTTGTTCTAAATGGTTGTATCAACTAAGCTTTCATAAAGCGCTCTATCTTTCCAATGAGAATGAGGGTGGAAGCTTTATCTGATTGGTAACCTTCAAATAGATAGTGAAAAGGAATATTTCACACCTAATTCAATGGGAGAATATTACGAGAACCTACCATTTTTTCGAATCATAGGGAAATTAACCCTTTTGCAGCAACAATTTTAAAATTTTGAGAATAGTCTATTTATTGACTCCTCTTTTGTGATGATGTCACACGTATCATTTGCTTGTTTTATCATTAATATTTCATATCTTGTAAATGTAGGCTTGATTAAGTAACTTTAGAAACGTGGATTTATATGTCGAATGTTTAATTCCTTAAACTCTATTTATATGATTATTCATTTCAATATATTAATTGATTTCCATTTCCTTTCTTAGTCCTTTCAGTTATGGTCTTCTCTCATTTTGTGGGCTGCAGGTCAAGCAGATTTGCTAGGCTTCAACGGATTCAATGCTCATCGGGCCCATGACCGGCCTTATTCATTCGCACTGGTGGCGGTCCCGCCATGGCCCTTCTGCGACCTTTTCTACACAAGGGCAATGAGAGGAATTTCAGCCTCAAGCGCACGGTTCGATCCGCTCCGGATTGTGTCCAAGCATAGTTGTCCAAGACCACATTGCATCGTCTGATAACATTTCCAGTGAAAGAGAAGGCCTGAGCAAGGATGATAACATTCAGAGTGTTTAAAAAAAAAAAAAAAACACGAGTGTCACCTTTTCTTTTTTCCTCTCTTTTTTTTTTTTTCTTTTTTCTTGCTGACAAAAAAAATTTGCTATAGCTGCCAGTAGCCATATGTTTTAAAAACTCTAGCTGCGGTTATTCTACGGACTACAACCGTAGCTATATTTAGCTACGGATTTTATCCGTAGCTTTTAATAATGTTTTAATAAAAACCGACGATTTAGCGGCAGCCAGTACAACCGTCAGTAAAGGTCCCGACCGTCGGTAAAGCCTTTACCGACTGAGGCTTTACCGGCTGTTACCTGACTGCGGGCAAAGGCTTTGCAGGCGGTTTTCTGGGCCTTTGCCGGCGGTTTTGACCGCCGGTAAAGGCTACTTGTCTTGTAGTGAGATTTTTTGCAGATATCGATCCGTTGGTAACAGACTGGTGATATTATCAATAATATGTGGATACATTGGAAATACAAGCAACATGTGAAATTTATACAGACAAAAATATCGCGATGTATTAATAACATTAATAGATTGGCCATACTTTTCAACACATCGGTGATATATTACCAAGATCTAGAATTTTTTATACCACTGGTGTTATCAATATCAGCGATATTATCCCCTATTACCCAGATATGACTTTGCACTAATATTGTCGATACTCAGAACAATGATACCTTATAAACAGCACCAAATCCACCTTCTCCAAGCTTATTGTCTTCAGAGAAGTCGTCTGTTGCAGCTCTTATTGTACCCAAATCAAATAGAAGTGACTCCTTGTTTCTTTCAATCCTATGATCTACACAAACAATGCCATTTTCAATCATTTGTGTAGGTTTGCCAGGCTTCAAGATAGGCAGTGTTAACCACAAAATTTAAAAAGGATGAAACTGTTTGCGCTGATGCAAAGGGTAACCCACAGTGACTTACCGATCAATGGTTTCTTCTTTTTCCTCCTTAAGAAACAAGTAGAGATGGCAAAGATGAGCACGACTGCAACAACTATAGGAATGACGATGATGATGGCAGTTCGAGATGAGCGTTGCTTTCTTCCTGGAAAAACAAGAAATACAGTAGTTTTTAGGCTGGAAAGCAGGCCACATCCGTTCCCAGCCAATATAACTGGCCTCAGGCCTATAATACAGGCCCATGAAGTTGGCACAGGTTAAATATTGGGAGGTTTGTTAAATAAGTTGGACAGGGCGCTTCATGACTGTTAATTAATGTTCATTAAAAAATGGGTTAGGGTTGCTAAAGCCTCACACATGTGCAAGGGATACATCTACATGCCACCACGTTTATCAGCACAAAAGAGCATTTAAAAAGAAACTCACGGAAACGGAAAGAATATAAAAATATAGGTGTGTAAGAAACAGAAATCTTACAATATTGTTATCTTTAAAGTAATATTTACCATCTAGCAATATTGAAATAACTTTGTAAGAGAGTTAATAGCAAATCCACCTCCACGATTAACCTATGCCTTCTCCACTAGAGAAATGCGTGTTTCGAACCCTACAATCCAAGCAACACCCAATGTACACACATGGCACACTTATGTAACCAAACCAATCCAAAAATTAAATCTGTTGAACTACACATGGCACACTTATTTAGCCAAACTAATCCAAAAGCTTTTTTGTTTCGAACCGTACAATCCAAGCAACACCCAATGTACACACATGGCACACTTATTTACCCAGACCAATACAAAAATTAAATCTGTTGAACTACACATGGCACACTTATTTAGCCAAACTAATCCAAAAGCTTTTTATAAAAAGAGAATGGCGAAACCCAGCTCTTAGGGCCACCAGCTCCATATAAATCATCGGAAAAACTTTACAACCTGAGCTAATTCGGGTGGAGCAACAACACCAAAAGAGGGCCCGCCAATCATAACCTATACATGTGGACTGCCGAGAACTACAAAAACTGTAGAAAAGACGAGAACGCCAAGCCAAAAAGAAGAAGAGGAAGGCGACCACACTATGATCCCGCGGGCACTAATCTAATGGACCCAAGGCCCACTTTCTCGATCTTTTCCGCCATTTAATTTGTAAAAATACAATTTTATTTTTATTTTTATTATTTTTTAAATAGCACTTTTTTTTTTTTTTTTTTTTTTTTATATGGGGGGGGGGGGGGGGGTTGTTAAGTTGTGTCGATTCAGTAAACTCTATTTGCAAAATTAAAGAAGATTGTCGAGTGCGAGATAGGAATTTAAATAACTAAAATAAAATTCATACCTGATCGAGACAACATTGTTGTAACTCGATTGTCATACTCTTCCACACCTGAAACCTCAAGAGAAGCACTGGGATGGGATGAGAGACTTCAACATGTGTAGGCCTGGGGAGCCAAGCTTGTTTATATAGTTAAAAAGGATGAGCAGTTTGTAACCCATTAAAACTCCTCCCCCTTAGGCTTTACACGAATTTAAGATTCCTATTTCAACCGCAACACTATGCGTGTAATACAATCCTAGCGCGCCACCCCTACACATTCTAGATAATCACAACTTGAGTGGGGGTCCACTAGTATGCCTAATTATGTTATCCAACCTTTACGATAATCCAGACCATTGATTAATAAGGCACGCCTTATAGAATTCTTACATTCTCCCACCTGAGCCACATTGATCAATGTTAAGGATTAATCTTCAAAAACATTTTAAAAACATAATTTTGTATTAAAGAAACATCTTAATGGTCAACCAATGCAATTATTGGATAGTATGGACAATGCTTTTATAATCTGGTCTATCAAGACTAGCAGTATCGAATCATGATAGCTATCACAATATTTAATCTAAGCGAAGTGAGATTAAACATGGTCAAAAATATTACCAATTTTAAAAACATATATCAATAACTAAAAAGTGTGATATAAAGATTACACGTGGTGTGATGATATGTGTTTATCCTTAAGAGGTCCAGGAGCTTTCATATGTCTTTAACGAGACAAGACTACTTACTTAAAATAAATTGTGCATATATAAAGAGAATAAGAAATTAATTTTATATCAAAATCATCAAAATTTATAAATAAAATGACTTCAATATCTATGAAAATAAAATACGCTCAACTCCCATTAACTGAATACATCTGTGAGGTTAATGACTCTCATACATGTTACATGCTCTTGAAATGACATTATAGGGAGCCCTTTAGTGAGAGGATTCACAATCATCTACTTAGTGCAAATGAACTCCATAGAAACTAGACGATTCTGAACTCTTTTCTTTACAACAAGATAATTGATGTCAATATGCTTCGACCTTAATAAATATTTGTTGTTGTTAAATAATGAAACCGCATCTGAGTTATCACAGAAGATTATCAGTAGTTTCGAGATATGCTCCAATACTCGCAAACTTAAGAAGAAACGATGTAACCATAATACCTTATATGATGCTTCATAACAAGCAATGAACTTAGCTTTCATGGTGGATGAGGTTGTTGTCGACTGTTTCACACTTTTCCAAGACAGCCCAACTAACCATCATGAAGATATAGTCTGAGGTAGACTTCTTTGTATCTACACAACCAGCATAGTCTGCGTCTGAGTATTTAATCGACTCTAAATTATCACACATTTTGTGTGTAAGTATGAAGTCTTTCATTCTTTGTAGGTAGCGTGACACCTTCTTTATAGTTATTTAATGCTATATTCCTAGATTAGATAGATAACTACTCAACATTCCAATTACAAAGACAATAATCAGTCGTGTGTAGACTTGAGCATACATGATGCTCCCTACTACTGATGCATACGGAAAATTCTTTATTCGATTCTTTTCCAAATCATTCTTAGGGCATTAGAACTATCCAAATTTATCATCCTTTACAATGGGAGATTGTTTAAGAGCATAGTTTTGCATCACATTCCTTTCAAGTACCCTTAAAAAAAAATTTATAAGAATGTAGAATCAAGCCACCAAATATTATTAATAACAAAAGAGAAAAGATGTACATCCCTTCGGGCGGGCTCCAACAAAAAGAAAACGAGCCCCACCTATCATATACCGGCTCACCCACACGACTATGGACAACCAGAAACTATAGACGAGCCAAGGACGGCCAGGCGGAAAATAAAGCGCTCAGCCCAAACTAACAAATAGAAACCCACAAAAACCAAAAGGATATCAGACTCTCAGATTACCTAGCCCCACCTTATCAAGGAACAAAGAGTCCTTGATACTCCTTGGCAATTCCAATCGAGATCGGAAGAAGGTATTGGCACATCCTTCTTTGTCCATCCTAGCCAGTGCATCTGCCATGGAATTTCCCTCACGGTAGATGTGCCTGAAGGAAAGGTTGAGGGAGCGGTTGAAGCGATAGATGGCTCCCAACCTGTACCAGATGTATCATGGACAGTGGGTGAAGAGGTTAGCAACTGCTTCCACCACAAGTTTCGAGTAAGATTTTACGTTGATGCTGGAAAAACCCAACTTACTAGATAGAATAATACCATTAAGCATAGCCTGGACCTCCGCGATCATGTTCGTAGCGAGGCCATAATACCTATGGAAAGCGAAAATAACCTGGCCTTAGGTGTCCCTACAGACCCCTCCTCCACCACTATCACCCGGATTCCCACGGGAGGATCCGTCGACGTTCAGGTTAACCTAGCTCGGACCCATTTAGCAATCAGAGGTTCAACACCTGGGATCACCCTGCCGTTATCTAGATGGAGAGCTTGAAGAGTGGCCGAGTCCTTGAGAGAGTGGGAGTCGCTATCTGGCATGGGGTTACCAATTTCCTGCAACCATCTAGAAACTCGGGCGATAACCTTGCGACCTGACATCTTGATCCCTTCATAACGAGAAGCGTTGCGGCTCAGCCATTATTCTCAGGAAATGAGCACAAGAGCCAAGCCTAATAATTGCTTGAGACGAGTTGAGTTGGACGCCCTCGATGACCAGTAAATGATTCTTTGCTGGATTGTTTGATTTGGAATAAATGAGACATTAAAGATGTGGTGGAAATGCGTCTAGACTTCAGTTGCTGTGATCCCAAAGCAGAGGAGGTAATCCAAGTACTCCTCACAGTGAGCAGGGGGACTGAGAAGTTGCGGCTACGGGATAGTAGAAAGCTGCATTTGGGGGATTCTACTCGCCGGTCGCTGGGGAGATAAGTCAGCAGCACTGGATGTGGAATCTAAGGCCTATTCCTTTCAAGTACCTTATCAATGTAGGCCATCTATGATAGGCCTACGTGATTTGTCATGACCTATCTCAATGTCGATGACATAAGAGGTTTCACCAAGATCATTTTTCTTAAACCTTTGAGATGAGAATTTCTTAGTATCCCTCAATATCCTAATGTCACTTCTAGCTAACAAATATTATCAACATACAAAACTAATATGAAGAACTTGCTCCCACTAATTTTCCAATAGATATACTCATCTGTGGTGTTTTCTACAAAACCATATGAGGAAATCACTTTATGAAACTTTAGGTACCACTATTGCGATGCTTGTTTCGACCCATATATGAATTTCTTGAGTTACAAATCATATGTTTTAAGTCATCGGATGCAAAACCTTCTAGTTACAACATGTATACATTCTCATCTACATCTCCATTAAGAAATGCAATTTTTAAATGCATTTGATGTAGCTCTAAATCCATATGAGTCATAAGAGACATTATGATCCTGAATGAGTCTTTTTTACATACTGGTGAGAAAGTATTTAAAATCAATACCTTTACATTGGTTAAAATAATTGACAACAAGTTTGTCTTTATATTTTTCGACATTATGCTTAAAGTCCCATTTGGTTTTAAATACTCTTTTTTTTTTGGATGATGTGTAATATTCAATTTAGCAAGCGCCCATCAAAAACACACTTTTAAGTGCAATCTAATAACTTGAAACCAATAGCATACACTATCTATAATGTACAAGGGTGCACTCGATCATAATCCTTCCCACCTCCTTCTTACATAGCAATGAACATAAAAGAAACCCTTAACATTTCACTGCCCCATCATCACATATCAACGGTTGATTTTCCTCCCCACCATCTCTCCACAAATCAAAACTAACACATTGACACCCTTGTCAAACCAAACCTAAAACAAGAAACCAAATCCATGCACAACCAAGTACTAATAATTAAATACGGTTAATAATAATAATAATAATAATATGCTTATTTAGATAAATAAGAAGAAAATGTCATAATTTCAAGGCTTCTTTGACTGTGTATAAATGTAATCTGTGTGGGCAACAAGCGTCCTTCTCATCACGCATTCCTCCTCTCCAACTCCATCACACCCTTCATTCCCATCTATGTTCTCTTCATCAAAGATCCCTTGTTGGGTTTGGTGCAAGGAGTCATTAGGATGCGCCGTCACCGGGCGTGATGCGCAAGTTAGCGAGATGAGGAGGAGAAGAGTAGCCACAACTAAAAGAGTTTTCCTCGACATTTTTGTGAAAAAATGATTTTTTGGTCTTCGAGGAATGATTTTTTGGTTTTAAATACCTATTTACAACTAATCGGCTTTATTCATTGGGGTAACTTAATAAAATTTCAAACCTTATTGTCCTTCATGGATTTCAACTCATCCTTTATGGCATCCACCCAACAAGAGGGGTTAACACTTTATTTGACTCGTGTAAAAGATTTAGAATCATTTTCACTCCCATGTCAAACTCGTGCTCCTATAGGTATACGATATAATCATCTGGAATCACAGGCATCCTCTCTCAGATGTTCTTAATGGCTCACCATCTTTTAGTGTGGTTTTCATTTCCTTCCTTAGTGAGTTGTATAGGAGGTTCATTATGGTGATTTGTAGTGATTAAAATATCAACTAATGGATTTGTCCTACGGGACCCAAAGTAGCTATGACGGGAGTCACAACTCGCACTTCCTCAAATATAAAATTTATAATATTCGCACTCATACTGTTCAGTTAATACAGGGGCATTTTCACACTGGGCTTGAGTGAGGTCGCCTGTTGGATGCAGGGGCACACTCAGGGTGGGTGACCCATGCGATTTGGGGCCCACGGGGGAAGTCTCGTGTTCGAGACTCCTTAACAGGGGTGAGTAAAGCACATTTCACACCAGGCTCGAGTGGGGTAGCCCGTGGGATGAGGGGACACACTCGGGGTGGGTGGCCCATGTGATTTGGGGCTCACGAAGGGGGTTCGGCCGAGGTCCTAACCCATGAGATGTGGGGCCTGGGCTATGAGATAAAAAGATTAATTCGCCATACTCTAACAGTTCGAGCTTTTAAAGCAAGTGGTTAATTGTCCTACATCAAATTGGTATCAGAGCGGGAGGTCTCGTGTTCGAAACTCCTCACTGGGGTGATTAATGCAGGGGTATTTTCATACTGGGCTCGAGTGGGTTTGCCTATTGGATGCAGGGGCACACTCGGGGTGGGTGACCCATGCGATTTGGGGCCCACGGGGGGAGTCTCGTGTTCGAGACTCCTTATTAGGGGTGAGTAATGCGCATTTCACACCAGGCTCGAGTGGGGTAGCCCGTGGGATGCGGAGCTTTTAGAGCAAGTGGTTAATTGTCCTACATCATCAGTATCCTTAATGAATCTGGCATTCCTAATCTCAATGATCCTGGTAGAGCGGGTAGGACAGTAGAATCAATAACCTTTTAACATTTCTAGATATCTTATAAAGAAACAACTTATGGTTCTAGGATCGAGTTTTATTTCATGGGAGTTATAAACTTTGGCCTTAGGAGAGCATCCCCAAATGTGGAGATATCGGGGGCTTGATTTTCTCCCATTTCACAACTCAAAAGGAGTTTTATTTATAGTCTTCCTAGGGATCGATCCTGTTAAGGATATGAACTGTAATTTTGAATGCATCACCCTAGAGAAATTTTTGCAATATTGAATTGCTTATCATGCTATGCACCATCTCCATAAGAGTGCAATTACGGCTTTTAACCACACCATTCTTCTCTGGAGTCCCACGCATGGTGTACAATGCGATAATGTTAAGATTTTGTAAGTATCTATCGAAGGTTCACGGATTGCGACTTGATTCGTTTTATCTGTCATAGTATTCACCACCACGGTCAAACCTGATAGCCGTACTCTTCATATCGAGTTGATTTTTAACTTCAGCCTTATAGATTTTAAAAGCATCTAATATATCTGATTTTTCATTTATAAGATAAAGGTACCTAAAACGAGAGTAATCATCTATAAAAGTAATAAAATATTTATACTCAATCTAAGATGTTGTAGGGAATGACCACAAATGTCGGTATGTATCACTTATAAGAGTCTTACACTCCTAGTTGCACATTTCTTTCTGATTCTGGTTTGTTTACCATTAATACAATTAACATGTGTTTTGTAGTTGGATAAGTATAGAAAATGAAGAATTTCTTCCCGCACTAGTCTTTCCAGTCTCTCATGAGAGATGCGGCCCAATCACTTACACCACAATATGAAGGAATTTTCATAATCTAGTTTTCACTTAGATACTAGTTTATTCTGTAAAAGTGATAAAAAAATTAAGTTAAAAGTTAAATCCTACCCTACCTGTCTGTCCCGTTCTTACCTTTTGCCTCCCTTATCCAACCCACCGTGCACTCGAGCTCTCTCTCTCTCTCTCTCTCTCTCTCTCTCTCTCTCTCTCTCTCTCTCTCTCTCTCCACCAACAACAAGGTACCTTTATAGCTCTATATAATATATATATATATATATATATAATATTAATTGAATATTTGATTTGGAAGTTGGGTCGGGTGTGGATTGGGTTAGGTAGGTCGGGTGGCTGGGTTGGGTTGAGTCCGATGTGGGTTGGGTCGGGCTGCTGTGTTAAGTAATTAAGGTGAGGGTTGGGTCGAGTGCGGATTAGGTGCTGGGTTAAGGAGGGAAGAGGGTTGACTCGACTTGAGGCAAGTTTGCCTCGACTTGATCTACTTAGCTCGACTTGAAATACTTGACAATTAAGTCAAGTTCTAATGGTAAACCCGAGGCAGAGCTCAGGCTCGAAGGGAGCACCGACAAGTCAAGCCCAGCTTGTCCCTCGACTGGACTCAGCTCAATGTACAGCCCTAGTAGGTGAGAGATACGAAGGCAATTATAGTTTTGATAGCAAGGCTCTTCATAAAGAGACCCTGCTCATCGCTTCTATCACCACTATGTATTGATCCACACCACTCATATGCAAACGGCGACTTGGAAAAATCTCACTATTCAAAGATCTCATTATCCAGAACATGTGACCTAAAGACAGCGGTCGACAAAACATTTTCTAACTCAACTTTCACAAGAACGGTGGCGATCTCCAATCGAAGAGAATATTTTCACGTTGACCGTGTATTTTTATAGATTTGTATGAAATTATAAACGGGCCGGATCATCACGTGGTGGGGTAGAAGAGCCGATCAGATTGGGCTTGACTCTAAGTGGAGAACCTTACTAGCAAACATCATCGGCCTAGCTAGGTGGTGGGCAGCAACCAGGCCCATTTCCTGTGGTATAGAGTCCACAGGCGTGCAGTACATCTTAAAGGACTTTCAGATTGGGTGGACATCGATGTAGAAATTGTTGAATGATCATAACCGTCCATCATTTAGATGCTGACTCTCCAAAAATTCAGGCCAAGCAGGTGAACCTGATCACCGAATATATGTTTATTATATTTGAACTGCTGAAAATTAAATTTCAGTAGTTAATATTGAAATACATATATCAATAACGTAGATCATATTTTCAATGCAGAAATTGGTTTATGGCCCACCGAATATAAATCCTGAAAGATAGACGGTTTCAATTATTTTTAAAATAAGAATTGGTGGGATGCATGATTGCCTGTCCACTTCGAATGGGTGCACGCAGCGCACTCAAAAATTTTTCACATAAAATTGAAATAATAAGGCGAATGGGTGGGTCCGTATGATGCCTTTAGAATTTTTGCTCGGCATAAGGTTAGTAATGGAAGAGCAACTTTTTAGAGTTCGGCAGCTACTATTTTTATGAAAATACCTTTAGACGATTAGAGTAAGCAGTTGGGGAAAGAGAGATATTTTAGTCATTTTAGATTCATCCGTACAATTCCAGGGTTAGTTTGCATATTAAGGTTTCGTTGCAGCCAATAAACTTGCTGGCTGAAACCTGCGGCCTAGACACCTCAAGAACCATAAAAATCTAAACGTGAGGTTGAGCTTTGTAGGGGTGCGTATCAGGTACTACCCCCGCTTGTTCGGAGTTCGGGAAAGGCGGTAGCTCCGAGGGCCACTGAGGGGGAAAAGTAATGTATCAATTTTATCCACACCGTCCATCCATTTTTTTATATAATTTTAGAGCACTGAACCAAAAATAAATCAGATCCAATTCTTGAATAGACCACACCACAGGAAGAAGCGGTGCTAAGGATGCCCACCATTGATTGCTTTTTAGGGTCCACTATGTTTTTTTTATTTTCCATCCAACCTGTTGATATGGTCATATACACCTGGATGAAGTCAAAAACAAAATATCATAATGATCCAAAACTTCTCTAGTCCCCAAGAATTTTTCAACGGTAGTTTAATCCCCACTTTGTGGTCCGCTTAAGCCTTTGATATTTTCTATTTGTCTCAGTAACTTAAAATGATATTTAAAAATAGATGAACGGTATGGATAAAATGAATACATCAAGTTGGCCCTTCAGTGGCCCTCGGAGGCCCCGCCTGTCCCGAGCTCCGAACAGGCGGGGGTAGTACCTAGTCCGCGCCCGCTTTGCAGTACCGCACGTCCCCAGTTCCATCCATCACAGGTCCTCCTCCCAAGGATGCAACTGAGACCAATAGCTTAATAATCAAGACCGTTGGTCTGATTCAATCCATGATCACTGGATCATTCTAAAAAAATCTCTTAGACTAGAGGACCACAGTCACCAATCTTTGCCTTTTTCTCTGTGTGTCTCTTCTGAACCGTCTATTTACGTACCATAAATTGAAAGGTTAAGTCCATACTGTGAGGTGAGTTTTTGGTAGTAGCCCATCTACTGTAGGGACGAAAGCACCAATGGTCTTGATCACTAAAAAATGAGACCCATATATACAAACCTAAAATCCAAGGGGAAGGGGATCATATAATTTTACTCCCCATCTAAAAACCAATACTATTCCAATAGCGGTTGTGATTAACCAGAAAGATCAACACAAATCAAGAGAAGAAGACCCGAAAACTTACCTGTGGTTGTTGTGTTTGGTGATGGAGGAACCAGAACTGAAGTAGGAGGAGGAGGAGGAGAAGGAGAAGGAGGAAGAGGAGTCGGTGCTGTGGCTAAGTCGTCATAGAACTTGTAAATCTCAAACCTCAAATTGCAACTCGGCCCAAGAACTCTCCCACCTTGTTTTCCATCACAACACGTTGGAATCTGAGCAATCGCACCTTCTAAGCACAAATTGCAATCATTTCTTGACAGATCGTCTGTGCATTGCATAAGCCCATATACCGTTTGGAAGTCCGAGAAAGTCGTTGAATTCGTAGCATACATCCGTTTGGAAGAGCCAAAGGCCGCCGTCGAAGCAAGATCCTTCATCATCTGGCTCAAAGTCTGATTAAACCGAACTGGGTTTGATATATTTCGTGTATTCCACATGTAAAACGATGGGTTGTTATCAGACGATGATAAGAATCGTTGGCTGGAGTAGCGCAAGAAGCACCTAGCATACCATGTAAGGGCTGTCCTATTAGGGCAACTTCTGACGATTTCGTGCCTTGCGGTGTTGAGGCAATCACGGCATATTGCGGGTGTAGTGTCGCCTCTGCATTGCGCAAGGCCATAGATTCGGTTTTGGTTTTCGCCGATCGTGATGTTGGAGAAGCCGGTGAGTGAAGTATTGGAGGAAAGAGAAGAGAGGAGCCGATTGAGGTTAGTTCCAAACGTGCTATTAACAGTGTAATTAGCTGTGCTTGGACAAGTGGTCCAGAGAGGATCTGCAGAGCTAGCCGGGAGATGGAAGATGAAGAGTAGGAGGGATGAAAGGAGGAGAAATTCAATGGGTTTTGAGAGGAGAGAAGGCATCATCTGGTTGTTGGAAAATCTAACTGAGTAATGGGAAGATCACATGCTTCTTACGGAGGAAGGAGGTTACCTAAGGAGATGTTGGGCTGGACCACGGGTCTATTTCATTGGAGTGCAGATCATCTGTTTCCAGCGCACAGGGGGTTATCGTGCCCTGGAATTTAATTGGGCCACGTCATCAGTACTGATATTAACACAGCCATTTAATAAGATAAAAAAATTTCACAAACACCAACGCAATAAAACTTGGGTATGTATAAGTTACTTACAAATTATAATTGAGTGTGGATAGTATGTGTTGAAGGCATAAGAAATTCCACTGCCATCGAGTCTCATTGGTCCACATAATATTTGATGATTCAAGCTAACAAGATATGTTGAATTTCTCTGTCTAGAAAAAATAAAGTTTTTTACAATAAATAATAACATATATAATTAATAAAATCATATATACAAAAAATAAGATATATGTCGAAATATAATAAACTAATGTAATAACAAAATTATTAGCATGTATCAACCCAACCTACCCGACCAAGCCTGCTTGGGTTGATCTTGGGTGGAGAATTCCCATACCAAGTTTCATATGAATTGGATTAGGGTTGAGGTATATGAACTTTGGGTTGGATTAAGGTTGAGCACCAATCCGATTCAACCTGACCAAGCCTGAGACCGAACCTGATACATCATGCCCAATCCCAACCCAATGTCAGGTCGGTCACAAGTTGGTCAGGTCGAACCCCCTGACTTTCGGCCCTATTGAAAAGTAGCCGGTGCTTCACCTACCATACACATGGCATTCATGTCCCTTCAAGGGAGCAGCTACAAAAAGTCAGACTGATCAAACACGCTTAGCCATTGATTTCAGGCAATGAATTTTTTATTTTTTTTAAACCACAAAAGAGAAATAATTTTCCATTCTGGACCATTCTCGACGTCCCATTTCAGGCAATGAACTTGGACTTGACCATGCGGCATGTTTGGCCGAGAAAAAAAATAGAGAAAGGAATACCTTGATGATAAGACTTCTTCCCATTGTACCCTGTTACTAATCATTAAACCTTTTCATAACCAACATCCTAAGTAAAAATTATAAAGTAAGATATTGCTTACAAATGAGATTTCCCCCTGCTACGCGTTCCCTCAAAAATGAGATTTCCGCTTCACATCCAAATTAGATATCAAAATGGAATACAATCCCATATACTGGGTTTTCTTGAAAAAAAATAAAAAAATAAAAGACATATATCTTGGTTGTCATTGTTAGGCTCTTAGTAAATAGTTATGGTGAATTTTATATGAATTTTGAATTCAAACAATAATGGTGGAAGCATGCCATTAAAGGAAAGATATCATTGATTTTCCACGAAAATTGACTCTAAAGTGTCTCGTGGTGTGGTTCACTTGAGCTTTGGATTTGCCTCCATTTTCTTTGGTCCTCTATGCTACACAAGTAGGTAGGGATGAGCACAACTTGTCTATGACCCTGACACAAGCGATGTGGGCAGGACCCTGATCGTGAAGCCTCCCTCAATGTATGTATTCTATATCCATATCGTCTATTTGCATTTAAATTTTTTATTTTTTTTTAAAGCTTAATTTAATGCACAGTTCTACAAAACAAGCATATACAAAGTTCAGGTGTACCACACAGCAGGAAACAATGGTCATTGACCATCCAACCTGTTGATAAAGTCACATCTATGAAAGAAAGAAAAAAAGGAAGATCGGCTTGATCTAAAACCTTTGTGGTCCACAAAAGGTTTTTAATGGCCAATAATCATTGTTTCTGATGATGTGGTCTACTTGAAATTTGTATTTGCTTCATTTTTTGGACCATGGCATAAAATAAGATGGCAAATGAGATGGATATGTGAATATATGATGCATACATTGAGGTGGGCTCTACAGTCAAAGTCCTACCCACATAGTTGGTTTTGGGCTTACAGCCAAGTCACACTCATCAAAGAGAGGAATAGATGTCAGAATTGGCCATCAGATTTTTTAGATCATTCTAACGCAGAGTCTCAACAATGAATTAGGTACAAATCAGCTTCATCCATAACTTTTGTGGCTTATAAGAAGTTTTTAATGGTAGGCATTCAATTTCCACAATTTCTTGTAGCGTGACCCATCTGAGATTTGGTTCTGCCTATTTTTGGCTCATGCCCTAAAGTAAGCTGTAAAAATGGTGGAGCAACGTGAATTTGACATGGACATCAAGGTAGCCACCTCACTTTTTTCAATGGTCTTGGATGGTATTCAATATGGAAGTGGATTGTATACTATGCTTGTTGATGTCAAAATCTGGACCACCCTCCACTCAATGCGGTGAACCTTCAACAGACCCTGGTCCTGCGCAAAAGGGTGAGCAAAGGAGACCCTGGCTAAGCCGGGGGACTCTCCAATGCCTAAGTCAGGCTAAGGAATCTGGGTCCAAGTTGAATGTAGAGAGAGGGTGTGAGATATTGCGTACCTGTAGCAATGGGGTCCTCTAGTATTTATACTTATGGGTTAAATGATCCACGTCTATCAATCTTGGTGTGATTCACTCAATTAGTAGGATATTATGATCGTGAAGATATTATTTATAATCTTTAGACTGTGCAGCGTATCGTGTCTTAATGGCGCATATCAGTGGGCGAGATATTCGGTCATGTCCGCGTTTGGGTAGTTTCCTGGTTCAGCACTCGGAATAACCACATCTAGCCTCACCTGGCCTGAGGCCGAGTGCTAGTAGTTTGGACTGGTTGAATCCCCTCTGCTTCGGCTCTAGACCTCGGACTAAGATGGCTTCGGCTCTAAGCCTCGAACCAAGACTAATGCGCAGATTGACCTTTTGTCGTCGAGTTATTAAATGAGGATAGCAACTTGAAGCCGAGATGTGCTGAAAGAGGATTTGGTCCTGCTTATCCTTCATACATTCTCGAGGTCTCCCCTCCTAGCTCTAAGGTCTGTAGCTAGCTTGACTCGTCGAGTTGGATTTCCCTACAACAATGCTTATAGCATATTGAGTAAACTCGGTGGGGCCCACTATGATGTTTATATCTTATCTATGTTGTCCATCCATTTTAAAAGCTCATTTCATAGCACAAGCCCAAAATTGAAGCATATCCAATGCTCAAGTGTACCACATGATAGGAAACCATGTGAATTAAACACTTTTATTGGAAAAAACTTATCAAGGGCCATAGAAATTTTTTTTATTAAATTGATATTTGTGTTTTTGCTTCATCTAGGTCTATATGACATTATGAATGGAATGACAAATAAACATAATTGTGAGCCCTAAGAAGGTATCAGCAATGGACATCATTATCCTCCACTGTTTCATGCAATGTGGTCCACTTGAGCTCTGGATATGCTTCAATCCTGTGTTCATATACCAAATCCGGACAAAATGGATGGAAGGCATAATAAGACTCATGCATCCATAGGATCCTTACTCATGCCTCGGTGATAGACTCACAAGAGTTTCAACTGGAGGTCATGAGTTCGAGTACCCATTGTGGTTCCACCATGTGGTGTGAGTGTCTGCGTTTGTGTGGGTGTAAGTTTGTGTTAAAAAATGGCTCATGCATCTATAGTGGGCCCCACAAACTCAGTAAGCAATCGGCTCCATTCAATACCGATAGATGATACAATCCATTTCATGGATGATATCGCAAAACCACATTGATGGGATGATCCGACCCCATCCATTATTTGACCTTATTTTCTATGGCCATTCCCTTTCTAGTTCATCTATGGGATGGTTGTGATTGTGTTAAAAAGTAATTCTTTAGAATTATAAGCCATCCGTGATGGCCCCTAACAAATAGGTATTTAAATTATTTCTCCATCTAAAATAGATTCCATTAATGGTGTGGCCCATCTCACCAATGTGCTTTGACTACGGAACTAAAGGCACATATATGGAAATTGAAAGTATTAATATACAGTGCATATCCTTGGGATGAATATCTTCTACATGCTGCCTTGCACAATCAATTCACGTGACTATATGTAGCAAACATAAAAGATGAAAGACATTCATCTACCTGGCTCTTTTTTTTTGGGGGAAATGTATTAAAATTTTATTGGAATGGCCATGGTTGTGGCAATACTACCTCAAAGTTAAGGGCATTGTTACGTGCCTTGAGCATATCTTTAGATGAGTTTTCTTTCTACTTTTCTTTTACTATGGAGTCGGTGGGAATACATCATTTAAATAATCATTACAATTTAGATATATCATCATTAGATAATTTTTTTAATCATCATCATTTGATAATCAATTCAATTTTGATCTATGCCAATGTAATTTCTATTACTTGTAAGACTTTTGAAAAGATGCTTCTTTGTAATATTTACCTAAAACGTTTACTAGAACTACACATAGCTCATTAAGAATTCTATCATGTATGAATCAGGGCTAACTAACAGTTAACCAAGCAATAAATGTAACACCCTTTTTAAAAAAAAAAAAAAAATATATATATTTTTAAATTTGAGTAGAGATTGAGCGCCTACCATTAAAAACTTCTTGGGAACCATGGAAGTTTTTGATCAAGCTGATATTTGTGTTTTCTCTTCTTACATGTCCGTATTAGAGCTGGGCATCGGATCGGATTGGGTCCAAATCTGTTTGGTCTGAAATCTAGCCGGACTGATCCGAACCCGATCCGATCCGGGACCTAGTCTGGAACACATGACTCGAACCGATCCGACGCACAGTTGGCCTGACTCGAACCGAGTCCGACTCGGTCAGGGAAACGAAGCTGGATCGGATTGGGTACGATTCGGATCTTTTTAATGGTAAAAATCATTATTCTCGTTGCTATTTTCGGTGTGGTCCATTTCAGCTTTAGATATGATTCATTTTTATATTTTTTTTCAAATACTTTAAAATAATCACGAAAAATGGATAAACGGTATGGATATAATAAGTACATCATTGTGGGGCCTGTGTAACGTTGATCCCATTTGAGCCGTTCGTACAACTCGGAGCTCGAGGCGTTACGGCTGTATTGATGTGCTGCAGCTGTAACATGTTGTGCACGAAAGTGCTGCTATTGACGTTGGCAAGTTATGTGGGTCTGATCATGGGGTGTGTGTTATATCCAAACCGTCCATCCATTTGGCGAGCTCGTTTTAAGTCTTGAGACGAAATAAGATAGATCTAACTATCAAGTGGACCACATTGAAAAAAGAAGTGGGGATTGAACGTCTACCATTCAAACCCTTTTTGGGGTCAAAGTCTCACAAAAGTTTTGGATCAATTTGAAATTTGTTTTGCCTCTTAATTCAGGTCTTTCTGACCTTATGAACAGATTGAATGGAAAATAAACATTATGGTGGGCCCTACGAATTGTTAAACGGTGAAAATCATTCTCTGCTGTTATTTGTGGTGTGGTCTAGATGATCTTTGGATATGATTCATTTTTTAGACAATGCTCTACAATGATCTCTAAAAATATATGAATAGTGTAGATATAATAAATACATCACTGTGGGGCCCATATAATTTTGATCTCCTTTGAACCGTTCGTACAACTCGGAGCTCGAGGAATGTCAATGCTCGTCTTCGCACGACACGTTCTTATAGCTACATGCAGCCTACAGTAGCTATATAGCTGTGTATGGTACACTAGCAAATCCTCTCTTATTATACTCAGTAAACTCTGTTGAGGCCCACCGTGAATGCATGTGGTTTATGCACGTCGTCCATTCGTTTTTCCAAATTATTTGTGGTTGAATTCAAAATTGATGCATATCCAAAGCTCAAGTGGACCATACCAAAGGAAAAAGTAGAATTATTGATAAGAACCACTTCGGATCGGATCGGTCCGGTTCCATTCGGATCGGGTTTTCGGATCGAATCGGTCCGGATTGACCACGACCCGATCTCGATCTGAAAAAATATCAGATCTGAATGGCCTTACCCAATCCACACTGATCCAGACCGTCGGTTCGGTTCGGAATGGGTTGAATCAGGTCTGATTGGGTCGAATCCACCAGATCGAGTCAGATATGCCCAGCTTTAGTCCGTATGAACTTATGAACAGGTTGGATCTCAAATAAACATCATAGTAGGCCCTAGGAAGCTTTGAGTGGCCACCGTGATGTATGGGTTATATCCACACCCTCCATACATTTTCAGTATCATTTCAAGATATAATCCCAAAAATGAGGAAAATGCAAAATAGAGGTGGACCACACAATGGGTATTAAACTCTTTCAATTGAAAACTTTATAGGGGTCACAGGAGTTTTGGATCGAGTTGATATTTGTTTTTTTTCTCTTTGTCGCGGTACGTGCGTGTAACTTTATGAATGGGTTGGATGGCAAATAAACATCACGGTGGGCCCTAAAAAAGTTTCAACTGTGAGAGTCATTATCACTACTGCTTCCTGTGGTGTGGTCCACTTGATCTTTGGATCTGCCTCAGTTTTAGGATATTTTCATGAAATGATAAAGAAAAATGTATAGACGGTGTGGATAAAACTCATACATCACGGTGGCCACTCAAAGTTACTGCCCGTTCCTAGCTAGAGACCGGCGGGGGTAGGACGCAATCCGCGTTCTTCAATATGTAGAGGATAGGGGTGCGGATTAGATAATGATAAGGTCCATAGCCAAACAGTCACTGAAGTGACGTCACCAAACTCTGTAGACCCCACCATGCATGTGTTGTATCCATACCGTCCATCCATTTGGAGAGATCGTTTTATGGCATGAGAAAAAAAAATGAGATAGATCTAAAGTTCAAGTGGACCCACCATAGAAAACAGTGGGTACATTGACATCCACTGTTTAAAACTTCTTAGGGGCCAAATAAGTTTTTGATCAAGCTGATATTTTTGTTTTCACTTCATTTATTCCTATGTTAATTTATGAATAGGCTAGATCTAAAAAATACATCATGGTGTCCTTATAAATGTTTTAATGGTTGGTGTGATGGATCCCATGGTTTTCTGTGGTAGGTTCACTTGAACTTTAGATCTATCTCATTCTTTTTATGAAGTAATAAAACGATCTCTACAAATGGTTGAACGGTATGGATACAACAAGTGCATCATAGTGGGTCCACATATGCTTCATGGCGTCAATTCAATAATGGTATGGCAACTGACCTTGTCAGTATCTAATCCGCGTCCAGAGGATAGACGTGCCAGGTAAGTCAATGCAAACGGGAAACGGATTGGCTACTGCCCCTGACATCAGCCCCGTGGCTGGTGGTCGGTGCTTTGTGGGCCCACCATGATGTATGTATTTCATCCATTATATTAATCATTTTTAAAGATCATTTTAGTTATTTATGCAAAAAATGAGAGATGTATAAATCTCAAGTGGACCACACCACATGAAAACAATAGTGGTTGGATATCCATCATTAAAATCCTCGTAAGGCCCACTGTACTGTTTATTTGACATCTAATATGTTTATTAGGTCATACAGGCCCAGATGAAGTGGAGAAACAAAAATCATCTCGATCCAAAACTTTTATGGCTCCCAAAATGTTTTTAATGGTTGACGCTCATTTAACACTGTTTCCTGTAATGTGGTCCATTTCAGATTGGGATATATCTCGTTTTTGGTTTTGTATTATAAAATGATCTTTAAAAATAGATGGACGGCATGGATGAAACACATACATCATGGTGGAGCCCACAGAGCACCGACCACCAGCCATTGGCTGGTGTCAGGGGGAGTAGCCAATCCGTTCCCAAACAAACGCATCTCAGTAACGAAGACTTTGCCGAAGTTATGAAACAAGACACGTGTCAGAATGTCATTGGCCACAAAAAAGACAAGGGACCACACGTAGAAAACTGGAACTCGGGCTATTGCATTTCCCCGAATGGTGCTTTCGTGATAAGCGACCTGAGCGCGACTTGGCTGCGACCATGGAAACCAGCGACGTGGGTGAGACCCTGACCATAGGGTCACCTCGATGTATGGATTTTATATCCACGCCATTCATCTGTTTTCCAGTTTACTTTGGGACATGATCTCAAAAATGGTGCAGATATAAAATTTAGGTGGATCACATCATAGGAAGCAGTGTTCATTGAACGCATACCATTAAAAGCTTTCTAGCGTCCATGTGTCCACCGTAATGTTCTTTTTAACCGTCCAACGTGTTGATAAGGTCATACAAATATGGATGAAAGGAATAAATAAATAAAAGCTTGATCCAAAACATTTTGGCCCACAAAAGGTTTTTAATGGTTGATGACCACTGTCTCATGTGGTATGTTCCACCTGAAAGTTTTATCTGCTACAATGTTTAATCATGGCCTGGCTTATCGGTCGAGGTTGGCCCTCTCCATCCCCGGAAAATTACTCTGACACATTGACAGCACAAAATGTGAATCTCGATTGTTGTGCTTTGTCATGTTTGACGGCTTTTTTAGCCGCATTGGAAGGTCGCTGATGCCCTACCCTTGGCCGTTGTAACGTGCCATCGCAGTTGTTTGGTCGAACATCCATTTTACACAAATTTATTATATCCATGTTAATGTTGACATTAGGCACGAATGGGTTGGTATCGATTCACATCGCTTCATCGTCTTTTCTGGAGAACTTCAACAGTTCTTAATTGATATTGACCTGAATAATGTTCCTGTATACCATTTACAATACTTAGTCTCTCTTATTTTTTTGGCAGATGAAATTTAATTGCAATGGATTTTGATAAATTTCTCTGCCAATAGAATTTCAAATATCTCATTTATCTCATTGTCCTGACTAATTTTGAACACATACTTTTTAGGCCTTTTATGTGGCCAATGCAATCCATTCACCTTGACCAACACTGCATTTTTAGCCATTACTTCAGTGATCATGACCTCATAGTTTGGATTATGATAATGCGTTCCAATGGATGAGATTTTTTTATTTTTTATTTGTCTCCTCATGCCTGGAGTTCTTTCTCATCTGGTCGTATATGTCCATAAATTTTGTTGCACTAAACTTCTTCTGAGCTTTGTATTCCAAGCTGTCTTGTGCGAGTTGCACAAATTCGGCCTTGGCTTTGACAATCTTACGTTGAATCTTGGTTCTCCTGGACCGAGTGATATAATCATTTGTTTCAGTTGGCTATTTGAATGAGTTATATCAACACATAAGCATATTGAAAGACCACACTTTAGGAAAAACCGATGAATGGCTATCAAGAACTTTTAGTAAGAAACCAAGGTTTTGGAAAATTTTGATCTTTGTATTTTCTTTCATCCAACTTTGATTGACTTTGTGAATGGGTTGGATGACAAATAAACATTTACGAGTCCTTAGCCTGTGAAATTATTAATGGTGGACATCCAATCACCATTGTATTCTTGTGGTGTGGTCCACTTGAGATATAGACATGCTTCATTTATAAATAGACAAACAACATAACACATACATCATGGTGGGTTCACAAAGCACTATTCAATAGTTACCTCACTTCTTGCAGCGTCAAGGTGCTGCCCATCCGGTTTTTCAGCTTGTTCAAGGAAGTTATCTCTTATCATGTGGGGCCCACCTTGATGAATGTGTCTCGTCCGTATCCACGTCGTCACCACATGGTCCGTCCAATTTTTTTACGATCATTTAAGGAAGTATCCCAAATCTTAAGTAGATCCAGACCTCTAGCGGACCATCTTAGTGGAAAAGGTGGGGAATAACCATTTAAAAGCTCTCACCAAGCCACAAAATCTTTGGATCTAGCTAATTTTGCTATTTTCCTTTGATCCAATTCTGGTTGACTTTATCAATAAATTGGACGGTGAATAAACATTATGGATCCGCTTACAGTGAGCCCACATAAGTTTTTAAGGGTGAGCATTCAATCATCACTATTTCTTATGGTGTAGGCTACCTGAGATTTGAATCTACCTCTTTTTTTTTGGCTCATGATTTAAAGCAATGACCAAGTCATAGGAAACCGTGGTGATTGGCCATTAATGGGCCATAAAAGTTTTATATCAAGCTGATATATTTTTTTACCCTTTCATCCAAGGCTTCGGTGACCTTCTCAACAGATTGGATTGAAAGTAAATACTACGGAAACATTAACTTCTGCCTTAAGAAGTGGTCCACCTGATAATTGGATCCGCGTTAATTTTTGGATAATACACTGAAATAATCTGTAAAAACGGATGAACCAGGTGGAAACAGAATGCACACATCATGGTGGGCGACAGGATAAGGACCTAATCTCCTCCAGCCAATACCACCGACATAGTGGTGTGTTGACGTCACCAAATTCAGTGGGCTCAATTATGATGTATTTATTATATCCACGCTGTCCATCCATTTGGCTTGGAGTGATTTTTATTCATGGAGGAGAACCTTAGAATACAAACATGATGGAGGGATTGGATTTCATGCAACAACCAAGACAAGTACATGCAATAAATGTCTCCGTAGGTTACGCTTAACCTTGATGTAGAACGGGTCGTGGACAATTTTATGGCCAAGATGGACTAGAAAAGGCCCTGTCGACGACAGAAGTGATCCGGACCATCGGACCTTAGATCGGGCGTATCTCACAATCCGGAATGAGTTATCGGGCGTAAAATATATGATTAATTTTGGGGTAGAATGAGCTACTTTAGCGAACCAACCCGGCTACGCCGGGTTGCGCAACCCAGAATTGTGAAATACTCCTGGATCGACGGTCAGTTCCCAGTTTTAATTTTGTTTTTACTATAAATAATGAGTTTTAGTTTGATTATAACTCTTCATCCGTCGGGCTTTAAGAGTTGTGCCCAACGTGAAAAGAGCTTAGAATAATTAGGACAATGGTTTGGTGAAGCCAAATAGGACAATTACTATTTTTGGCCGAAAACCGTATGCACTAGTAAACATCACGACCGTCTATAAATAGTAAGTTTACTATTTATAGTAAGTCATGGATTCTAAGAGTTTTAGTTGTAGTTTGATGATGATTTATTTCCCATTGCTTAGTACCCCTATTTAAAGGGTTATGAACTTGTTTTTATTAATTAATTAATCAATTTCGAATTTATTTCTATTTTCTGCTTTCTTTTCTCGTGAATTCGAGATGTCTTTTGAGGAGTCCAGAGAAGCTCCGTGAATTTGGAATAGTTATCCTCTTAAGGAAGATGGTGATCGACCTCATCACGTTCTTCCCTGTGTCAAACCTACAAGTGCGTGTAGTGGATCCGGCCTCCAGGAAGATTTAGCAGAAGCATACTTTGAACCGTTGTACAACCTCAAGGGTTCGTCACCAATGTAACGTATGATCAGTTTCACACTTGGGAAAATCAGCCGTCCACTGAGCTTGCCCCGATGTGGACAGACACCGTATCAACAATATTTCCTTGAAAGATGCTGTGAAAAATAAATATATGTCACTTCTCTTTATAATTAGGGTAGTTTATAGATGGCTGGGATTTACCAATCAGTGTGCTTTCTTTATCATGTATCGTGGTTAAAGAAACACACCAGATTGAAAGTCCGGATTCACCATCTGTACAATCTCACGGACCAAGAATGGTTCGCCGCACAACAAAACTGACAGATTGTCACTTTTTTTTTTTTTTTTTTTTCAATAATTTCTCGTGGAAAAGTAAATGCACGCTCTGGGTTCCATCATTTAAGCACTCAAGGCAATGCCACGTGCTTAACAATGTTAATCCAAAGAATTTAGACTTTAAGCACAAGTGAGAAAAGGATGGGCTTAAATTCCTCAGCCATCGTTATTGAATTCGTCCATTCCAAAGTGGTGTGGACGTGGAAAGAGAAGTTACAGATAAGCTGGAATCGATGCAAAGAGAGAATCAAGATATAAAAAACATTTATGATATGTAAGTTATTCGAACTACCTTAATCGGTACACTTTTGCATGTACAGCTGTGTACATCTCTACCCTCTAACACCCGAAGTTGGAGCAGTCCCGTGAAGTCAAGTAGGTAGCTTTTTCAGTTGAAGATGGCTCGGGCCATTCGTTTTGGGCGTGGGAACAATCTCTGGGCTGAGTTCATGAAAGAAAAATACCCGCTAGATATGCTCCCCGTTTCGCCCAACATGTGGAGCTGCTCAAGGACTTCTCCTATCTGGAAGCGAATGGTGCATCTTTTCCCTGTGTTGGACAGACTCACTCAATGGGCGGTGGGCCGAGGAAATATCAACATGTGGAGCTGTAATTGGTCAGGGCTGGGGTGTTTGGACTCGATTCCTTCCATTCTCATTCCTCAGGATCAGCGTTCTTTGCGGGTGTCTGATTTTATTGATAATGACGGGCTGCTTCTGGTCCCCCCAACGGCCCTCCCAAACTAGGTCTCGGTGTACATTATTCAAGGGGGCTTCTACACTTCTGAATCGAAAGATGGCCCGATCTGGCCGTTAGACGCAGCTGGGAAGTTCACGGTTAAATCAACTTGGGATGTTGACAGAGGGCCCGGATCGAAGAAAGACTGGGCGCGGAGGGTCTGGCATCCAAAGATTCCCCCAAGAGTCTCAATTTTCATGTGGAAGCTACTTCGCAGGGCCCTTCCTGTGGATGAAAGAATTTAGAACAAAGGCATTTCCCTTGCCTCGAAGTGTGTTTGTTGTGCAGATGATCCAGGAGCTTCCCCCTGTTCGGAATCCCTGACACACCTCTTTCTCTTGGGTTGCCTGGCCTCTAAAGTCTGGAATTGGATCGCCAGATGCTTTGGGGTCTCCCTTACCGTTCACCATTCCGTCTCCGACAGACTTCATTGGTGGTGGTTTAGACCCCTCCCTTTCAAAAGAATCTCAATCCGCCTCTGTTTAATTCCTGCTTTGGGCCTGTGGGAAATCTGGAAAGCTAGAAACGGTGCACGTGCAGATGGCACTCCTATCTCAGCAACGCAAGTGTTGGCAACAACAAAATGGCGGATGCAGTCGCTGTTTCTTCAGGCCAAGACGTCTAGCCAACCCCCCGTGCATGTCCCAACATGCACTGGTCAGTTCAGATCTTCTTCCTTCTCTGCCCCCTCTCCAGTTGTTGAAGTGGTCTATTGGTTCTGTCCCCCAATGTGCTGGCATAAACTCAATGTCGATGGATCCGCTTTGTTCAAGCTGGGGCCAGTGGGTGGGGGAGGCATTTGCAGGGACTCCCAAGCCAATATGATATTTGCCTTCTCTAGGGGATACGAGAGTGCTTCCAACAACTTGGCCGAGCTCCGTGCAGTTTATGACGGGATGAAGATGTGTATTTCATCTGGTATGGAGAGAGTAATAATAGAATCAGATTCCAAGTAGTGGACTGTCTATCTGAGAATTCCACGTTCTCTTGGAAGTGGCACTACTGGGTGACCAGAATTAGGGGGTTATGCAGCAGGGGAATATTCAGAATCAACCTTACTCCCAGAGAAGCAAACAGGACTGCAGATGGGTTGGCGAAAGTGGGGAGCTCTTCTCAATCTGACCGGCTGTATCGAGATGTCCCCATCTCCCTCGATTGATCAAGGGTAGCTTCCTTTTGGACAAAACTGGATTAGGATCTGTTAGGAAACTCAAGAAATCTTCGTTTGTATAGAAATGATAGGCAGGTAGCCAATTTGCTGCTTCTCCGCCCGAAATTTCATAGTCTGTAATCCTTTGCTCCATTTATGAAAGCTGGTGGGCCTATTGTTGGCCACACCTTTTTTTTTTTTTTTTTTTTTTAAAGAAAAAAATTGTAGGCAACTGCTGACCAACAGTATTGCTGGCAATGACCACGAGATTTATGAATCAAAGCGAACGGTGGGTCACGTGGTCACTAGCCCGGATGATACAGTGGAACAATATACAACTCTCATCCTTAGCAAGCAAATTGGAGGTACTTAGTTTCTACAGTAACTTGTATGTGTTTTCAATTATTTTATTATGTTGTATCCTTCATTTCTTAGTTAGAAAATGCAAATGCTTAGCTGGTCAGTAATTAGCATTTGCATCACTTTCATAGCATAACTTTATAACTGGCATTACAAATAACAGAGACGATAAATGAAAGAAACTGAGATTTTGATTTATTATTATTATTTTTACTGGCAATCAAGTAGCTTAGCATGATAGGAGAGCAAGCTAACAACTTCAAACACACCGAATGACTTAGATGAGCGTGGTGAAGTTGATCACCCTCTTCTTCAGAGATAACTACTTCGAATTTATGATGCTTTTCTAGACTTTTCATAGAGACTTCTCAAATTCAAAATAAAAAAGCAAGAAAATAGAAATAATATTCTTAAAAATTGGTAAATTGATTGATTGATTAAAATAAATTTACAGCCCTTTAAATGATGATATTAAACCTAGGAAGAAGTTTCAGAATCAAACTCACTCAAACTCCCTAAAATTTGTAACTTACTATAAATCGCAAATTTACTATTTATAGTAAGTGTCCTATGTGGCTTAACCACATTATTTTCTTAATTTTTCTAAGAATTTTTATGTTGGACACAACTCCTAAAGCTCAAAGGATGAAGAGTTATAATCCTAATAAAACTTACTATAAATAGTCAAAACAAAAATAAAATGATTTTTCTACTGTTGATCCGATGGAATCTCGCAAATTCGGCGTGGTCAACCCAACATATCCAGGTTGGTTGGCTAAAGTAGCTTCTTCTACTCTAAAATCATATAAGATACATCGAGTAACTCATTCCAGTTTGCAAGATATGCCTATTGTAAGGTTCTGACAATCTGGATTAGCTTCACCTCCGATCGGGCCTTCTCTAGTCCATCTTGGACATGAAAGTGTCCACAACCCACTCTACATCACCAAAATGCACAACAATTTAGGTGTGCAAGCACAATTTTTGAGTTTGTAGATGTACATGACATGTTTTTCCTCAAAAAATGTGGGAGTATATATATATATATATATATATATATATATATATATATATATATATATATATATATATATATATATATATATATATATATATCTCCTGTAACGTTGTTGAAAAGGAATATAACTTTACAAATTTGGGCGAAATGTTACAAAAGTAGGCATCGCCTATTATATACCTCAGCCTTTCTAAAACTACAATTGCGGCTGAAACCAAAATGGCCTCATTACAAACAGAAAAGTGCTTAAACTAGAAGCCTCTAACTCAATACCGCTCCATGTCGAATTAGATAGCAAATGCCAATAATTGACAATTCAAATTCACATCAATATGACTGCACAATCATATATAAGTTCTAATTAAAATTGGATGACAGTGAAGAAACAAGTTACCAAAACTCAAAGCACAGGATCAAAACTTTTAAGAAATATTTACTAGAAAGACACAAAATAGGTCCAACTAGAAAAGGCTTGTCACAACAGGTTCGGGAACAAAGTCCCGCCACAACAAAAGCCAGTCCATCTAGGCAAATTGCCAGGGCATCAGTAAATGAGTCCCATGAAAAGGCTTAGCACAACGAAGACTAGGTCCGGTCAAAAAGCCTGATGTAGCAGAGGACAAAACTAGCACTTAAGCACAGAGATGATAGTGGGAGAAATGGATCTGGCTCAAAAAGTTGCTCCCAAAAATTTCGGTATTTGTGTGGAGGCTGTTACAAAACGCCATCCCCGTTGATAGTCAGATTCAAGCTAAAGGCATTTCTCTGGCAACAAGCTGCCGCTGCTGTCAACAAGACAATCCTCCCCAGCCGGACAGAGAGTCAATCAACCACGTCTTTCTAGAGGGCCGTCAGGCGGTTCAAATCTGGTCATACTTTGTGAGACTCTGTGGCATCTCCTCGCCCCCTACGACCTCTGTCTTTGGTAGAATCATTCGGTGGAGAAATGCGAACGCGCTGGGTTCCGCCCCTCAGCACATTAGATCCTCCCTTCTCATGCTTATTATCTGGGAATTGTGGTGTGCTAGAAACGAAGCAACCTTCAGAGGAAAGGCTATGAACGTCCGGCTCTCCATGGGACGGATCAAATGGTGGGCTTCCCAAACTATCCAAAACTTTCACCGGCTGACACAATCTTCTGATAGGCACGGAGCCATCTCAGTCGCCCCTGCTCCCAGGTATTTCAGGTCAGATTCCCTCCTGATCAAATGGATGCAACCCACCCCGGGCTGGGTTAAATTAAATGTTGATGGCTCCTCGAGGGGGAACCTCGGTATATTAGGTGGTGGTGGAGTTTGCAGAAAGGATGATGGATCATTTATCTTTGCTTTCTCAACAGGGTATGGTTTCGGATTGAATAACCTTGTGGAACTTCGTGCCATCTATGACGGTATGGCCATATGTTTGTCGAAATGGCTGAACAGAATTATAGTCGAAACAGACTCAAAGCAGGCCATAGACACTCTGCTGGGGGATACAAGATGCCCATGGCATTGGAAACTTTGGATAGACAGAATCTACACTTTGAAGCAATCCAGTACTTTCCTCTTCAGCCACATTTTACGAGAAGGAAATGGGCCGGCTGATGGATTGGCAAGAGCAGGGAGTGGGTCCTGGATGTCGTCCATCCATGATAATTTAGCTTCGCTCCCCAGGTAGATTAGGGGCCTGATTTTTCTTGATAAGGTTGGGCTTGGGGTGATCCGTACAACTGTTTAGAAAGCCAATCGCCTATCCCTTTCCCCTCCTTGGTCTGATGTACAGATAATATCTTATGATAGGTCTCCCTGCCCCTTTTTGCTTCTGGGTTGACTTGAAAGCTTTAGGTTGTACATCCAGTTTCCTTTTGATATATAATATATATGCTTTCAAAAAAAAAAAAAAAAAGCACAGAGATGATAGATAAAAATGTCTGAACCACTATGTTCAATAAACTTGAACTTCAATCTATATATGAAAAAAGGAAAAAAGAAAAAACGCAAATGCATGGATTACACCACACAAAATAGGGTACCATGCAATAATCGGCATGAGAATATTTCAATGAATTACGAAGATTTTGAAAATCTGGTATGTTATTGTGATTTTTTATTAAATGCTATTATGACTATAATATTGTGATATTTTGAATATCTTGGCAGATTCTAAATTGTTGTGATTTTATTGTGAAATTATCGTGATTTTAAACAAAAAATTATATTACTTATAAGTTAAAATAATTCAGTTTATACTTAATTCAATTTTTAAAATTTTATTTAGTAAATTATGTAATAAATATATTTTTAAATATTTTATTTTCAGTGAAATTTTCCTAATAATATTATGAGTAAAATGTCAATTTTTGAGGGGGAGAAAGTTTCAGAAAAGAGATATGTCACTATGCTTGCGAGATTACATTAATAACACGATATTACGAGAGGTATTATACATCATTGCTCAACCCAAGAACACTCAAGATTTGTACAAGTGGCGCCCATGGTTAAGTCATCCAAAAACGTTAATCTGATGGGTTTGATCATCATCTTATATGTTTGCAGTTCATCGTTGATGATTAATCAATTATCAGCATTGATCATCTCCATTTACGATCATCCCATTCACTTAGAGATCCATGATCAATATTCATTAACTGGTCATCAGTAGGGAAACTTACATACATGCAGGCATGCAATTTTATTATGAAAGGACATGTAGGATCACACATTTCTTCTACTTTCTAGTTTCTTGGCGTGTGTTGAACATAGGTAATCTCTCCTATTTCTTTTTTGAATCAACTTCCTAACATTGAACACATTCAAAGGGATATGGATATGGATAGCTTACCACAAATTTACATCTTGGGAAAGTTATTTGCTACTCTGGTGGCGCATGGCACACTTTCTTTAGGTCACAATCTAAAATTCAGGTTGATGGAACAATATTAGCCTCTAAATTGTCAACACTTGTTTATTTAACATCATTGCATATTTTTAACCGTCCAATAAATATCAAACATTCTAACAGAACCAAATCAGAGCTAGTAACGTTTTATTCATTGGACATTTGTGCAACTTCTCAGTAATTTCTAGCTACCTGTATATATATATATATATATATATATATATATATATATATATATATATATATATATATATATATATCATCAGTTAAACTCTACCACTAAGCCAAAATCACGGATTTGCGACGGACCAAATCCGTTATAAAACCAATTAAACAAGAGATTTCATTCGTCACTGTTTACTGGGTCGTTTTTTTTCCGACGGATAAAATCCGTCATTTAATCTGCAACAGACAAGGTCCGTCACAGATTACCGACGGATAAGATCAGTCGCAAAAAATAAAAAATTTGTTGCTCAAATTCGGAAAAACTAGAATTTTTCTTTAGTTAAAATATTGGCGACGGATGAGTTCCGTCGCTAATGTGAGGAGAGTGACGAACCTCAAATCCGTCGTCCATTGTCAACTTGCTGAGAAATTAGCGACGGATTTGGTCCGTCGCTAGAATATCTATAAATTTTAAACAAATATATCGTCAAATTTTATTTTATTTTTTTTTTTTTTTTTTTGAATCTTACACCTGATAGTCATTCAAAAATAATTCACATGATTGTTTAATAAGAATCCTATTAACAAAATTGGTAACTCTATTCAACAAAGAAAATGGCCTTAGTGTAGTTAACCCAAACAACTAAAAGTCTAAGCCATCCTATTCATGAATACAATTACATGTGTATGCACGGTGAGTTTCTCACAAGTACACATGAAATAAAATTATAAATGAATAAAATTAGAAGATTGACAAAGAACAAAAATCATTTTAGTACTCCAAAACCATAGAACACCTTTTTTAGCTTCTTATTCGAGGCTAAAATAGAGCGCTTACAAGAAAAATAGAGGGTCCTATCACTTATTGGGTGGATCCCATGTCTTTCACCAATGACAAGGTTAAAACTATAATGGACTACCAATCCAAAACACCATCTGAGTCAACAATCAACTCACCCATTACTAGGAAAAAATGCTTGCGTTTTCTGCTGCAGGTAAAGACAACCAACACTGATCTGCTACAATATAGAACTATCAATGTCATCTCTATTTCTAGATGGGCAAGAACATGTGGAGTGAAACAATGGAACAACATGAAGATGAAATTCAGGTACATGCTAGGAGCAAACCTGGTTGGTCACTAAGTTCAATCACATGTAACTTCGATGTAATTTGTCCTACATTGGTAGTCTTTGATGCAAAACAAATAAGAGTCGAAGGGTTTTCATTTCCAGCAACCTTTGTATACCATACAATAAAGTAATTAGAGGATGATAAGTCAAATAACAACGAAAAATTAGATGGCAACTAACTAGTATATAAGAAATGGCAAGGCCAAGTTGAGAGTTTTAGTGAGTGTTAGGTTGACGGTTTCTATATTTCTTGGCTTCAGTAATTTCCTGGTTATTACAAAGAAAACATGTTTGGTTTACACTTTTTTGTTAGTTTTTACATTCCCCAGGAATTCCATTCCCCAGATTTTACTCGAAAACTTGCCCCAGCTTTTACCAGATGCTTGAAACCATATAAGAGTTGGAAAGCATGCACAAGCATCTATGAACGTGTACATCAACTTTCAAACTCAAATAGAAACTATGCATAAGATAATGACACAAGGAAAAAAAAAATGAGATCACCACATGGACCATCAATAAAATGAGACCGATTCAACCCATAAGTACATAGAACATGTAAACCACACTAGAAAAATGCATCTAAACAAATATATCTAGCAATCATTTAGTTTCACCAAACAAAAGCACATCTGCCTAAAGGGTGCAATATATGAAAATGGATGCATTTGGAAGAGCATACCCAAAAACTATCAAGACTGCATGGTTATTTGCCGAGTTGAACTGCCACCTTCAGCAATTTGCTGATGGAAACCTTTATGCATTAGATACTATCAGCTGCTGGGGCAATGAGTCCAAGCCATATACAGTAAGGACCCTCAATGCATCTTTTAAATCCAACTTCTACTGTTTATTTACTCTCTGGTTCACAAATTTGCACAAGCTTTCAATTTGCAAGGTTGGCAAACCTAAATGCATGAAAAATGAAAGAATAATCAAAAGATGGAAAGGGGCAAGTAAATAGAGACTTCATTTAATTGTTTATTTATTTATTTATCTATGAACCAAGGGCCTATTTGGGTGCCACTCTAGACCTAGTTTCAGTTCCTCTTGCCTAAAAGTTAACCAATTTTAGATTCGAGATAAGAACCAAGGGCCTATTTGGGTGTCACTCAAACTAGAGTTCATCTCATTTTAGTATGATCTCTAATCCATAATTACAATTAACTAAAATGAGATAAATTCTTTTTTAAGTGGCACTTAAACAGGCTTTAATATTGATGCGTAATCCATTCAGAACTTACCCTCTAAGATCTTGTCAAGTTCTCTTGATCCTAAAGTTATCTGAATGATTTTGAGCCTCTGTGCATGGAGTTGGTTAGCACTGGTAAAACCCATAGGAACCAGCTCTAAAGATGTCAATAGATCAAGTAAATCAGCCCATATAGTTTGTTATTTATTGATAATGAGCAGTGTTGCTAAAGAAATTAAAAAGGAATTGAGTTTATATCAGTTTTATGTGAATTTTAAAGTTTTTAAAGTTTAACAAAGAGCATCATCATTAGCCCCATGCAGTTGGGCCAACATGCATAAGTTACCTTTCTTGTTTGTGCATGAGGCCATGGTTATGCAGCAGCATCAACATCCCCAATAATGGTCGAAGATTCTATATGAGGCATTCGTCAAATGTAGATGCTGAAAAGGAAATTATCATGTTCTGATGTCTCAATCAATTACTTACATTGTGGATATAAGCAAACCAGCCAACTGCCTAGATCCTACACGTTCAAATGTCGTTCCGTATTCGAGGGCCTTCCTGATAGCATCCAACCACCATTGTCCATTAGCACTCCCCTCAAGTCCTACCTACTATCGGCGGAACAATCAATATCTGTAACTAATTATGAGTACAGATTACAAGTGAGATAAAGTTATGTTGCTCCTCCAATGCTCCAATACACATTGGGTAACACTTATCATAGTAGAAAATATTTTCAAGCTATGCCTAAAGTGAAATGAAATTATGTATAAAAAAAAATAATAAAAAATAAATAAAAATAAAAATAAAAATAAACAGATCACCTAAAGATACGGCACCAAGAACTTCCTGATATAGATGTTTCTCGGTTACAAACATTGTAGCAGAAAGTAAAGATTGGGTCGTCCTACAGTCATGGAAATGGTTGGCATAAGATATTTGCCAAGACATTAATTACTTTGCAAACTAAAATACATAATGTGCCAATGCTCAGCCAGAACCTTGAAACATCAATTTCGTTCAACTCATTGCCTCTTCTTGTAATGAACTCAATGACAGCCTGAATTGCACCTTCTGCTAGCTACTTTACTTTATCACATATAGCAGCAGTGCATCCATGCATGGTGATTACAAGCTGCACAAAATCGATAAGAGATATAGAGCTGCTCAAACTGAACTTCATGCAAATCAACGGAAACAAAACATTATGCCAAAATAGTGAAAAAAGGACGGTCCGAAACCGTCTTAAATGACCAAATGGACGGTCATGGACCGTCGCATGGGCCATCAAATTTTGACGTGTCATATTACTTAAAGGACGGTTGAAAACTGTCATTCTTATTGATGAAAAAAGGACGGTCATAGACCGTCCTTAAAAAGGACTGTCATGGACCGTCTCTTATGAGCCTTCAAAGGATGGCCATCGACCGTCCTTAAAAAGGACTGTCATGGACCGTCTCTTATGAGCCTTCAAAGGACGGCTATGGACCGTCCTTAAAAAGGACCGTCATAGACCGTCTCTTATGAGCCTTCAAATGATGGCCATGAACCATCCCTTTAAAGGACGACCATGGACCGTCCTTAAAAAGGACGACTATAAACCGTTTCTTATGAACCTTCAAAGGATGGTTATGGACCGTCCTTTAAAAGGACGGTCATGGACCGTCTTTTAAAAGGACTTATAAACTGTCTCTTCTGACCCTTAAAGGACAATTTCAAATTTGACCTGTTACAATATATTTCATCATATTCTTCCTGATATACACCTGTTATACGATATATTTCATCATATTCACATTCACATCGATTTAAACCCAAACTACGTAAATCCATCCAAACATAAACTACATCCATCCAAACACAAACAATCTTATCCACATTACATTCATCCACGCATAATACATACAAGTTTAACATCATAAAAAAAAAAAAAAAAAAAAAAAAAAAAAAAAAAAATCAGCAACAATTTTCTCTGTCTTTCATCTAATAAAAAAAATATTCAACCAACAAAACATTATACTTTAGAATCATGAAAAATTGCAGAAACTTCTTCCAAAAAAGTGGGCACTTTTTTAAAATCAAAACTGATCATTAAAATAAAACTAATACGAGCAAATAATGCAAAAAAGTGTTTTAATTAATAGAAACAACAACAAAAATTAAAGCTTTATAAAAAGGGGCATGTATTAAAAGGGATACATTCTTGTTTGTTGCCATGTGATTGGGCTACATTATTACAGCAATCAGGTTCGGGATTGGGTTTAGGTTAGGGAGTTGAGATTAGGATTAGGTGTAGGTCTAAGTTTAGGGATTTGAGAATACATTTAGGTTTTAGGTCTAGGTTTAGGTTTTAGGTTTTAGGTTTAGGTTTAGGTTTAGGTTTTAGGTTTAGGTTAAGGTTAGGTAATAGGTTATAAGTTTAGGTTATAGGTTATAGGTTAAGGTTTAGGTTATAGGTTTAGGTTATAGGTTATAGCTTTAGGGAATGGAGAATAGGTTAAGGTTAAGGTTTAGGTTTAGGAAATCGGGTTCGGGTTCGGGATTGTTAGGTTCGGGTTTTCAAGTTTAGGTTAGGGAGTTGAGATTAGGATTAGGTTTAGGTTTTAAGGATTTGAGAATACATTTCGGTTTTAGGTTTAGGTTTAGGTTTTAGGCTTAGGTTTATAGGTTTAGGTTTAGGTTTAGGTTAGGTTATAGGTTAAGGTTTAGGAATTGAGAATAGGTTAAGGTTTAGGTTTAGGAAATCGGGTTCGGGTTTGGGATCGGCTTTAGGTTTGGGTTTTCAAGTTTAGGTTTAGGTTTAGGTTTAGGTTAGGGAGTTGAGATTAGGATTGGGTGTAGGTTTAGGTTTAGGATTTGAGAATACATTTAGGTTTTAGGTTTAGGTTTAGGTTTTAGGTTAGGTTAAGGTTTAGGTTAATGTTAGGTTATAGGTTATAGGTTAGGTTTGGTTAGGTTAAGGTTATAGGTTTAAGTTTAGGTTAAGGTTTAGGTTTAGGTTTAGGGAATTGAGAATAGGTTAAGGTTTAGGTTTAGGAAATCGGGTTCAGGTTCAGGATCGGGTTTAGGTTTGGGTTTTCAAGTTTAGGTTTAGGTTTAGGTTATGGAGTTGAGATTATGATTAGGTGTAGGTTTAGGTTTAGGGATTTGTGAATAGGTTAAGGTTTAGGTTTAGGAATTTGGGTTCGGAGTTCGGGATCGGGTTTAGGTTTGGGTTTTCAAGTTTAGGTTTAGGTTTAGGTTAGGGAGTTTAGATTAGGATTAGGTGTAGGTTTAGGTTTACTGATTTGAGAATAGGTTAAGGTTTAGGTTTAGGAAATCGGGTTCGGGTTCGGGATCGGGCTTTAGGTTTAGGTTTTCAAGTTTAGGTTTAGGTTTAGGTTAGGGAGTTGAGATTAAGATTAGGTGTAGGTTAAGGTTTAGATATTTGAGAATACATTTAGGTTTTAGGTCATAGTTTTTGGTTTAGGTTAAGGTTATAGGTTTTGGTTAAGGTTTAAGGTTAGGTTATAAGCTATAGGTTTAGGGAATTGAGAATAGGTTTAGGTTTAGGAAATTGGGTTCGGGATCGGGTTTAGGTTTGAGTTTTCATGTTTAGGTGTAGGTTTAGGTTAGGGAGTTGAGATTAGGATTAGGTGTAGGTTTAGGTTATATATTATAGGTATAAGTATAGGTATAAGTTTAGGTTTAGGTTTAGGTTATAAGCTATAGGTTTAAGGAATTGAGAATAGGTTTAGGTTTAGGTTTTGAAAATCAGGTTCGGGTTCGGGATCGGGTTTAGGTTTGGGTTTTCAAGTTTAGGTTTAGGTTTAGGTTAGGGAGTTGAGATTACGATTAGGTGTAGGTTTAGGTTTAGGGATTTGAGATTAGGATTAGGTGTAGGTTCAGGTTTTAGGATTTGAGAATAGGTTTAGGTTATAGGTTAAGGGTGTGGTCCCTGCAAATACATATATAAACACGGCCTGCTCCAATTAGCCAGGCCCTTCCAATGTTGTCCATAGGAAATGGACAGATTCATTATGGTCATAACAGCGGTTCCCACCTTCCAAGGACCCTCGCTCAACATCCGGATAGCTCCGACGCACATTCGGGTCTGCTCCATTAATTTCGAACAAATACATAAACATGGCCTGTCCAAATGGTCAAGCCCATCTAATGTTGTCCATAGGAAATGGACAGCTTCATCATGATCATAATAGCGGTTCTCACCTTTCAAGGACCCCGGTCAACATCCGGATAGCTCCGACGCACATCCGGGTCTGCTCTATCAATTTCGAGCAAATACAGATATAAACACGGCCTGTCCAAATGGCCAGGCCACTCTAATGTTGTTCATAGGAAATGGACAGCTTCATCATGGTCATAACAGCAGTTCCCACCTTCCAAGGACCCTCGCTCAACATCCGAATAGTTCCGACGCACATCCGGATACATAAATGGGTACAATTTCAAAGTACATTATTAGCAATGTTTCAAATGCATACCTCCCTTAGAAAGTCCTTCATTTGATCCTTATGAAAGTCCTGATTTGTAAGAACCTTAACGGCAACATCCTGCATTCTATGATTGAATAAATAAGAAGATGCATCACCTTTACTTTCAAGTCAAACAAAAATGGGATAGAGAACCATGTAAGAAACATGAAGAAAAATATAGATTTCTTTAAATATAATAGAGATATTGGTCCAAGAACTGAACCATAAATTACTCTCATCAGGTTAGTTATCAAAATAACATTTTCAGAGAAGTTCCCTATATTAAACACTTACCTATGTAATTCAATTGTCTTCAGTAAAATCAAATTACTGTCTTAAAAGAAATACATGCCACGCATACGAAATGTCATTTTCAAACCAAACTACACTCGCTATTTTTAAATCTCACGCGGCCACTTCATTCCCCCACTCTCCCTCAATTTTCCCACTCTCACCTCTCCACCTCTCTCTCTTGAAGCAAAAAAGAAGAAAAAAAAATCTCTTTTATGTTTTTTCAATCCATCTTCCATTTTCTTCTTAACAAGAAAATTCATATTTACTAATATTCTCATTTTTCTATTTTTCAAAAGAATGAGTTCGGACTCCAAAAGCATCAGCTCCAACACTCGTACTTTCAGCCCAAACCCTAACCAAGGACTCCAAAATTGTCAAGTACTCATAAACATTCATTGTAAGCATTTTCTGTCCATGACGACCATAATGTTAAGATCAATCCTCTTATTTGTGCTCTCCTAGGTGTGGATTTTGATAAGGATTGCGTTCATATGCTACTTCATAGATCATATTCCGAGATAAAAGGTGTTAATTATATAAAAAATTATAATTCAAAAACAGACAATAAAGAGCACAAATTCTTATTATAAAGGTGATATTTAGAGTTAAGCTTACCGTCATTGCCATGTTGAAACCGTTCCATGAATACGGTGACGTCCCTTATTGATCTAAAACACTCAAAGAAGAATTATAATTAAAAGAAAGAAATGATATTGTGTTGCCTAGTAATATATGAGGAAGCTAGATAGTAACAAGATTAGAATGTGTCATCGAGAGTCTAGATAGTAACAAGATTATGATAACAAGATCACCAGACAAAGTTCAAATAACAAATGGTAAATAAAAGTCAGCATCAAATGCTAACTAAATGAGATGGGATCATGAAATACACAATCAAGACTGCTGAAAATTTCCCATGCAATTTGGATCTTACCATTTTCATTGAACCCATTTGTTTAATAGCCACCAATCTGAGGGTAAGGCTCATCTGCTCAGAGTATTTCAGGCCAGTTTCCACATCCAGCATGATTTGGATGATCAAGGTAGACAGGTATTTATGCCACAACCCTCCTTTATCTTGGCTAGGCCACTAATGAGAGCATAAAACTTCCTTAGGTGCAATATAATAGACTATTATATAGGTTGATTACAATCAACCACTATTTGATAGTCTATTACATAGGTTGATTACAATCAACGAGTCATCGCTAGTGTCTATTTAACAAATAAAATTACTTTTATCATTTTTTGTACAGGTCATTCTTATTTTTCAAGACTCGAGCATTACACTTTTTACTACTTTTTACTACAACGATTTTTGCCAAAGTTTTGCCTACTGCTCTTCTAAGAGCAACAAATTTGTTAAGCAGTCAACCATCTAACTTTTTGGTTTAGTCAGATCTTAAAAATAATCATTCATAGTGATGCATGTCAACGAAACTCGGGGGGTGTTTGGTCATTAGTTTTTATATTTCTTGACTTAGAAATTCCCTAGTTTTTACAAAAGATGTGTTCGTGCACACTTTTTTGTTGGTTTTTACATTCCCTAGGAATTCCATTCCCCAGCTTTTCCTCCAAAAACTTGCCCCAGGTTTTAGTTGGGGAGTGGAAAACCTAGAGAATTTAAATATAATTTCAGTCTTTTCCCAGATTTCCCCAGAAAACCTACTACATCAATTAAACAAAATTTAATCATTCCCTAGGAAATGTTAGGCCACCTCTAACATTACTTGGGAAAAACATAAAATCCAGAGAATGAATTCCCCAACAACTAAACAGGCCCTCAGCAAGCAACTAAAACAAGTTTAGTGTAGAAATATTTACACACCTCGGTCCTCAGCATTTGCCTCTCTTCTGCAGTCCAATCACTTGTTATATCCAAAACATTTTGTAAAGAAACCTCATCATATAATAATAACCTGCATGTCAAATGAGATCAACATTGTACCTTTTCCCTATATATATAATATTTAAAAAATATATAAAAACCTATGATGTATTTGTTATATCCACACCATCTATCCATTTTGAGATATCATTTTAAGTCATGAGCCAAACAATGAGACAGATAAAAATCTGTAGTGCACCCCGCCACAGAAAACAATGGGGAGGGTGATTCCCACCGTTGAAACTATCCTAAGGCCCATCATAATGTTTATTTGAAATCCAACTGCTTCAAAAGTTTTTTATTTTAAAAATGGTTGCCCTAAAATGATCGTTTGTGTTGGGGTCCATCATCTGTGCTGGGGTCCACTGGAGCTTTGGATTTAACTCGTTCTTTGGACGTTGCCCTAAAATGATCTCTCCAAATAGATGGACGACATAGATTAAACACATACATCATGGTGGGGCCCACAGAGCACCAACCACTAACCATTGGATGGTGTCAGGGGGAGTAGCCAATTTGTTCCCCTTATTTGTAGTGTGGTCCATTTAATTAATCCTTGGATATGAATCATTTTTTGGACAATTCTTTAAAATGATCTCGAAAAATGGATAAACAGTGTGGGTTGATCCCGAATTTTCGGTAAATCCAAAACTCAAGTGGACCATGCCACACGAAACAGTGTGGAATAATGATTTCCCCCATTGATACCTTCCTTGGGCCTATAGTAATGTTTATTTGACATCTAACATGTTCATAATATCAAAAAGATATGAATTATTGTGGGCCAACTTTGTGGTCCATTTAATCTCTTTACTTGCCTCATATTTAGAAAGTACAGGAGATCATGGTGAGAGAAGAATACTAGAAAATAGTAATAAAAGAAATCGTATAAAAAATGTTCAAGGCTATTTTCGTTTCAAAATTTTGAAAAAAAAGTAGTATAAAAAATGTTCAAGGTCATTTTCGTCGCAAAAATTTGAAAAAATAGAAATCGTTTAAAAAATGTTCAAGGCCATTTTTGTCTCAATTTTTTTTTTTAAAAAAAATCGTATAAAAAATGTTCAAGGCCATTTTCGTCTCAAAAATTGGAAAAGGTGTTCCATTTGTATGGAAGAAAAAATCAAATACTTAGAGCGTTGGCAGCAGACGAATTAACACAAAAAAGATAAAATCTAGTAATAGATTCTGTTAAGGAAGAAAAAGGCTCAATTAATAAACATCTAAGATAGTATAATCATATAAATTTTAGTTAAAGGTCAATTAATGGTCGATTCCACAAGATTAAATTTCTCACATCAACTTGATCCAAAACTTTTGTGAATATTATTTTTAATGGTAGACGTTCAATCCCCACTTGGTAGTTCACTTAAGCCTTCAACCCGCTCCATTTTTTAGTTAATATCTTAAAATGATCCGAGAAAAGTGTTAAACGATATGGAGAAAGTCAATCCATGACTTGGGTGGGCCAAGAGCTTAAAAATAAAGTCACTCCATGACTTGGGTGGGGCACACCACACAATATAGTGGAGAGGGGTTTCCTTAAAAAAATCATAATCATATATTGGGCTTGCCTAAATGTGATTCACATATCCAACCCACTCATTATGTGTGTCCCACTTGGATGAGGGGTCAGACCAATTTTCAGACACATCCAAAACTCATGTGGGCCCCACCAAGTGCTTTTATATTTTTTAGGATGTCTTCACATAGTTTTAGATGGTATGGCCCACTTAAGTTTCGTATATAGATGATTTTTGAGATATCTCATAACCGAAAGGGGACACATCAAATCCACAGTGTTGATGTTCGACACACATCATGATGGGGCCCACAAAACTTACTAACATCAATTCTTAGGTTCTCACGAGGTCACTAAGTTGGGTCGCAATTTTGACTAGAATATTTGGCCCATTTTACATGTCTAGTCCGTTCACTCTATTTTACTGATCAATACCCTCAATTTGAGTAGTTACTCGCCCCAATCAGTTTACATATGAGAAAGATATTAGGCATATAAGATTGATCACACAATTTCAATGAAATTTGATTTAAACATCTGAAATTATTTATTCTTCAATCTGAACTGATTAGATTGTCCAAAAATGATTAAAGGTTCAACTAGTGGATGTGCCTAGTAATTTAGTAATTTGTTTTTCACAAATAAATTTCAATTTCCATTTAAAAATAACATTTTTTTTCAAAATGTATATATTTTTACTCTTTTAAAAAAATATCATTTTTATTATAAAATATTTCACTTTTGTTATCTAACTTTTCAATTTTTTTTGTCAAAATACAAAATCTAATTTTCATTTTTAAAAAATATATATTCTTTACAATTTGTCAATTTTTTCACAATTTTGTTTAATTTCTTAAATTTTCTTTTTCAAAATATCATTTTTTAAATTTTGCTTTTGTTATATAACTTTTCAATTTTTCTTGTCAAAATAAAAAATCTAGTTTTCATTTTTTTTAATATATATATTTTTTTTTTACAATTTGTCGATTTTTTTCACAATTTTGTTTAATTTTTAAAATTTTCTTTTTCAAAATATCTTTTTTTTTATCAAAATCTTGTTATATAACTTTTTAATTTTATTTTTTTTGTCAAAATACAAAATCTAGTTTTCTTTTTTAAAAAATATATTTTTTTTTTACAGTTTGTCAATTTTTTCACAAATTTATTTAATTTTATATATATATATTTTTAAAATATCATTTTTTTTATCGAAATCTTTTTTTTTTTTCAAGTTATCAACATTATTTAAAGTTCTAAAATATTTTTTTTCAAAATCTAGAATTTTTTAAAATTAGCTTTTTTTTAGTATAAAATTTTCTTAAACATTTCTTAATTATTTTTTCTAAGCTTCTTAACCTTTTTTTGTTGAAAAGCAAATTTTAGCAATAGAGACAGTTTAGGACCGTCTCTATTAGAGACGGTCGTTAACAGTCTCTAATACTCTAATAGAGACGGTCGTTGACAGTCTCTAATAGAGATGGTCATTGACAGTCTCTATTAGAGACGGTCTTTGACATGGCTATAAGACGGCTAAGGACAGTCTCTAATAGAGACTGTCTTTGACAGTCTCAGATTACAACTAAAAGATGGCCAAGGACCATCTCTAATTCAGATGGCCAAAGACAGTCTCAGATAACCACATATAAGACGGTCAATGACCGTCTCAGATGGCTGCATATAGACGGTCAACGACCATCTTAAATGATTCATGGACGTTCAAATTTTTAAGACAATATTAGGGACGGTCAGTAGCCGTCTAAAATTTTAGAGACGGTTTACGGCCATCTCTGAAGCGTCTTTAAACCGAGCAATTTTAGAGACGGTCCAGAACTGTCTCGAAATCTGTCCTTTTTTTTTTTTTTTTTTTTCCATTTTTCACGTAGTAAAAATAAAATAAAATAAGATAAAATGAAATAAATCATTACCTTATCTTTGGTTAGCAAAACGAAAACAGAAGAAACAACCTTGTTGAAGACCTACTGATCAATAGAAGCATCCTACAAAAGAAATTTTGAAAGATATTTTCATGCATGATAATGTTTCTCTGCAACATTAGTAGAATAAGCTTATTCTACAACTAGGTAGATTCCTCAGTGACATTTGTAAAATAAGCTTATTCTACTATGTGTGGAGCCCATCATGAGCTGTGTAAGGTTCCACTGTCCATCATGTGTGCCCCCCTCATTTTCCTTTTGGAGGACAAAAATCAGGCTGAGCCAAAACTCGGTATTGGACTTGCAAAGAAACATAAAGTGCCCTACCACCTGATGCACATTGGGATAGAACTCAAGTGTCCCACAATCAGGCTGAGCCCATCATGCATGCTTGCCATTAGAGTTAAAGAATTTGTCCCCATTTCAGCCATGTGCTTGGATAACCAAGCATGATAACTTGACCTTTTCCACCAAGCATGATAACCAAAAATCTACCATTGCACCAAGCAACCTTAGGAAAAAGGAAATCTGGATCAATTGATAGCAGTCTAATTATTCGTGAAATGATTATTGTACCAAAAATTTGGAGGAATAGTTTTAATTCCAGGAGGAATATCATTCAACCTAAAGCATAGGATCGATTTTATGATTCATGGACATTAGGCACATTGTTTTCGCTAGGTGCAAAGCAATAGACACATCAAATATTTCAAGCATAAACATTTCCAATTCAGGATTGTAATAGAAGAGAACTAGGCATATATCGTTAGCTCTTTAAGCAAATAAGAATGGGAGACAAAAAAAAATAATTATGATACCCACAACAATTATTAAATGAAATTAAAGGGGTGTTGCATGGGTATGCAGTCTCTTTTAATCTTGTCCCCAGGCAAAAGCAGGTGTTGATCATGATCCTGTGCATGTTAGAGGCACTTGTCCATTGTCTTAATGGACTATCATTTCTTTGCTTGCTTGAATGAAATGCATTGCTAATCAAAACAAATGTTTTAGAGACATAAAGCATTCAAAAATAAAATATATAAACAGATCATCTACACCAGATGCCACCATCTAAACAAAATTCAGCACAAACACCTTCACGCTTGAGGGTACGTTCATCAACTCCAGATGCCACCACCTAAACAAAATTCAGAAGTTCACATATTCACTTCCAGAGTCCTAATTTCCTTGGACCTTCATCAAACTATGCTATAAAGAAATTTGATGAGAATCCCGCAACTAAAATAAAAGCATAGAGTTCTTATCCTGAATTTTAGCTTGGCACAAGACTATAGGTGACAAATTTACCTGCAATTTAGCTACTAGACCAGCTATGCTATGTGGGATGGCAATGGGCAACTAAGAGGCAACATGAGCAGACGATGAATGTTGCATTGATGGGGATGTTGAGATTGATGCATTAGAATTAAGAATGAGGGGTGTCCTAACATTTGGAGAGCCATCATTTTTCATTGGATTTAAAACTGAGGGGAACAAATACTGCTCTTGATCTTAGCAGAAAGGTCGAAAAAAATATATTCCTATTTTAAAGATGAGAACATAAGAAAAACTTTTAAAAGCAAAAATTAGACCATATCCATTTATGCATCTCTTTACTACAATCCATTGTTTTATATAACTTACGATAACGTAGCTCATGAAAATAGATTAAGTAGCATTTGCTCCATGCTTTAGGCTAATAAGCATGCGCTACACACTACCTAGCCTAGCTATATAACTTATACTACAAGTTAATTTCATTAAAACATTAAAATCACTAAATGTTTCCCAAGATCTGTTTATATATATATATATATATATATATATATATATATATATATATATATATATATATTCAATAAAATAAGACAATATTTTCAATGATTTCAGTAAACTGATGTTAGTATTAACTCAGTTCCTTTGCCGTATTTTTCCTATCATTTTAAGTTGTGTTTGCTTGCACCAAATATCATGAAGTTTCATAAAATTTCATGTTTTAATCAATCTAATTTGGTGAAAATATCATTGAATTTCATGATAATTGGTGGAACCAAAAGCATCCTTAATTAAAAATTTGGAAGTGGCATGTAGCTTACGCTACACGCTATGTAGCTTATTCCTTGTCCTTCAGGGAGGTGAACGCTATGCTACATGCTATTTATTATTTAGGGTTCCAGACCCTACAAAATTTGGAAGTGGCATGTAGCTTATGCCACACGCTATGTAGCTAGTTCATGTTTTTTGCAAACTCAGTTCAACATCAAACATATCAATACTGTACGATTCATTAAAAAAAAAAAAAACACAACAAATAGCTTGCACGCAAGCCATCCATTAGGTGAGTCTCGTCTTAAATATGTTCTGACTCAGCAATAAGATCAAACCTACAATCTTTGCCTTTTGTCTCTATCCTCGATTAACCAAAAAGACGAACAAAAATCAAGAAAAGAACATCTGAAAACTTACCCATGGGAGTTGTGTTGGTTAATGGAGGAGTCGGTGCTGTGCCTAAGTTATGTAGAGCGGGTCGCAGACAGTTACATGGCCAAGATGGATCAGAAAAGGCCCGGTCGACGACAAAAGTGATCCAGACCATCGGACCTTAAATTGGGCATATCTCGCAATCCAGAATGAGTTATCTGACATAAAATATATGATTTTGTGGTAGAACGAGCTACTTTAGCCAACCAACCCCGCTAGGTCGGGTTTCCCAAGCTGAATTTATGAAATACTGCCAGATCAACAGTCGTTTCCCTATTTTAATTTTGTTTTTACTATAAATAGTAAGTTTTAATTTAATCATAACTCTTCATCTATTGGGCTTTAGGAGTTGCGTCTAACATGAAAAGAGCTTAGAAAAATTAGGAGAACGATTTGGTGAAGCTAAATAGACACTTACTATTTTTAGCCGAAAACCTTGCGCACTAGTAGACATCACGACAGTCTATAAATATTAAGTTTATTATTTATAGTAAGTCGCGAATTCTAGGGGTTTAAGTTGTAGTTTGATTCTGATTTCCTTCCCATTGCTTGGTACCCCTATTTAAAGGGTTGTGAACTCATTTTTATTCATTCATTAATCAATTTCGAATTTATTAGAATTTATTTCTATTTTCTGTTTTCTTTCCTCGTGGATTCGAGAAGTCTCTGTGAGGAGTCCAGAGAAGTTTCGTGGATTCGGAATAGTTATCCTCTTGAGGAAGATGGTGCTCGACCTCACGTCCTTCCCTGCATCACTAAGTCCTGGTAGAACTTGTACGTCTCATACCTTAAATTGCAACTCGACCCAATAACTCTCCCACGTTGTTTTCCATTACAACACGTAGGAATCCAACCCACAACATCTTCTAAACACGCACTGCAATATCTCCTCATCAGATCGTTTGTGCACTGTGTAAGCCCATATATCGATACTAATTCAGTGAAATTCGTTTCATTCGTCGCATACATACGCGGGCCAGAAGCTGCCCTCGAAATATGACCATTCATCATCTGGTCCATGATCTGATTAAAGCGATCTGGGTGCGATTGATTTTGTGTATTCCACATGTAATATATCGGGGAATTCGAAGAAGATGATAAGATTCGTTCGGTGGAGTAGCGCAAGAGACATTCATCATACCATGTAATTGTTATCCTGTTAGGGCACTTTTTGAGGAGTTCTTGGGTTACGGTGTTGAGGCAATCACAGCATGTGGTGGGTGTGGTGTCACCTCTGCATTGTGCAAGGCCATAGATTCGGTTTGGGTTTTCGCCAATCATGATGTTGGAGAAACCGGTGAGTGAAGCATTGGAGGAAAGAGAAGAGAGGAGGAGATTAAGGTTAGTTCCAAATGTGCTATTAGCTGCGCTTGGATAGGAGGTGAAGAGAAGATCTGCAGTGGTAGTTGGGAGGTGGAAGATGAAGAGTAGGAGGGATGAAAGGAGGAGAAATTCAAAAGGTTTTTAGAGGAGAGAAGGTATCATTTGGTTGTTGTAAAATCTAGCTAATTAATGGGGAAGATCACATTCTTTTCAAGGACGAATGGTTACTTTAATGGCCGGTTTGGATTAGCAACAAATGGGTTTTTTTTTTGCAAGAAAAAGGGGCAGGACCCAAACCCACGGGCCACCCTGCTCCATTGCTTTCAGAAAGGATTAGCAACAAATGGGTTATGTGTTGTTAATCTGTAACCATTTGAAAAGTATTCATTGACTCGGCTACCGTACGCGTGGCAATCATCCGTGAAAATTAGGATTTTGACCATAATGGCCTCAATGTACGGTCAAATTCCCTAAAGGGATTCAACCTTTCAAATATTTGGAGCGTAGCTTTCTAACAAGCTTTCAAAAAAATTTCGAACCAAAATGCCCTTGTCGTTGGCTCAGTAGTTGTATGGTTTAGAGTGCGGAAGAAGTTACGTGTTATTTCAATCTCGAGAAAGTAACGTGAAGGAAACCCTTTTTGAGTGTAGGCAAGGCCCAACTTGTGGGGCCCACATTGATGTATATGTATAATCCATGTCGCCTATCCTTTTTGGCATGTCATTTTAGGGCTAGGGCCCAAATATCAGCCTGATCTAGAGCTCATGTGGGCCACATAATAGAAAATAATGGTGACAATGGCACCGACAGTTGAAACTTTCCAGGCTCATTGTGATGTTTGTTAGAAGTGGACACTGCCCAAGTCAGGACTTTTTGGGCCCACAGTGAGCTGGCCGACAAGGTGGATAGAACGGATCACCTCATCGTGGGCCTCGACTCCTATTATTTAAAAATAATCAAGTTAATAATTACATTAACCTGACAACCACGACCCTTACCACATTACAACCACGACCCTTACCATTTTATATTGGTATGGGTTTTGGTTGTAATGTGGTAAAGGTCGTGGTTGTTATGTGGTAAGGGTTGATATTATTATACTATATGAGTCGGGGTCATCATGTTATATGGGTCATGGTTGTCATGGGCGTGGGCAATGCCCAACTTGTGAGGCCCACATTGATGTACGTGTATCATCCATGTCGTCCATCTTTTTTGTTGTGTCATTTTAGGGCTAGGGCACAAATATCGGCCTGATCCAGTGCTCATGTGAGCCATACAGTAGAAAATAATTGTGAAAATGACACTCACTGTTAAAACTTTCTAGGCCCACTTTGATGTTTGTTAAAAGTGGACATTGCCCATGTCAAGAATTTTTAGCCCAACGGTGAGCTGGTCGACAAGGTGGACGGAACGAATCACCCCATTGTGGGCCTCGACTCCTATTATTTAAAAATAAACAAGTTATTAATTACATCAACCTACAACCATGACCCTTACAACATTACAACCATGATCCTTATGTTATATGGGTCATGGTTATCATGGGTCGTGGTTGTCATGTAACATGCAGATTTCATAAGGGTCGAGGTTGTCATGTTATAAGGGTCCTGTCATAATTTATGTATAGAATCCAGTCCGTCCATTGGATTTAGAATTTAATTTAATGTCATGTGCTAAAATGAGTTACATCCAAAAAATTTATAACCTCCAAAAGGTTTTCAATTTCACTACTTTCTTTGGTGTTGTCTACATGAGCCTTTGAGATGCTTCATTTTTGGGTTCATTCATTAAAATGATATTTCAAAATGAATGGACAGCGTGGATAAAATATATACATTACAGTGGGCCCAATAAGACCATCCATCTCTACATAGGTCCTGTTGCCCTCCCCACGTACCGACTTACCATTGAAAACCTTTTGGAGGCCATCAAATTGTTGGATGTAACTCATTTTTTGGCCCATGATGTTAAATTAAATTCTAAATTCAATGAATAGATCTGATTCGACACATAAATCACGACAGGACCCTTATAACATAACAACATTGACTCTTATGAACTCCACATGTCGCATGATAACCAAAACCCATATAACATGATAACCACAACCCATATAATATAACAACCTTGACCCTATGATAACCACGACCCATATAACAAGACAACCATAACCCTTACCACATTACAATCACGACGCCATAAAACATGGTAAGGGTCGTGGTTGTAATGTGGTAAAGGTCATGGTTGCAATGTGGTAAGGGTCGCGGTTATAGGTTAATGTAATTAATAACTTGTTTATTTTAAAATAATAGGAGTCGAGGCCCATAATGAGGTTATCCCTTCTGTTCACCTTGTCAGCCAGCTCGCCGTGGGGCCAAAACGTTCCGACTTGGGTAGCATCCACTTCTAACAAAAATCATAGTGGGCCTAGAAAGTTTCAATAGCAGGTGTCATTGTCACTATTATTATCTATTACGTGGCCCACACGAGCACTGGTTCAAGTTGATATTTGGGCCCTAGCCCTAAAATGATAAGGCAAAAAGGATGGGCAACATGATTATACACATACATCAATGTGGGCCCCATGAGTTAGGCCTTGCCCATGCCCAAAAAAGGCTTTCGTACACATCACTTTGTCGTCATTAAATACAAAAACCGTACAACTACTGAACTAAGGACAACGGCATTTTTGTTCAAAAATATTTTAAAAGCTTGTCAGAAGGCCACCCTCGGAATATTTGAAAGGTTGAATCCCTTTGGGAAATTTGACCATACATCATGGCTTAGGTTAGTATAAATCAATAAATAAAAATGATTTTAGATGAGTACTAAAGGTTAAAAAAAAGGTTATGGTTGCTAAAACCAATAAAAGAACAAGAACAAAGTGTTTGGCTCAAATTCAGTCATGCATGTTGTGAGTACGTGTCGGGCATGCCAAGTGTCTTGAATTGAACGGAACATGTCACGCTCCAAACTCGAAGACCGGGCTCACAAAATTCTCGATCGCCGGCAATGACAGCCTCCGTAGTACCCTATTCTCGGCTCCCGGCACCCATTATACCAGGTTCCGATCCTGAGATGCTACAAGGAGAATTTCTAATAATTAATTTGATTCATAATGAGCATAACCACAAGCATAACCCATGAACAATAACCACAAGAACACCATCACAATATCCACTATGATGAAAAACTTTTGAGTAGAAGGCGTATGAAAGGGAAATACAATATGTTGAAAATAACAAAAGCTCCAGAAGCTCGGCTGTACGCTCCAACTGCGTAGAGACTACGGCTGCGTCCTGGTGTCACCTGTACACATCAATCATGCATAAGCTTATAGAAAGCTTAGAGGGTGGTGTAAGTGTGTACGTAATATGAGCGTGCTCAGAATGCAATATCAGGGTAATGCGAAAATATGCTAATGAGTACATGAATGCAGTCAGCCATACCAAGGCTATGCGGTGCAAGATATGAATACTATCAGCCATGTCAAGACCATGCGATGCATAATGCAAGTTAAGCATGCCAATCCCCCTCCACATATCAATGCAGCTCCTCACTAGAGCATCAAATCAGTACGGTTCTCAGTCTGAATAATCATCGGGGTTTAGTACACTCTACGCCAGCTTGCCGTCCCTATCCGAACGCACAACTGGGAAAGCAGAAGAGACCTCACTATCCGCCTGCCAATATCGGGCCCGGCTCGTCGATAGCGGACCGATTCCTCAAGCTAGTCAAACTCAACCTAGAAATTGCCCCCTCACTCAGGCGGGTAAGGTCACACCCCTTTTCAACCGACCACGACACAGTGGGAGACACAACCTACTAGTATACGGCCCTCGTGCACTCATGTATCCACTCGATATCGACGTTGGAGTCATCCGCTGGTACTATCGGGTTTGGGGATTTTCACCTAGGGACATCTATGGCGCCCGTATGCTAGAACCAAACATTTTCGGTATCCAATCCACCCACCCACGATGTGTCTGTGGAGGCTATGGCCCTGGTGTCGCTAGGGCATACAGTAACTACAATCACACAATGCAAATGCATAAGTCACACTACCAGTCATGCAACAGTCCTGCGTGAACCATGCGCTCATGTAGGGCAACTCCGCCTATCAGGGAACCCATAAACAATTCGCCCGAAGGCATATGCTATGATCAGTCACTTCTCATATCAGTCATACATATGATGATAATGAATCATGGATCTATACTAAATATGTATATAGGGATGGGCTTTACGTGTCACAGAGATGGGCCTAGACGGCCTACTTACTACAAGTATGGGCCTATTAGTGGGCCTTAGGGAGTGTGATAATGCGGACATTTAACCAACATTATCTTTACAATGTGGACGTCAAACCAACATTGTTCCCAAGGCACTACTCGTTATAAACATCATTATATACACCACGGAGGAATCATGCATTGCAATGGACCTAATTGCACCCCATTGGCCTCAAGTACATCAATTGGGCCGTATCATATGAGCCTTATATTCATCAAGTGGGCCACCTCAATGAGCCTCACCAATGGGCCTTAGGTACTTTGCAATGGGCCATCACCCATGGGCCTTAGAATGCATTAAAATGAGCCCAATCACATAAGCTTTGTGTAGCAAATGGGCCTAATCACATAGGCCTTATATATATCAAAGTGGGCCTCAACAATAGGCCACAAATACCTCAAATGGGCCTCATAACATGGGCCTATATATATCAATGTAGGCCCCAACAACGTGCCTATAAACACATCAAGATGGCCTACATACATGGGCCCATATATACCAAAGTGGGCCTCAACATTAGGCCTATATACATGCCAAGATGGGCCTAAATACATGGGCCCATATGCATCCAAGTGGGCCTTAATAATGGGCCTAAAAATACATCAAGATGGGCCTAAATACATGGGCTCATATTTACCAAAGTGAGCCTCATGTGAGGCCCGCCATAATGTTTATTTTCCTATCCAATCTGTTGATAAGGTCACATGAATAGGGGTCCCACCAAAATGTCTATTTTCTAGCCAACCTATTGATATGGTCACATGGACCAAGGGGCCCACCAAAATGTCTATTTTCTAGCCAACCTATTGATATGGTCACATGGACCAAGGGGCCCACTATAACGTTTATTTTCATCCAATCTGTTCATAAGGTCACATGGACCTTGGGTAGGGCTCGCTGGAATATTTATTTGCCACCCATCCTATTCATAAGGTCATGCAGACCAGGGAGGGAGGACACACCGTAATGTTTATTTGTCATTCAACCTGTTTATAAGGTCACGTGGACCTGGCCAGGCCCCTCTCCTCTTATGCATGTGGTGTGGCCCACACAAGCCACGGATTGACGTGATTTTTGAGACCTAGGCTCACGAAGGAATGGTGCATCTGACTGATGGGGTAGATGTTCGAAACGCATCACGGTGGGGCCCACGACTGGGGCCGTGAGTCTCAGCCGGCCCATCTGCCCGCCTCTGACACCGGCAGCAGCGGGGTTACTGCCTTGCTTCTTCTCTTTCTTTCTTTTTTAAATCGTAATCTTACGATTTTTGATAGGTGGGGCCCACCTCAGGTAAATCTGTCCCACCCATTGATCACCGTGGCCTAATACAAGCCTATCAAGCCCAATATTGGGTATATTTCGGTGAATAAACACATCCAGGTGGGTTTTAACGGTATACACTACTATTTCCTATGGTATGGTCCGCTTGATCATCAGATTGGATTGGATTAATTCCATACATCAAGGTGGGGCCTGCATAAGCAGCCCATCCCAAAGGCTCTCTTTTTTTTAAAGCTTGAAAGTACACACCCATGCGAGCGCACGCACTCCATGTTAGCCACCTACGTTCAGCATCCAGAGACGATGGACGGCTTGGATAAACACTGCATCATGGTGGGTCCCACATGTAAGTGGCCCACCATCCACATGTGTATATGTTTATATATACATAGTATGTGGGACTTCTCACCATCCCCAAAATGGACGGGGGATTTCACCTGAAATGCGGTGGGCCACACCGTTTGATGGATGGAGTAGATTTAACAGGATTCGGTGGGGCCCACTTCATTCCAAGGGAAGGATAGAGAGAGAGAGAGAGAGAGAGAGAGAGAGAGAGAGAGAGAGATACGGTGAGTTAGAGGGACCCTGCCACTATGGGCCACTCTTAGTTAAATCAGATACATCAAATGGGTCCCACATCAAGTAACCCTAAAGTTGAAATCACAATAAATCACCCACCTTATTGGCCTTCTCCTTGATCCCTTATCCTCCTTAGCTCCTTTGCTAGACTCTTAACGGTGGAGATGAACTTTTAATGGTGTGGATGAGAGATGAGAGGGTGGGCCACACTTGTGGTTTTGGAGAGCTTGGAAATGCTTGGGAAGGCTTGGGACGTGGGATGCTTTGTTGCTTGGGAGAGTTTTTGAGAGAAATGGAGAATTAATTGTGAGAGGGATAGGTGGAATGGTGGGTGTAAGGAAGGGTATGGGTTGGGTTGAAAAGTTGTAAAGGAGGTATGGTTATGGTTGAAATTTATAAAAAAGAGGAATGGTGAGAGGAGAGAGAGGTTCTACTTATGGTAAAGGAAGGAGTGGTCATGTGTACTTGTTGTTGGGTGAGGTGGCATGGAGGTAAGGTGGTGTACTTGACTTGATTGATGGGACATCTCGTAGAGATTCCCTCAAGATTGGCAACGCGCGGCGTTCCTTCAGAATAAACGCAGGCCGACATCTTCCAGCCTAGGTATCGGTTCGATATGCGAGTTGCGGCGTTAGAAACGCAGCGACGACGTGATCGCTAGGGTACAAGTTTCGAATCGAGTCGGCTTTTGTATACAGGAGTTGGCTTAGGATCGATCGAAATCATCGGATACGGATCGAGGATTATCGGAATTCGACCGGTAGGATCGCGAAGTCCTACGGAACGGTACGGTCTAGGATACGGGTTTTACAGAGCACCAATAACCCTAGGCGCCAAGATCGACCAAAAGACTGAGTTCCATACCGATTGACATTTTATCCAGCCACTGATCAAGAGATTAGGTGATTTATGAAAGGGAGGGATCGTCCTCAAATGAGCTCTTTTTGCCTTCCAGTTGAAAGAACTTTCAATTAAGTGGGTAATAATGACTAGAGATCCACAATGAAACAATATAGAGAGAAGATAGAGTCGAACCAAAGATGAAAGTATTTATTAATGATCTTACAATATGACCCAGGGGAAGGACATGATGAGATTGCTCACTGTCTTCCTTAATCGATAAATACATTGAATCTATAAGGTGCTCTTAAATCCACAATAGAAAATCTCGAATCCACGAGAAGAAATATAATTTCTAGGAAGTTTTAATTGATAGTTTGATAGACAAATTAATTATGAAAAAAAATAAGTTTAACATCCTTAAATAACCTTAAACAAACACCAAAATGCAATCAAAAGAGTCCTAATCAAATAAGGAAACAAATTCCAAATATCATACAAAATTTTGTCATCTGTCAACCTGTTATTGACCTATCGAGTCGACAGGTCAAAACAACCAAAAACTGTCTAGATATTTAAACAAAAAATTTAAGATTTTCGACCAGTCGACATATTAAACAGTATATCTATAACGTCCGTGGAAATTTTGTATTTCAGAGAGAGTTTTTGTATCTCATCCCTATCTCCTATCTTATCTCATATTTTATCTATATTCCTAATCCTTATTTCTTTTATATATATCGAACTCTCCCCGTATTTCTCAATCTCTCAAATGATTCATCTTTTTAAAGAGGGTGTTTGACACAAAGAAGGATGTGAGATCGAGCACCATCTTCCTCGGGGGGATAACTATTCTGAATCTACAGAACTTCTTTGGACTCCTCACAGAAAAACCTTGAATTCACGAGGAGGAGAAAATATAAATAATTCTAAGAAATTTGAAATAATTTTATTGATAATGAAAAATGAGATTACACCCCTTTAAATAGGGATACAAAGCCATGGAAGAAGTTTCAAAATTTAACTACAACTAAAACTCTGGAAATCGTGCCTTATTATAAATAGTAAAGTTACAATTTATAGACGGTCGTGATTCCTACTAGTGTGCATGGTTTTTGGCCAAAAATAGTAAGTGTCCTATTTGGATTCACCATGCTATTCTCCTAATTATTCTAAGCACTTTTCATGTTGGGTGCAACTCCTAAAACCCAATGGATGAAGAGTTATACTCAAACTATAACTTACTATAAATAGTAAAAATGAAATTAAAATAGGGATTCGACCATTGATCTGATGGTATTTAGCAAATTCACGTGGGCAACCTGGTGTAGCAGGATTAGGTGGCTAAAGTAGATCGTCCTACTCCAAAATCATATATGATATGTCCGATAGCTCATTCCGGTTTGCGAGATACGTCCGTTTTAAATTCTAACAGTCCGGATCACTTCTATCATTGACCAGGCCTTTTTTTATCCATCTTAGCCATGAAATTGTTCACGACCCATTCTACATCAGTCCCCTCCACTTTAAAAGAACTCGTCCCCGAGTTCTCACCCTGCTTTAGTTCGTGATACTTGGTCAGGTCCACGACGTTGAAAGTCTGTGAGATCTCTAGTCGTCCGAAAAATCAATAACGTAAGTGTTTTCATTGATATTTCAGAGGATCGGTACCGGTCCAATCTTCTTATTTTTTAATTTGTTGTATGTCCCGATCGGAAGCCTCTCCTTGCGTAGATAGACCATAACTTAGTCGCCTACCTCAAACGCCTTTTGTCGTCGATGCTTATTGGCTTGCTCATTGTACTTATCGTTCGAGACATGTAACTTGTCTTACACCTCAGTAAGAATGCATATGATCATGTCTGTCATATATTCTGCTACAACGCTCATACTTGGGAGCTTGGGCAAAGGGACCAAGTTAAGTGTGCGGTGAGGTACCCAGCCAAAAATAACCTAAAGCAGGGACTTCCCTGTCAAGCGGTTCACCATGTTGTTGAATATAAACTTCGCTTGAGATAAGGCTAAATCACATTGCTTCAGATTTTCTCTTAAAATACATCAAAGGAGGTTCCCCAATATGCGATTCACAACTTCAATTTGCCCGTCAGTTTTTGGGTGGTAGGTACTACTAAATTAAAGTCGTGTACCAAACCAGTTCCACAAAGTTTGTTAGAAGTTCTTAATGAACTTCGTATCATGGTCAGAAGTGATAGGCTTGGGGACCCTATGTAGCCGCACGACCTCTCTAAAGAATAAATTCAGTACGTGCATCGCATCGAGGGTCTTCTTGCACAAGATGAAGTATGCCATATTAGAGGAATGATATACTACTACGAACACTGAATCCATCCCACGCTGTGTTCGTGGGAGACCTAACACGAAGTCCATTGATAGGTCCTCTCAAGGGCCATCAGGTACAGGTAACGGGCTGTAGAGGCACATATTCTGAGATTGCCCCTTTGAGACCAGGCAGACATGACAGCATTGCACTGCTATACCCACATCACGTACTAACTATGGCCAGTAGTACCATTCTTAAATAAGAGCTCGCGTCTTGTCCAATCCTATGTATCCATTAAGGCCACCTCCATGTAGCTCTTGGATGATCTGCTCCCTCAGCGAGCTTTTGGGAATACATAGTTGATTTCATTTGAAAAGGAATCCGTCTTGCATATGTAGGTCACTAGGGTGACCTTCTCGTCATCTTACCCATACATTCTTAAAGTCGTCGTTGTCGGCATATATATCCTTGAGCTGCATACAATAGTGGCTTCACGAGGAGCGACTCGCCATAATCTTGCTGAACCTAACCCATCTAATCTACCTCGTCTTCTATGGCTTGTTCTAGTTTCTCAACATCTAGATCTTCATCGATGTTTTCAACATTAATTACCATCATTGATGATGAGGTTCGTCATCTGTCTTTGTGGACAAGTATTTGATAGGTGACTCGATTGGCCAGAACGAAAGAAATTGTCAAGTCTTGGCCGAGCATAGGGGTTTAAGATCCTGCTTGAACCAACAGTAGTTGATACATCCGTTTGGGACCTAGCTTGCCCACTTCCTTGATCTTGGTTCATGAGTGTAGGAAGTTGAGTGCATGGTCCTACAGGCTCCTTCCCTCTAAGTTATGGAGCTCATTGGGGTGGACTTGCCATAGAGACCCAAGCGGTAGGATAGGTCAGTGTGTTGGAACGTTCAAGCTGCGCTTCCACTTAGGTAGCCAACTTAATTGCATCATTTATCATCCAAATGGACTACATCTAGATCCGATCGTGAAGCATCATACGCAAACCACTGTTGAATTAGGCGACTTGTTGCGATTCAGTCTTGACCAAATTGTTACGCACTGCCAAGTAGTAGAATTCTTCTACATGATCTCTCACCGACCGACTACCTTACAAAAATTTTTGATATTGTTGGAATAGTACCTTAGCATGGTCGTTAGGGAGAAATAATGCGCATAATAGCTGTTTCATCCATTGCCTTGTACGGATTGATGCTTTCGTTTGTCTAGTTCATGTGAGTTGTAGTTGCTCCCACCAAGCTGAAGCTCCACCCTTCAACTTGTAACCCACAAGTTTGACTTTCTTCATTTCAAGGATTTTTATATAGTCGAAGAATCGCTTGACTTCAGAAAGCCAATCGAGGAAATCCCTCAATGTGAAGTTGGTCATTGAAACGAGAGATATAGACCTTCATTTTGAACTCTCGATCTGACTGATCTGCTCGATCACCACCTTGTCTGGGATGTCACTGGATTCCCTTTCCTCAGGAATGGCCAATTAGTTCACCGTGAGTATTAACCTGCAATCAGGTCGACTATGAGTTCCAACAATTGCTAGTGGCAGATCATCGACAGGAACATGGAGCTACCCTAGGGCCTCCATTATGCAATTCATCATGCGATCGATGGTAGTTTGCGGCCCTTGCATGACTTGCTGATTCTCTCGTTGTGTCACTTCAAAAACTGCCACTGTTAAAGGATAATTCTCTCTTATACCAAACTAATGCAGGGAAGGACGTGATGTCGAGCACCGTCTTCCTCAGGGGGATAATTGTTCTGAATCCTTCTTTGGACTCCTCACAAAGAAACCTCAAATCCACGAGGAGAAGAAAATAGAAATAATTCTAAGAAATTTGAAATAATTTTATTGATGATGAAAAACGAGATTACACCTCTTTAAATAGGGATACAAAGCCATGGAAGAAGTTTCGGAATTAAACTACAACTAAAACTCCTAGAATTCATGATTTTCTATAAATAGTAAACTTATTATTTACGGACGGTTATGATTCCTACTAGTGCACATGGTTTTTAGCCAAAAATAGTAAGTGTCATATTTGGCTTCACCACGTGTTCTCCTAATTATTCTAAGAACTTTTCATGTTGGATGCAACTCTTAAAGCCCAATAGATGAAGAGTTATACTCAAATTAAAACTTATTATAAATAGTAAAAAAGAAATTAAAATAGGGATTCGACCATCGATCTGATGTTATTTCAAAAATTCGGCGTGGACAACCCGGCTTAGTGGGTTGGGTGGCTAAAGTAACTTGCCCTACCACAAAATTGTGTATGGTACATCTAATAGCTCATTTTGGTTTGCGAGATACATCTGTTTTAAGTTCTGATGGTCCGGATCACTTCTGTCATTGAACGGGCCTTTTATGATCCATCTTAGCCCTGAAACTGTCCACGACCCGCTCTACATCAGTTCCACAAGAGTTCTACTTAACTTATATATTAACAAAAGGGCATCCTATGTACAACTGAAAAAGGGAGAGAGAGAGAGAGAAAGAGAGAGAGAGAGAGAGAGAGAGAGAGAGAGAGAGATTAGATTTTGGAGAGTTTAGATCCTATAAGTTTAGTGTCCTTCTTTTATTTTTATTTTTTTTGTACATTTAATGTAATTTGACTTGTATATGCAATGAATGGTGTGAATCAGACACACATATATTACATTGATTTGTAGGTAAATATGATGTAAAGATGATGGAAGTCTAAAATTTTATGCGAAGTTTCTTGTTGCGGAGATTGATTAATGTACATCTAGTCAGATTAGATTAGATCTTTACAAATCATACGATACCTAAGGCCAAAGTATACGAGGACCTTAACTTTTATATTAATCTGACCATCGGATGGGCCACACTAGTCAGATCTAGAATTGTTTAATAAGGAAGTCTAGATTTCTACATAAGTATTCGTATCACTTGGCGTATAAGGTCGAGATGGGCCATCGGTGTGTGTGTGGTTAGATCGACACCAGTCATCCAATGTGTATAGATAAAATATGCCAAGATCTCAAGAATCTAGATAATCCAATCATCTGGTGGTCCACCCCGATTATCATTTTTTATTTAATTTCGGAATCTTAAAAAGGAAAAAAAAAACTAAATTTTGATAATTAAATTTAATGAACATATTGTTTCAATTATTTAGTCATTTAAGGTTTGACCACCTAGGATGATAATCAAAGGTGGGTCACACCGAGTAATATAACTAAATGAATGACAATGTTGTAAATATAATTGATATAATTTCTGAATTCAAACCAACTTGATTATCTTATGGATTCTAAATTATTAAACTCAGATGATATTATAATGTGTCTCATGATTTGTTGGAATTAGAATAAATTATTTCTGATGGTTTGATTGATTGATATACTAATTAGAATGTGTTGTTATAATGTTGTTGATTTAACTACTATGAACGTATGCTACGGTAAATCACATGCTAATTCATGTCAAATTTCATAAATTATGATAATCTTACTTTAAATTCTATGAATGTTCTGATCAAAACGAGTAAATATGACAGTTATGAAAATAATGTATTCATAAATCATCCATCATACAAACATATTACATTGTCGATCATGTGAATCCTCCCTAGAAGAAATGTTGATCCTGATAGAGTGTTACTAGATGCGGACCATGCCCAAGCATACTGAAAAGTGAAAACCTACCCAACGAGTGGATGTTGGTTGACGATCTCCAACCCAAGTAGATGGACGATCATCTTATCTGATGCATTTATACATCATTTACATCCATATAATTATTCATACTCTGTTTCTATTATATCTTAATTTCAATAAGCATTAATCATACTGGATTTTCTCACTAAGCCTGACCAGCTTATATTTTTATTGATGAAAAAACCATATAGATGAGCAATTAACTGATGAATTGGCACATGAACAGGAAGTTGTGGCTGAACTGAAAAAATGTTGATCTTGGTAGAGTGTTACCAGATGCAGGTTATGCCCAAGCATACTGAAAAGTGGAAACCTACCCAACGAGTGGATGCTAGTTAACGATCTCCAACCCAAGTAGATGGACGATCATCCTATCTAATGCATTCATACATCATTTATATCTATATAATTATGCATACTTTGTTTCTATTATATTTTAATTTCAATAAGCATTAACCATACTGAGTTTTCTCACTAAGCTTGACTAGCTTATATTTTTATTGATGAAAAAACCATACAGAAGAGCAATCGACTGATGAGTTGGCACATGAACAAGAAATTGTGGTTGAACTGAATAACGACCCATATAAAATGTAGCCGTATCTATCAGAAGAAGAACCGGCCGCATTTAGACCATTCATAATTATTTAATTAGAATTTTACTTGTTAGGATAGTATGATTCATATATAATGAATAATGATATTAGTTGTGGGATTTTAAGCATTTGATTGGTTTTATTTAATTGAATTATTATAGGTCTGTAACAAACATTCATTGATAAGTTGTATTAACTGATGAAGGATGCCTAATTTATGCTAATTGAATGTTAATAGATGTTGAGAATGGACAGATGTTGGTGTTTAAATCATTTTGTGTGAATGATTGTGAAAGGACTTAATTAGAATGTAAAATGAATATTACTCTTGCCTCTGATTAATCGTATAATGGAATGAATTAAGTACATTTTGTGTACAAGTTATAAACCGAAACTTGGGTCTGAGGGTGCACAATCTGTACTCGAATTTCAGGGCGTGACAATTTCAACCTGTCAAACAATATTTAGACCTGTCTAAACTAACAAAAATAAGCCAACAAGCAATCTAGAGTAGTATTTTAACCTGTCGAACAATATTTTGACCTGTCTAAACTGGTAGAAATAAGCCAGCAAGCAATTTGGAATAGTATTTCCACTAGTTGATGCAGGACACCCCCTTCGTGGGCCCTAAATCACATGGGTCACCTACCCCGAGTGTGCCCCTGCATCCAACAGGCGGCCCCACTCGAGCCCAGTGTTAAAATGCCCCTGCATTAATCACCCCCAGTGAGGAGTCTCGAACACGTGACTTCCCGCTCTGATACCAATTTGATGCAGGACAATCAACCACTTGCTCTAAAAGCTCGAACTGTTAAAGTATGGCGAATTAATCCATTTATCTTAAGCCCAGGCCCCACATCTCATGGGTTAGGACCTCGGCCGAACCCCCTTCGTGGGCCCTAAATCACATGGGATGCCCACCCCGAGTGTGTCCCCGCATCCCACGGGCTACCCCACTCGAGTCCGGTGTGAAATGCGTATTACTCACCCCTGGTAAGGAGTCTCGAACACGAGACCTCCCTCGTGGGCCCCAAATCGCATGGGTCACGCACCCCGAGTGTGCCCCTGCATCCAACAGGCGGCCCCACTCGAGCCCAGTATGAAAATGCCCCTGCATTACTAGTAGAATAGTATTTCGACCTGTCTAAACGGGTAGAAATCAGCCAGCAAGCAATCTGAATTTTTTGGCAGAATTTTGACTCGTCAACCCCAGACATAGACCGGTCGAACTATGTTGAATCTTTGTCAATTTCTCCCTGGACTTCTTTCAGTCCATGTGCATTAGAAACATGCTTGATTTTCATCCTACATCACAATAATTATACTTATAATCAACTAGAGATAATTACGACAGTTTGTTCACCGCTTAGTGGGAGCTAAGCTTCAAGGAAAGGCGGTTGCAGGTGCAGATAGAGTGATTATCTGTTCCAAAGCCGACCAAGGTTGGGCAGTGGGGAGACAGTCCATGGCGGGCAAATCTTCGACCTCCTGTTTGAAGACCTGGTGAGGGGCATCAAATCCAAGTTCAATCCAAAATGCTAATCAGTGATGGACCTCAAAGGAAAAGCTCTAACAAACCACACTTGTAAATCGAATCTGGACCGTTGGCTATTTCTTCACCGTCCACATTTTCCACCGCTGAGCAGGCTGGTTTGATTTTTTGCCTTAGGCACATCAATGTCAAGGCATTCTTGATGAACAGTGAGAACTTGTACAAACAAAGATATTACATAAAAAGTCATTATTAATCATCTTAAACTTTACGGACCGTCTCATTAAAATCTAGATTCTCAACATTTCACTAACATAAAGAGTTTAAATACCATCTAATCTGATGCACTAACGAGGATCTAATTCAGTAATTGACACCTCATTTACGGACCATGGCGATGCCATACCCGGAGATTGATTCACATCACATTTCTGTGTATGGGACTCTGTCATAGACATGTCCGGAGCCATTCTACTCGCGATAAAAAATGCTGGTTGTGAAGGTGCTGAGAGAGACATAGAGAAACTGTTGAGCATGAGCACAATTGATGACATGGTGGGCCTATCAATCACATCTTCTTGAACACATAGCAATGCAATGTGGATGCATCGCATCACTTCGCTGCTTGAGAAAGATTCACTTATAGTTGGATCAATCAGCTCTAAAACTGTGCTATCTTTCCAGTGCTTCCATACCTACAAAAAGTGCACCATTACAGAAAAAAATGCTTTTAGAATGGAAGTATTGATGTGATGGATTCATAACATGAGGAATGCTGTCCTACTCATTTGCAGGATCCATCCAAATTCTTATCTCCCCAAAGTGCAAGATCCAAGCCATTCATCAGGTGGTGCCACTGTGAACCTATGGTTAGAAAATTAATAACCAACGGTATATATTCAGTGAGCACACATGGGTCCTGATTTTTGGACGAGCATGTTCATGGTAGACCCTCACAATGGGTGGAACTCACCTTGCACATGTGTGCCATGTTGACAAGTGTGCAGGGAACGAAACCCTGGCTTCTCATTCGAGAGTAGCCACAACATTCTCTCAACCATTTTACAAAATTCAATTCAAATTGTTGATAAAAAATCATCACGACATTCTACTTACATAGCTGAGAAGATCCTCGGAGCGGTCTGACTGGTAGAAATCACGGTTCTTCTGACCGGTCATGATCTCCAGAAGTAAAACACCGAAGCTGAATACATCTGATTTAACAGAGAATTGTCCGTGCATGGCATATTCTGGGGCCATGTATCCACTTCAAAGGATAATCACAATATCACCAGATGTTTGATACATTAGTAGAGAATATTTGATTTTAAACTAACTAGATTTTAGTTATTAGATAGAGAGAAATTGGAAAACATTTACAATATCAGGAATGCTTCTCTGGATGTCCCAACTGTCTGTGGGACGTTGCCAAAAATCAGGCTGATCAGATGATCCCAATTGCTCAATCATTTTTATTTTATTTTACCATTCCATTCATGTTTGCTTCTGCAATGTATGCCTCTATGAATAAAAGGAGCAATGGTTTTAAGGTTCGAAGACTTACTATGTCCCTGCAATTCGATTTGTATTGCCCTGAGTTTGGTCCACTCCAACAATCCTAGCCATACCAAAATCTGCGATTTTTGGATTCATCTCCACATCTAATAAAACATTGCTAGCTTTGAGATCCCGATGTATAATCCTAAGTCGAGAATCTTCGTGAAGATAAAGAAGGCCTCGAGCCACTCCTCCGATGATTTTAAAGCGCCTTTGCCAATCCAGATTTGCTTTTTTATTTGGATCTATATATGCAGAGAGCCAACAGATGCAGATGAGTTCATCAAATAATTCGAGAGTGTAAAAAAATTCACTTCATATAGTTCAATTGTAAAGAAAATTCTGATATAGGATAAGAGTGATAATTTCGCAAAAGCATGGTTAAACAGACTGGGGGAAAGGGTCCAAACCAAACAGAAACTTGTCGAGGCTGGCATTGGGCACATATTCATAGATGAGAAGCTTCTCTTCCCCTTCGATGCAGCAACCTAAGAGCCTAACAAGATTTCTGTGTTGAAGTTTAGCAATTAACACAACCTCATTCTTGAATTCTTCCGAACCTTGTCCAGAGTGGCGAGAGAGCCTCTTCACAGCTATTTCTTGTCCATCTGAAAGCCTACCCTGCAATGATAATGCACAGGCACAATTATATTTGGGCCATATCCCAAATGAAGACCATTTATCTTTGGGTTAGGGACCCTTGCTTGCCCCGGCGAAGCCCTATTTTTTTTTATTTGAAAGTGGCATTAGCCGTGGGATTCATTGATCAAATGAGAATTACAAACTTTCAGGTGGGCTCAACAGAAAAAGAATTGCAGCCTCACCTATCATGTGACAACTTATGGACAAAAAACTGTACAGGGGAGAACTAAAGCAAAAGGAACACTAGGATCTCGACCCCCGACGTCTGATGGCACCAATCCCTACCTTATCCAAGAGGAGGGCTCCCCTAACTGTCCTCGGGCGAAGCCCAATTTCAACTTTCCAATCAGTGTGACATTTGAAGTGGCCATCTACATAGTGGTCCAAAATTTATGCAGTTTGGATTGATTTACAATGGATGCCAAGTTGATGGGTATAAACTACAAACAAAATGATGGTTTTTTTTTATATACCTTATAAACAGCACCAAATCCACCTTCTCCAAGCTTATTGTATTCAGAGAAGTTATCAGTTGCAGCTCTTATTGTACCCAAACCAAAATGCAGTGACTCATCGTTTCCTTCAACACCATGACCTACACAAACAATTCCAATTTCAATAATTTGTGTGGGTTTGCTACAATTGAAGCTAGGCAGCGTTAACTGCAAAATTTAGAGAGAATGAAACTGTTCGAACTAGTGCAAAGGATAACCCATGGCAATTTACCGATCAATGGGTTCTTCCTTTTCCTCCTTAGGAAACAAGCAGCTATGATGGAGATGAGAACAATTGCAACAACTATAGGAATGACAATGATGGCAGTAGTTCGAGATGAGCTTCCCTTTTTCCCTGCAAAAACAAGAAATACAGTAGTTTTAAGGCTGGAAAGCAGGCCATATGGGTTCTGAGCCAATATAACTGGGCTCAGGCTTCTAATATAGAGGTCCATTGAGTTTCCACAGGTCAGATATTTTGGTCAGGGCTACATCACCCCATCCAACATGAAGTGACTATTAATGTTCGTTAAAAATGAATTAGGTTAATTTACTAAAGCCACACACGTGTAAAAAAGAATATTTTAAAAGAAGTATTGGGATCCTCTGTTTTCGTGCATTGTGATTGAGCCACGTCAGCAGACTTCATTAGTGATGACGTGGACCATGAGGATCCGAACTCAGCCTCTAATGGCAATACATCACACATGAATAGTGCTCCTCACAGCCCTTTATGAGGGTTGGATGCCTAGTCACAAGGAAAAACCTCATCCTCTCGACCTAAACAAGGGAGTGGATTAGGTGAGATCCGGACTCACCCAAGACGGTGCAGCCCTTACTGTGGAGCCCAACTTGATGTATGTATACTGTATCCACTTCATCCATCCGCTTTTCCAGATCATTTAAGGGCATTATTCCAAAAATTATGCAGATCCAATTATTAGGTGTACCATAGAATAGGAAACGGTAGTGATTGACCATTAATGGGCCACGAAAGCTTTGGATCAAGTTGATATTTGTTTTCCCACTTCATCTAGGCTTATGTAACATTATCAACAGATATGGCAAATAAACACTACTAAAACATTAAGATGCGCCCTAAAAAAATTTTAATAGTAGGGTAGTATGATCTACCTATCATTGGGTCTGCTTCATTTTTGGAACAATAGCCTAAATGATCTAAAAAACGGATTGATAACATGGATCATACATACATCAAGGTGGGCCCATGGTAAGGGTCGCACCTAATCAGCTCCCCTAAAATGAGCTCAAAAAATGGATGAATGGGTGAATTTCTCACCAACGTATCAGTGAGCCCCACCCAGCGTGCCTGCGACAGGAACTTCCTAAAAAAAAGCTTTCACAGGAAATCGGCGTCCCCCTTTTCACATGCATGAAGTTCCCGAGTAAGGATGCTGTGCGGGGCTACTTATATGTTTGTGAGATATTCACCCTGTCCATCCAATTTTTGATCTCATTTTATGACATGAAACCAAAAATGAGGTGGATCCAAAATCATGTATAGAAGAGGGGAAATTGGAAAAAAAAATTCCTGCGTTGAAACATTTCTGGCCCCACCTTGAGTTTATTTACCATTCAAACCCTTTATAAGGTCAATCCCATTGGGATGAAGTGAAAAAACAAAACGAAGAAAATAGCTTGATGTAATACCATTATGGTCATGAGATTGTTTCAATGGTTCTCACTGAATTCCTACTGTTTCCTCTTGTGTGGCCTACTGGAGTTTTGCATCCACTTCGTTTTCGATCTCATGTCCTAAAATGAGCACGAAAAATGGATGGACGGGGTGAATTTCTAACAAACATCTCAGTGGGCCTCACCCAGCATTCTTGCGCATGCAGCAACTTTGCGCAAAAGCTCTCCGAAATCCGCGTACCCCCTAATATCTACGTTCCATTTTTTATTTTTTATTCTTAGAAAAAAAAAAACAAAAATGAAGATGTTACCGTGGTAGCGGATTAAGTGTTAACCGGCTAAAAGCTTAGTGGGTGTTACCCTCATCATGTAGGGCCCACCTTGTTGAACTTGATATATATCCACTCTGCCCATCTGTTTTTCCAGACCATTTTAGAAATCCATCGAAGAGTAATCAGTTAAAAATCTCCGGTAGACCACACCACTGGAAAAGTTGGAAAATAATCATAAAAGCTTTTTGTTGGCCACAAAAGTTTTTGATATGATATTTTTAATTTCCCTCCAACCAGCTCTGGTTGACCTTATCAATGGGTTGGATGGGAAATAAATATTAGGTATCTTCTTACGGTGGGCCTTGAGAAGTTTTTAGTGGTGCGTGTTATATAACCACTGTCTCTCGTGGTGTGGTGTGGTCCACCTGAGATTTGGATTTTTCTTAGCTTTTGATATCATACCCTAAAATGGTCTGCAAAAATGGATAGACGGCGTGGATATACAACACATCATCAAAGTAGGCTCCACGGTAAGGGAAAGACCACTAAGGTGTTACCCGAGTAACACTTAATCCACTCCAGTTAGAAAATTTTAAAAAGCTAGTTCGTGTTTTTGCAAACTCAGTTCAACATCAAACATATCAATATTGCACGGTCCATTTTAAAAACACGGAACAAACAGCCTGCACGCAAGCCATCGATCCATTAGGTGAGTCTAGTCTTAAATATGTTCTGACCCAGCAATAAATCAAACCTACCATCTTTGCCTTTTGTCTCTGTCCTCGATCAACCAAAAAGACGAACAAAAATCAAGAAAAGAACATCTGGAAACTTACCCGCGGTAGTTGTGTTGGTTAATGGAGGAGCCGGTGCTGTGCCCAAGTCCTGGTAGAACTTGTACGTCTCATACCTCAAATTGCAACTCGACCCAATAACTCTCCCACCTTGTTTTCCATTACAGCACGTAGGAATCCGACCCACAGCATCTTCTAAACACGCACCGCAGTCTCTCCTCGTCAGATCGTTTGTGCACTGCATAAGCCCATATATCGATAGGAATTCGGTGAAATTCGTTTCATTCGTCGCATACATACGCGGGCTAGAAGCTGCCCTCGAAACAAGACCATTCATCATCTGGTCCACGATCTGATTAAACCGATCTGGGTCTGATTGATTTTGCGTATTCAACATGTAAAACATCGGGGAATTCGAAGAAGATGATAAGATTCGTTCGGTGGAGTAGCGCAAGAGACATTCATCATACCAAATGATTGCTGTCCTGTTAGGGCACTTTCCGAGGAGTTCTTGGGTTGCGGTGTTGAGGCAATCACGGCATGTGGTGGGTGTGGTGTCGCCTCTGCATTGTGCAAGGCCGTAGATTCGGTTTGGGTTTTCGCCAATCGTGATGTTGGAAAAGCCGGTGAGTGAAGCATTGGAGGAAAGAGAAGAGAGGAGGAGATTGAGGTTAGTTCCAAAAGTGCTATTAGCGGTGTAATTTGCTGCGCTTGGACAGGAGGTGAAGAGAAGATCTGCAGTGGTAGTTGGGAGGTGGAAGATGAAGAGTAGGAGGGATGAAAGGAGGAGAAATTCAAAAGGTTTTGAGAGGAGAGAAGGCATCATTCGGTTGTTGTAAAATCCAGCTGATTAATGGGGAAGATCACATTCTTTTCAAGGACGAAGATGGTTACTTTAATGGCCTGTTTTGATTAGCAACAAAGGCGTTATGTGCTGTTAATATGTAACCATTTGAAAAGTATTCATGGACTCAGCTACCGTACACGTGGCAATCATCCATGAAAAATCAAACTGGTCAAAGGATCTCAACCATATTTATGGACTGAGATTTTTACCAAAATGGCTTCAGGGTATGGCCATTTCAAGAAAATTACTTCTCTTTTTATTTTCTGTTTTTCATAGATCAATAATAGGGAAGTTGCCCCGTGCTTGCTTCTCCTCATGGGAGAAGTTTTCGAGCTCCACTTCTGGTGGTGCATGAAGTGGTCATAATGTGATGATTGAGCTTGCTTGAAGGTGTATTTAATCGGTTCATTTTTTTTTATTTTTTATTTTGTGACTCACTGTGTATTTCAATACAAATATACTTGATATGAGATTTTTAGACACCAAATAAATTGTAATGATGGTTCACCTGATTTGTGAACGTGACTCGTTTTTAGTTAATAGCTTTTTCTAAAATGTTAACTTCAGTAGATGATGTAGATTTGATATATATTCGACAGTGGGCCCCATATAGGATTTCTTTGTTTAGGTTATCACACCTTAAAGGTCGAGTTTATCATGCCTTAAATGTGTAGGTTGTCTATGTTAAGGGTTGTGGTACCTACTGTTTGGCATGTGTAATGCACTTCATTAAAATGGATTCAGAATTTAATTTAAGGACACGAGCTAAGGAATCAGTCACATGTGTAAATAAATTGGACTACACCACAAGAAACCGTTGATAGTAAACATTATTTGTTATCGGTTGTTGTGTGTGAAAGCTTGTATTCAATTGAAATTTGTTTCTTCCAATGAAATGATAGGATCTATTAAAAAATAATAATAATAAATGAACAGATTGGATATACCTTTGAATGGGCCTAATTATCGCATGATGTCACATATTAGGACTACAAATTTTCTTACACACAATAAAAAGAAGTTAAGAAAAGTTTGGTATTAAAAAACTAATAAGATATCAAGAGGTCAAAAAGAATAAAAGAAATACAAAGAAGACCATTCACTTAAAACGACCCTACTTAGGCTATCTTGGTAAAAAAAAACCTTACATGGGTAACCAATTTGGACTCTAACTTCCCGGCGTGCGTGCACTCAGAAAATCTTCATCCATCTAACTATGACTTTCACCATTCTACTCCCGTTGCAGTGATGTCACGTTACCCTTTTCCATTGAATCTGTGTATCTGTGGGAAGCGGATTGGCTGGTGTACCAAACACCTGCTATATATCTGACGTAGGTACGTGTCGTGCAAAGACGAGCGCTGACGCTCCGAGTTGTACGAACGTACGGTTCAAAGAGATCAAAGTTACATGGCCCCACAATGATGTATTTATTATATCCACACCGTTCATACATTTTTCGAGATTATTTTAGAGAAAAATCCCAGAAATGAATCATATCCAAAGATCAATTGGACCACACCACAAATAGCAGCTGAGATAATGATTTTCGCCGTTAAAAGATTTGTAGGGCCCACCATCACGTTTATTTTCCATCCAATCTGTTCATAACGTCAAAGAGACCGGGATGAAGAGGAAAAAAAAAATCATATTGATCCAAAACTTCTGTGACCCCCAAAAGCAATTCAATGGTAGACGTTCAATCCCCACTGCTTTTTGCATTGTGGTCCACTTGATTGTTAGATATGCCTTATTTTTCGTCTCAAGCCTTACTACGAGCTCATAAAATGGATGGACAGTTTCGATGTAACACATACCTCATGTCTCATGATGGGACCCAGAACTTGTTGGCGTCAATACACCAGCTATATAGTGTTTTTGGTACACCAGCCAATCGGCTTCCGTATGTTTGAGGCCGTCCCTTGCTGAAGGACCAATATGGTTGTATCCACATCGTTCATCAGTTCTGTCATATCATTTTTGGGTAAAATTCCAAAAATGAGACATATCAAAGGCCCGAGTGGACCATAAAATGGGAATTAAAGACCTACCGTTGAAAACCTTTTGGAGACCACAGGTTTTGGATTAACGGTTTAAAATAACTCTTCACTGTGTATTGTGATTAATAATATTATTAATTTATATATATATATATATATATATATATATATATATATATATATATATATATATAGTGTGAAATGGGTTTATTTTCATTCGACTAAAATTTCTTTGAGCCCGTGTGCATGTATGGCTACTAGACATGAATTGGGTGCACCACTGACCTCAATGGTGGCGGGACTCCATGAGTCCCACTGTGATGTATGTATTTTATGTATGCTATTCATCTTCGAACTCCTCGAGTCGAGCTTTTTCAGGCTTTGGTAGGTCGATCGAAGCAACCGGGCTAGCTCGGTTTGTGTACACCCCTAGATGTATGTATTTTATGTATGCTATTCATCTTCCTCTTTTTTATAAAAAAAACAAAAAAAATCTCATTTTAGAATATGAGTAACAAATTAAAGCGCATATATATATATATATATATATATATATATATATGGAAAAGGTATAATGCGCTAGAGCCGATGGGGACGTCCCATGAGATCGAGCTGTGTGGGCCCCACCGTGATGCACTTTGATCATCTACCCCATCAGTTAGATGCACCATTCTATCGTGGGCCTAGGTCTCAAAAATTAAGTCAATCCGTGACTTTTGTGGGCCACACCACACACAGAAGTTGAGAGGGGCCGTGCACCATTAAAACATTCATTATCATTTTTTGGGCCCACCGAGATGTGATTTGTAACTCCAGCCCATCCATTATATGTGTCCCACTTAGATGAGGGTTCAGACCAAGTTTCAGCCGCATTCAAAACTCAAGTGGGCCCCACCAAGTGCTTTTATATTTTTTTTATCATGTCTTCACATGATTTTAGATGGTATGGCCTACCTAAGTTCCGTATACGGTTGATTTTTGGGATATCCCATAATTTAAAGGAGACCCATCAAATGCACAGTATTGATGGTTGACATGCATCACGGTGGAGCCCACACAGCTCGACCTCATGGGACATTATAATGAGGTCGAGCGCATAGCATATATATATATATATATATATATATATATATATATATATATATATATATATATATATATATATATCACTCAAGTGGACCACACCACCACAGGAAATTATAGGAATAAAGATATCTAATGCTGAATCCAAGCTATGACCGTTGGTAATGTTTATCTGGCATCTAACGTGTTTAAACTAATGTTTTAGGAGCTGCTGGATGAGAGAAATACAGATATCAGCTTGATCCAAAACTTACATAGCCCCCAACCGTCCGTATTTAATCCCACTGTTTCCTCTACCATGGTCAACTCTTCTTGAGTTTTGGATATAGTTCAATTGTTTACCAAATTTGTAAAATTAGCCACTAATCTAAATGGACGGCGTAAAGTCATGCCACTACTGGTGGTGGCAAGGTCACAGAGCAATCTATGTCCCATGACTATCGAATCTGGATCCTCCGTTTGCCACAAGTACAAAATCTAGATTGTTGCAATTTAATTGAACCGTGTATGATGATGTGGTCCAATTAGATCGCAACCATCTAAATTTTCTGCTTGCTACAAGTAGAGGATCCAAATTCATGAATAAGGGGCTGCTGCATGTGCTACATTAGCCTATGACAGTATGAGCATGGAAAGAACATCATAGTCTTGTGCCCCATCACGATGTATTTATTATATCTATACCATTTACCAAATTCGCAATCAATTTAGTAGGTGCCCAAAAACATTCATATCTCAAGTGGAACACATCACAAATAGCTATAGGACACTAATTCCTACCATTAAAACGTCGGTAGGGTCCACCGTAATATTTTCTCCGTCTAATTTGTTCATAAGATTACATAAACATAAATGATATATATATATATATATATATTATAGATTGATCCAAAACTTCGATGACCTCAGAGAAGGTTTCAATAGTAGACGTTCAATCCCCCATTGCAGAGTGGTCAACGGAACTTGGTGACGCCAGCCAGGCCAATCCGCTTCCGATTCATGGCTACCGCATGCGTAAGCAGTTGGCAAACTTCTCGACCGATAAAAGCTGACGAGCTTTGTTGGCCGCTCACACACGTCAACGTGCGCCTCCACTCGCAGACAGAATAAGGAAGTCCACTCGCACTGCTGTACGAAGCCACATGTACTAACAGGGCCATGTACAGGACATCCAAACCGTGCATCAGGTTGGGTCCACCAGTGTAAACCCTGTATTCCTTTTCAGGCATGTGTTGCCTACCTCATATTTAAATATCTTGTGCTATTAGCTCTATGATCTGCATAGTCGGTCCCATCTGATACCTGACGCAGAAACGCTGATTTCCTGCGCAAGGAATCTGGGTGGGCCCACTGTGATGTTTGTGAGAAAGCCACTCAGTCCATCCGTTTTTAGAGCTCATTTTAAGACACGCGGCTAAAATTAAGGTGTATTCAAAACTCGATTGGGCCACACGAGAGGAAACAGTGGAGATTTAGTGACCACCGTTGAAACATTTATACGGTCACAAAGGTTTTGTATCAGTGTAATTTTTGGTATTTTCACTTCATCCCAGTGAAAATGACCTTGTAAACGGTTTGGATGGAATATAAACATCAACATGGAGCCTAGGAAGGCTTCAACGGTAGGCATTCCTTTCCCCACTGTTTCATCTCGTATGGCCCACTTGAATGTTGGATCCTCTTCGTTTTTGGTCTCAAATCCTAAAATAAGCTCGAAATACGGATGAATGGATTAGATTTCTCGTAAACATCACTGCGACCCCAACTTGCATCCCAGCGCAGGAACTTTCGGCAAAGTCTTTCGCAGGAAATCCGCGTCCCGTGATGCAGATACATGCCAGATACATGCATGAGTTTGTCACGTGTGTTCGGGGAAGCAACTCTCATCCAGAAAATACATAGCCGCCGTATGTAGTCTATGCAATTGCGCATCTCAGTCACCAAAGACATTAGGTCATGGACTAGACTCGTCTCAAAACGCCATTGGTCAAAATAAAGCACGCGTAGGAAATTGGAAATGGACGCATCTTCGGATTGCGTCCTACCCCGCTCGTATACAGCTGGGAACGGGCAGGAGCTTTGAGTCGACACCGTAATGTATGGGTCTTATCCACACTGTTGATTCATTTTTTTGTATCATTTTAGAGTAGAATTCCAAAAATTAGGCAAATAAAAGGCTCAAGTGAACTACACAATGGGAATTAAACTCTTACCATTGAAAACTTATTTGGGGCGCACAAGTTTTGGATGGAGCTGATATTTGTGTTTTCTCTTAGTCCAGGTCTTTGTAACTTTATGAATAGGTGAATGGAAAATAAACATCACGGTGTGAGAATCATTATCACCGCTGCTTCCTGTGGTGTGGTCCACTTGAGACTTGGATTTGTCTCATTTTTGTCTTAACCCCTAAAATGATACTAAAAAATGGATGGACGGTGTGGATAAGACCCATGAATCACGGTGGCCACTCAAAGTTCATGGCCGTTTCCCAGCTGTGTGTTTTTGTTTTCCGTATGACCAACCAGATGAGTGGACTAGCCACATCTTTTAACGGAGGATATTCCACACGGGGCAAGCACGACGACAAGGCAAAGTATGAGGCAGATTAAAAGCTGTAGTGGACCCCACAGGAGAAAACAGTGGAGAGAGTGATTCCCACCGTTGAAACTATCCTAAGGCTCATCATAATGTTTATTTGAAATCCAACTTATTCAAAAGTTAAATAAGACATGAAATAAGTAAAAACACAGATATCAGTTTAAGTGGACTAGCCACATCTTTTAACGGTTGGATCTGAGATACGTGTGTCGAAAATGTGTGTAGAGTCACGGCCGCGAATAGCATTCTGTTTGTACAGGAATAACTTAGGGCCAGGACATATGAATGGACCCGTCGCGGGCCCATCTTCAGAGGGAGCGGATTAGGTGCGCCCCGGCCTCAACCATGGCGGTGCAGTCTTCACCGTGGGGCCCACCTTGTTTTATGTAATGTACATCCATGCCGTCTGTCCATTTTGCCGGATCATTTTAGGGGCATATATATATATATATATATATATATATATATATATATATATATATATATATATATATATATATATATATGGAAAAAGGTACTATGCGACTCGAGCCGATGGGAACCGCCCATGAGGTCGAGCTGTGTGAGCCCCACCGTGATGCGTTTCGAACATCTACCCCATCAGTCAGATGCACCATTCCATCGTGGGCCTAGGTCTCAAAAATCAAGTCCGTGACTTGTGTGGGCCACACCACATACGAAGTTGAGAAGAGCGTGCACCATTAAAACATTAATAATCATTTTTGGGCCCACCGAGATGTGGTTTGCAAATCCAGCCCATCCATTATGTGTGTCCCACTTGGATGAGGGTTCGGACAAGTTTCAAGCTAAAGATTCAAAACTCAGGTGGGCCCCACCAAGTGCTTTTATATGTTTTTGGCATGTCTTCACATGCTTGTAGATGGTATGGCCCCCACGAGTTCCGTATACTGATTTTGGGAATATCCCATAATTTAAAGGGACTCATCAAATGCACACGGTGTTGATGGTCGACACGCATCACGATGGGGGCCCACTGACTCGACCTCATGGAGCTTATCGTGAGCTCGAGTGCATAGTACCTTTTCCATATATTTTCCACATATATATATATATATATATATATATATATATATATATATATATATATAGGAACGCTCAGTTATGCACCGGTTCGCACGTCATTACGTGTAAACCTTGCTATCAACTATCGGATAAAGCAGATGGTCTGCATGAAGGCGCTCTTAGCGCGAGTTTGAAAGAGCGAGTTTCCTTCTCTCGCACGTCTTTTTACCTTCTCTCGTCGGAAGCCTTTTTAGATAAAATTCTTCACCTGGGATATTAAGTGGGTCCCACTACGATGTTAGTGATAAATTTGCGCTGTCCATACATTTTTAAAAATAATTTTATAGGTTAAACCCAAAACTGATGTAGATCAAAATCTCAAGTGGGCCACACGGTGTTGATTGAACTCTCACCATTAAAAACTTCGTGGGGCTACCAAAATTTTAAATCAAGCTGATATTTGTTTTTTTTTTCCATTATTGAGGTCTGTATGACCTAATATATAGGTTGGATGTCAAATAAATATCACGGTGGGCCCTAAAAAATATTTAACGATGAGAATCATTATCATCGCTGCTTCATGTGGTGTGGTCCACTTGAGATTTGGATCTCCCTCAGTTTTGGAATAATGCACTGAAATGATAAGGAAAAATGGATGGACGGTGTGGAGAAAGTCTATACATCACGTGACCACTCAAAGCTCCTGCCATTCATAGCCAGAGACGGGCGGCGGTATGACGCCATTAGCGTCCCCTCTCTGTCACGCCGAATGGTCAGCTGCGTTAGTTAGAGTCGTAGTAACTTTTTTAAAAAGTCATCATATTTGATGTGACTCCAAAATCTGAACGGTCCATGTGAAGCAATACCTCATAAAACCTCCTGGGCCCAATTATTACTTTGATCCAAAACTTTAGTGGGCCATTAAAAATGAAAATGGTACATTTCCTTGATTTACATTTCTCTTTTATATGGCACACCAGAATTTTTAATCAAGTTTAAAATTTGTGCCTTGAGGCTTCATAGGATTCCGCATTAAATGGACCGTTAGGATTAGACATCCATGATACATGTGCAGAGTGACTTCAGAAGCGGATTACCTGGACGCGGATTAGATATTGAGAGGTTGAGTGGCGGGACTCGCTAAGAAGTGACGTCACCAAAGTTCCGTGAACCCACTATGATGTATGTGTTGTATCCCCAACGTACATTCATTTGGATATATCATTTTAAGGCATTAGCCAAAGAATGAGGCAGATCCAAACCTTTAGCAGACCCCACCATAGAAAACAGTGGTAAGATTGATGCCCACCGTTGAAACTTTCCTAAGGCCTACTATAATGTTTTTTCGAAATCCAACCTGTTAAAAAGTTAACAAAAACATTAGAGAAGGAAAACACAAATATCAACTTGATCGAAAACTTTTGTGGCCTTTAGCAATTTTTAATGGTGGCATCAGTCTCCCCACTATTTCCTTTGGTGGATTCTACTGGAGTTTTCTATGTGAATCATTTTTTGGATCTTACTCTAAAATGATCTCTCCATATGGATGGACGGCGTGGATACAAAACTTACATCATGGTGGGGCCCACAAAACTTGGTGACGTGACTTCTGTAACATTCTCGCTACTCTATAGGTCAGTAACCAATCCGCGTTTGGATTACCCACTGTCACGCCCCGAACTCGGAGACCGGGCTCACAAAATTCCCGATCGCCGAATCCGGCGCCGACAGCCTCCGTAGTACCCCATTCTCGGCACCCGGCACCCATATACCAGGTTCCGATCCTGGGACCGCTACAAGGAGGATTTCTAATAATCAATTTGATTCGTAATGAGCATAACCACAAGCATAACCCACGAACAATAACCACAAGAACACCATCACAAATTCCACTATGATAAAAAACTTTTGAGTACAAGGCGTATGGAAGGAAAATACAATATACTGGAAATAACAAAAGCTCCAAAGCTCGGCTGCACACTCCAACTGCGGCGAGACTACGGCTGCGTCCTGGCGTCACCTGCACGCATCAATCATGCATAAGCTTATAAAAAGCTTAGAGGGTGGTGTAAGTGTGTGTGCAATATGAACGTGCTCAGAATGCATGGTCAGAGTAATGCGGAAACATGCTGATGGGTACATGAATGCAGTCAGCCGTACCAAGGCTATGCGATGCAAGATATGAATACTATCAGCCATGTCAAGGCCATGCAATGTATAGTGCAAGTCAAGCATGCCAATCCACCTCCATATATCAATGCAGCTCCTCACTAGAGCATCAAATCAGTACGGTTCTCAGTTTGGATAATCACCAGGGTCTAGTACACTCTACGCTAGCTTGCCGTCCCTATCCGAACGCACAACTGGGAGAGCGGAAGAGACCTCACTATCCGCCTGCCAATATCGGGCCCGGCTCGTCGATAACGGACCGATTCCTCAAGCTAGTCAAACTCAACTTAGAAATTACCCTCTCACTCAGGCGGGTAGAGGTGGGCAACTTGGGCCCGATTTGGTGGATCCGACCTGATCAGACCCGACTCGGTACCGTTCCGAACAGAACCGACGGTCTGATCGGGTCTGATCGATTCTGATCGGCCAGATCCGATTTAATTTCAAATCTGGTTCGGATAGCACCATACCCGGACAGATCTGATCCGAATACCGGACCGAATGGGTCCGCACCGACCGAAAACAGAACCCTGAGGGGTATACATATAAATATCATTTTTTCTACAAAACTTTCCCGCCTATACTGAGAGAGATATTTTTTTCCTAAAAGCATCACTTTGAGAGAGAGAGGAGAGATTTTTTTCCCCAAACTCTCCCGCGAGAGAGAGAGAGAGAGAGAGAGAGAGAGAGAGAGAGAGAGAGAGAGGAGTAATGCTTTGAAGGTTTTGGTGGAGGACAGAGGTCGTGTTCATGAAAGATGATGGTGTTTCCTCCACCTTGCTACTACGTAGAAGCGGCATGAGGTATGGTTTTACTTTTTCTAGCCATAGAACGATTGATCGGAGGGTTATGATCATCTGATTGACTTAGATGAAGGGAAACAATAAATATCAGCTTGATCAAAAACTTTTATGGCCTCCAAAATGTTTTTAATGGTTAACGTTCATTTAACGTTGTTTTCTATAATGTGGTCCACTTGAGATTTCGATATACCTCATTTTTTTTTCTGTTAAATAAAATGATCTATAAAAATAAATAGAGGGCATGGACGAAACACATATATCATGGTGGGGCCCACAGAGCACCGACCCACCAGCCAGTGGCCGATGGCAAGGGGAGTAGCCAGTCCGCACCTCGTGCTCCAGGCGCTCCTTGAGCTCCGAGTTGTACGAACGGTTCAAAGGAGATCAAAGTGATATGGCCCCACGGTGATGTATTTATTATATCTACAGCGTTCATATGTTTTTAGAGGAAATTATAGAGAATTATCCAAAAAAAAATAAAAAATCCAAAGATCATATGGACCACACCTCAAATAACAGCAGAAAATGATTTTCACCATTAAACAATTCATGTGGTCCACTTTATAGTTAGATCTCTCTTATTTTTCATCTCAAGCCTTAAAAAGTGCTCGCCAAATGAATGGACGGTTTGGATATAACATACAGCCTATCATCAGACCCATATAACTCATAAACATCAATAAAAAAAAATGGTTTATGTGACTCGTGCTTGCGTGAAAGGCAAGCTACTGCCATTTCAGGCGCAGTGCACTTGGCACGTCAAAAATATAATTCCGGTAAAGCGCATGTATACCGTAGATTGAAATATTCCAAGGCTATGTGGGGCCCACCTTGATGTGTATGTTTTATCTAAGCCGTTCATCAATTTTTACATATTATTTTATCCATTGAGTACAAAAAGTAGGTATATTAAAGGTTAAAATAAACCACACCACATGAAATAATTTAATTAAGTTTATATATCCGAATTCTATCCAACCGGATCCAACTCAGTTTTATTTTTGGGGTGAACACTGTTCGGGTCACAGAAACCATGCATTGGATCTGTCCGAATTATGTGGCTCAGATCCGTGCCCGGATCTGATCGGATTCGGGTAAAGCCCGTGAAATTTCGGTTCTGGTCGAGTTGAACCTAATCCGATCAGAACAGGACCGATGCCCAGCTCTACAGGCGGGTAAGGTCACACCCCTTTCCAACCGACCACGACACAGTGGGAGACGCGGCCTACTGGTATACGGCCCTCGTGCGCTCGTGTATCCACTCGGTCTCGACATTGGAGTCATCCTCTGGTACCATCGGGTTTAGGGATTTTCACCCAGGGACATCTATGGCGCCCGTATGCTAGAATCAAACATTTTCGGTTCAATCCAGCCCACCCACGATGTGTCGTGGATTTTATGGCCCTGGTGTCGCTAGGGCATACAAGAACTACAATCACACAATGCAAGTGCATGAGTCACATTACCGGTCATGCAACGGGTCCTGCGTAAACCATGCGCTCATGCAGGCAACTCCGCCTATCGGGAGCCCGAGTGCATTAGAAGGTATATGCTATGATCAGTCACCCCTCATCTCAAGCATGCATATGATGCGTATGATCATGAATCATGGGGCAGCACTATACTTATGGTATGATAATGGGCATTGCTCAAAGTGAAGATGGGCCTAAACGGACTGCAGAGTACAAGTATGGGCCTAACAGTGGCCTTAGGGAGAGTTATAATGTGGACATCTAACCAACATTACTCGTACAATGTGGACGTCAAACCAACATTGTCCCCAAGGCTCGGTTCGCCTTAAATACCATTAAATAAATCATGGCGGAATCACACATTGTAATGTGCCTTAGGTACATCCCATTAGGCCTCAAATACATTAAATGGGCCGTATCTCATGGGCCTTATATTCAGCAAGTGAGCCACCTCAGTGAGCCTCACCAATGGCCTTAGGTACATTGCAATGGGCCATCACCCATGGGCCTTAGAATGCATTAAAATTAGCCCGATCACATAAGCTTTATGTGTATCAAATGGGCCTAATCACATGGGCCTTATATATATAACAAGGCGGGCCTCAACAATGGGCCACAAATACATCAAACGGGCCTCATAACGTGGGCCTGTATATATATCAAGGTAAGCCCCGACAATGGGCCTATAAACACATCAAGATGGCCTACATACATGGGCCCATATATACCCAAGTGGGCCTCAACATTGGGCCTATATACATGCCAAGATGGGCCTAAATATATGAGCCCATATATATCCAAGTGGGCCTCATGTGAAGCCTACCATAATGTTTATTTTCCTATCCAATCTATTGATAAGGTCACATGGATAAGGGCCCACCATAATATTTATTTTCCATTCAAACTATTCATAAGGTCACATGGGACTAGGCCTACTGAAATGCTTATTTGGCACCCAAACTATTTATGAGGTCAAGTGGGCCAGGGGCCCACTACAATGTTTTGATGACCAATGGCCGTCCGGGGCCCACGGTCGGGGGGGGGGCCCACAAGAATGTTTATTTGCAATCTAACCTATCCATGAGGTCTCATGGGCCAGGCCCACCGTAACGTTTATTGCCATTCAACCTTTGTTCATACGAACAATGGAGGGCCCACCGTAATGTTCATTTCCCAACCGACCTGTTGATAAGGTCACACGGTCAGGGCCCACCGTGTTATTTATTTGCCATCCAAACCGTCACGGGTCACGCGGACCATGGGCCCACGGTAATATTTATTGCCATCCAATCTTTTCATGAGGTCACGTGGACCAGGGTCCGCGTGATGTGGTTCACAAATCCAGCCCACCTAATATGTGTGTCCCACCTGGTTAAGGGTCTAGACCAAGTTTCAACCTCATCCAAACTTCAAGTAGGCCCCACCAAGTGATTTTATATGTTTAGGCATGTCTTCACATGATTTTAGATGGTATGGCCCACCTGAATTCCATATACGGCTGATTTTTGGGGACACCCCATAGCCAAAGGGGAGCCATCAAATGCACGGTGTTGATGGACGAAACGCATCATGGTGGGGGTCCACTGCCCAAAGATTCGTCCGTGGGCCGGAATTGCAAAATGAAAAGCAGAACGCTGCCACCTTTTTTTTATTTTTTATTTTTTTTATTTCATAGGCCCGCATCAGCAAGATCTAACCCGTCCATTGCATGAGCTCCATAAAATTAAGGGTCCATATCAAGTTTCAGGCGGGTCCAAGCTCCTGGTGGACCCCAGCAATCCTTTTTCCTGAGTTTTAATTGAAACACTAGTATTCTTAATGCCACGGCCCATCAGAAAATGGGATCAGCTTCATTTTTTGGCTCAACGCCTAAAATGAGCTAGAGAACGGAATAGACAGTGTGGATCACATACAGACATCAAGGTGGGGCCTGCATGAGCAGCCCACTCCATAAAGTAAATTTTTTTTTTGTTAGCATGCAAGTACACACCCATGCAGTACACGCACTCCTTGTTAGCCATCCCTGCTCGTCCAGCGTCCAGGGACGCTGGACGGCGTGGATAAACGCAGACATCAGTGTGGGCCCCATGTGTTCATGGCCCACACATCAAGGTGGGTTCCACATGAACGTGGCCCACCCTTTGGATCAACAAGGTATTTGTGTTTTCCTTCATCTTGACCATCCAATTGACCCATTGCAAGGTGGGCCTCACGATCGGACGGTTAAGATTCTCTTACACATAGTGGCCAGATCACACCAAAGAAAGAGAGATAAAGAGAGAGAGAGAGAGAAAACCGGTGAGGTAGAGGGGAGGGTCCCCACCACTATGGGCCCTCCATAGTTACAACATATACATCAAGTGGGTCCCACAACAAGTGGACCCTTAAAAATTGAAATGAAGGATGATCACCCACCTCTTGCACTCATCCTTGCTCCTTAAGGCTTGTATACACCTATGCTCAATATTCAATGGTGGCGATAGAGTTTTGATGGTGAGGATGAGAGATGAGAGGGTGGGCCACACTTGTGGTTTGGGAGAGAGGAAGCTTGGACGTTGGAATCCCTTGGTTGCTTGGGAGATTTTAGAAATGAGATATATATATATATATATATATATATATATATATATATATATATATATATGGATGGGATGATGATGTAAGGAAGATGGGGTGGCATGGGAGAGTTTGAAATGTTGTAAAAAGTGGTATGGTTTGGTTTGAAATTATAAAAAGTGGTATGGTGAGGGGAAAGAGAATATTGACTTTTAGAAAAGGAGGGATGGGTTGCATGTTCACATGGCATGGTATGTACTTGACATGATTTAATGGGACATCTCGTAGAGATTTTCTCGAAGTTCGCAACGTACGGTGTTTCTTCAGAATAAATGCAGACTGGCATCTTCCAACCTAGGTATCGGTTCGGTGCGCGAGTCGCGGCGTTGGAACCGCGGCGACGGCGCGGTCGCCAAGGTACAAGTTTCGGATTAAGTCGCCTTCGGTAGGTAGGACTCGGCTTAAGATCATGCGCAACGTCGGACATGAGTCGAGAGTTGCCGGAATTCGACTGGAAGGATCGCGGAAGCCTACGGAACGGTACGGACTAGGGTACGGGTCTTACACCCACGGATAGGTTGAGTAGCCAGACTCCCTACCTAAGTGACGTCATCAGCTTATGTGGGGCCCACCATGATATTTTTGAGAAATTTATCCCGTCCATCCATTTTTCCTTATCATTTCAATGCATTATCCCAAAACTGAGGCAGATCCAAATATGAAGTGGACCACACCACAAGAAGCAGCGGTAATAATGATTCTCATCGTTAAATATTTTTTAGGGCCCACCGTGATATTTATTTGACATCCAATCTATAGATTAGGTCATACATACCTGAATAATGGAAAAAAAACCAAATATCAGCTTGATCCAAAATTTTGGTAGCCCCGTGAAGTTTCTAATGGTGAGAGTTCAATCAACATTGTGTGGCCCACTTGAGATTTTGATCTACATCAGTTTTGGGTTCAACCCATAAAATTATTTTTAAAAATGTATGGACGGAGCAGATTAATCACTAACATCGTGGTGGGACCCACCTAGCATCCCAGGCAAAAATTTTATGTGAAAAGGCTTCCGCTGCATCCTGTGAGAAAGGGTGAAAAGACGTGCGAGAGAAGGAAACTCCCTCTTTCAAACTTACGCTGAGAGCGCCTTCATCCAAACCGTCTGCCTTATCCGACAGTTGATAGCAAGGTTCACACGTAATGACGTGCGAACCGGTGCGTAGCTGAGCGTTCCTCTCTCTCTCTCTCTCTCTCTCTCTCTCTCTCTCTCTCGAGAGAGAGAGAGAGAGAGTCATGCTCACCTAGGCACATACACACTTTTGCATGTGTGTCATGGGCATCTAATTCTAATGGTCTGTGTGAGGTGGAATCCCAAGAAACCCCAAGGTATAAATTTTCACTCTAATCTAAAATTTTGGTAGGCAATAGCAAAGAGAAATGCAAATCAACAGAGGAAATTGTTTTCATTTTTCATAGCCCACCAAGGTTTGTATTAAAGTAAAAGTTGGGCCCGAGTGATTTCATGAGGTGCTTCTTCATGTGGACCGTTCAGATTTTGGAGTCACATCACGAATGTAACTTCTAAAAAAGTTTGCACGAGCTTTGTGTGAACTGTTGCACATTCGAGCGTTCTGCAATATATGTGTGTGAGAGAGAGAATAAATCCAGATCTCAGGTGGACCATAATATAAGAAATAGTGGTGATTGAATGCCCTACGAGTAAAAGCATCCCTAAACCTAGATCAAGGAAAATAACAAATATCATCTTAATCCAAAATTTTAATTTTTGTGACTCATTAATGGTTAATCACCATTGTCTCACGTTGTACGGTCCACTGGGACTTAGATCTGCTTCTTTTTGGGTTCACACCTCTTTTAAAAAATGAGGCAGAGATGGACAATGTAAATATAAAATACATTTATCAAAGTTGACCCTACAATAAAAGTTGCATAGTCTTGGGTGAGATTATTTTAGATCATGAGCTAAAAAATGAGATATATTCAAATCTTAAATAGACCACACTAAATAATACAGTGGGGACAATGACTCTGATTATTGAAACCTTCCCCAGGCTTACCATGATGTTTATTTATTATCTAACATATATATATATATATATATATATATATATATATATATATAGAGAGAGAGAGAGAGAGAGAGAGAGAGAGAGAGAGAAGCGCTCACTGTAACAGCCAGATGCGTAGTACGTCGAACTTTTTTTGAGAACCCATCATACATGATGTGGATCCAAAATCGAACCGTTCATGTGAAGCAAACACCTAGTGAAACCCCAGGGACCAAGTTTTACTTTTATCTAAAACTTTTATCCATACTGTCCATAGCAAAGAGAAATTCAAATCAAGGAAAGAAACTGTTTACATTTTTCACGGTCCACCAAAGTTTCGGATCAAAGTAAAGGTTCATACTATGAGGTTTCATGAGGTTTCGCTTCATGTGGACCGTTCAGATTTTGGATCCACATCACGTATGATGGGTTCTCAAAAAAGTTCGTACGTACTACGTACGAACTGGTTCGCAGGTGAGCGTCTTCCTATATATATATGTGTGTGTGTGTATGTATATATATATATATATATATATATATATATATATATAGGGAAAAGGTACAATGTGCTTGACCTCACCCATCCGTCCCATGAGGTCGAGCTGCGTGGGCCCCACCGTGATGTGTTTCGAACATCTACCCCATCAGTCAGATGCACCATTCCATCGTGGGCCTAGGTCTCAAAAATCAAGTCAATCCGTGACTTGTGTGGGCCACACCACATACAGAAGTGGAGAGGGGCTGTGCACCATTAAAACATTCATAACCATTTTTGAGGGCCCACCTAGATGTGGTTTGCAAATCTAGCCCATCCATTATGTGTGTCCCACTTGAATGAGGGTTCAAACCAAGTTTCAGGCGCATGCAAAACTCAGGTGGTCCCCACTAAGTGCTTTTATATGTTTTAATGGTGTCTTCACATAATTTTAGATGGTATGGCCCACCTGAGTTCCGTATACGGCTGATTTTTGAGGTATCTCATAATTTAAAGGGGACCCATCAAATGGATGGTGTTGATGATCGACACGCATCACGGTGGGGCCCACACAGCTCGACCTCACGGGAGCTTATCGTCAGCTCGAGCGCATTGTACCTTTTCCCATATATATATATATATATATATATATATATATATATATATATATATATATAAGATTGATCTAAAATTTATTTATATGCGCCTCTAAGAAGTTGCAATGGTAGATGTTCAATCACCACTACTTTATGTGGTATGGTCCACTGCTTTTCACATATTGCCCACGTCCTTAACCTCATTTCACAACTAGCTTTTTTGTTTGAAAGTCTTCATCACTTGACTTCTTCCTCATCTCGTTAGAAACGAGCATCGTAATGATTTCTTCAAGCTTTACTGTATTCTTCTGATATAACTAAGTAATGACGAGATTATCGTATAACGAGTGAAACGATATTAGAAGTAGCATCACTTTTTCTTATATCTTAACAATCACTTTGAGCTTTACCAACTCGCTACATAGCTTTGTAAATACGTTCATGTGCTCCAGGAGATCCGATTTTCCTTTAATTTTAGTATGAAAAGTTGTTGATGTAGAGCGGGTCGTAGACACTTTTATGTCCAAGATGGACCAAAGAAGGCCCAATACGAGGCAAAAGTCATCAAGATCGTTAGAACTTAAAACAAGCATATCCCGCAAACCGGAATGAGTTACTCGACGTACCATATATGATTTTGGAGTAGGACGAGCTACTTTAGCCAACCAACTTGGCTATGCCAGGTTGCCCACACCAAATTTGCGAGATTCCGTCATATCGACGGTCGAATTCCATGTTTAGTTCCGTTTTTAATATAAATAGTAAGTTTTAGTTTGATTATAACTCTTCATCCGTTGGGCTTTAGGAGTTGTGTCTAACATGAAAAGTGCTTATAATAATTAGGAAAATAATGTGGTTAAGCCATATAGGACACTTACTAAAAAAGTAAATTTACTATTTATAGTAAGTTATGAATTTTATGGAGTTTTAGTTATATTTTGTTTATGATTTCTCTCCTATTGCTTGGTATCCCTATTTAAGGGGTTGTGAACTTATTTATTTATCAATCAATTAATTAATTTTGACTTTTATAGAATTTATTTTTTATTTTGCTTGCTTTCTTTTTCGTGGATTCGAGAAGCCTCTATGAAGAGTCCAGAGAAATTTCGTGGATTCGGAATAGTTATCCTCTTGAGGAAGACGGTGCTCGACCTCATCACATTCATCCCTGAGTCAATTGTTTATTTACAAACAACTTATTTGTGAGGGATTTTGACATGTACAGGTTAGATATTATTTGTCCTAGCCGTTATACATTACCTCATTAGACAGACACAAATGAATGGTGCTCATAGCTTTCTACCTAAGATCACTCCAGTTATCATCCAACATCTTCTCCAATTTTGTTTCTAACAACAACTTCCTCAACCCATATGAGACTAGAATGTTCTTAACCTTTTGCTGCTATAAACTGAAATTATTCTTCCCATCAAGGTTTTGTATATCAAATTTTGATCCTGACATCTTCAATTGAACCCAAGCATCTAACCCAATGCTCTGATATCGCTTTGTTGTGGGTGAACCCACTCTATATCACACCATAATGATGTAAGCTTGTGCCAACCACAAACCCGTATCAACCCCAACTATTAGAAATTCATAAATAACACCACCACTAATCCGTGCTCTTTGTGGAAGTACGATAAATGAAGATATATTAGTATAATAATGTAGGATAACCAAACCAAAGCAAACAAGTCACAAATACATGATATTTTACATTAAAAATTTCTCGTGGGAAAAAACCACAACACATAGCGACAGATATCCACTGTAATCAAAATCTTAGAGTACATTATTATATTAATAAATCTTCATTTATCGTACTCCCTTTGCGATGGTGGATATTTTATAATGAAGATATAGTGGATATATTAATACATGATATTAATATATCTTCACTATAATAATAATAATAATAAAACCCTCCTTTCTTGATTACTGATGTACCCGATCTCCCTTTGCGATGTGCACCTCTTAAAAACTCTTAGATTACTTGAGAAATTCTTTCTAAACCTTTAAAAGTGTAGAAAACCCTCTCCATTGAAAAACCATAGCCCCTTGAGAGAACATTTGTATTCTCTAGGCCTTGATGATAAAAAATAATAATAATAATAAAATCGGGCTTAAATAACCTGTTTCGTGCAAAATCGCAAAATTAGATGATCACAACATCACAGTGAGTTTATGGTCGGCCGTGCCCTATAGCATATAAAGCATCTGCACAACAAATTGGTTCATTCCAAATTGGTCAAGATGCGGAAAGAGAAGGTACAAATAACCCAAAATCAATACAAAAAGAGTCAAGAGATAAACAATATTTACAAGTACAAAGTTATTTGAACTAACTTAATCTGTACACTTTTGCATGTTGATGTAGAGCGGGTCTGAAGCACATTCATGGCAAAGATGGATCAGAGAAGGCCCGATCGGAGGCGCAAACAATCCAGACCATCATGACCTTAAATAAGTTAGATCTCACAAACTAAAGTGAGTTTTTATTTATTTATTTATTTATTTTTTAATTTTTATTTTTACATAGAATTTTTATTTTTACATATTATATATGATTTTGGGGTAGGAGAACCTACTTAAGCTTAGCAACCCCTATTATGCCGGGTTTCCCACCCCAGATTTGCGAGATTCCATCATATCGACAGTTAAAAATCCCATTTAATTTCGTTTTTACTATAAATATTAAGTTTTAATTCAAGTATAACTTTTGATCCTTTGAGTCGTAGAAGTCAAGCCTAACATGAAAAGGTCTTAGAAAAATTAGGAGAATAACGTGGTAAGGCCAAACTGGACACTTAACATTTTTGGCCAAAAACCATGTAGTCTAGTAGGAATAGAGGTTGTCTATAAATAGTAAGTTTACTATTTATAGTAAGTCACATTTTTAGGGTGTTTGAGTTTGAGTCTAAGTGTTTGAGTTCCTTATTTAAAGAGTTGTAATTTCATGTTTTTAATAATCAATCAAGTTATTTTGATTTTATTAGAAATTATTTTCACTTTTATCCCTCATGGATTCGAGGAAGCTCTATGAGGAATTTAGAGAGCTCTATGGACTTGAAGTAGATATCGCCTGAGGAAGATGGTGATCGCGCGACCTCATCACGTCACTCCCTGTGTCAAGTGGTATCAAAGTGAGCACTCCCCTTGGGTTGATAGGGACACTGAAGGTAAAGGCAACAGAAGAAGGCCCCGTATTTGACGAGGAGAAGTGGCTGAAGGAACTGGTGACAAAGAATGGTTGACTGGGGATCATGGTGAATCCTTGGTTGTAAGGGGGTTATTATACACTCTGAGGAAGGAGGTGTACCCGCAGCGGCACAATATATTCCATACATAGTGTATCGTCAAATGAAAGATTTGTGATCTAATCATAGACAATACTAGTAGTGAGAACATCGTCTTGAAGGTGATGTGAACAAGTTGTGGATACCTACAACAAACATCATTCCCCTTGCTCAATTGACTGGATAAAAAAGGTAAACGAAACCAAGGTAATACTACCAAAAAAGGGGCAAATGCTACGGATAAAAACTGTAGCTAAAGACATATGGCTACGGTTATCATCGGTAGCACGACTGTACCGGTGGTTTTTAATGTTATATCTTCCAACTGGATGAAAATGAGACTCTAAATTCAGTTATGTTTGTGAATCAAGTATAGATCTCCCTGATCTCTACAAGTAGATCCTTAGCACCCTAGTTTCCCACCTTTGAGTTTTACAAGTTTTATTTTCATAATTCATCATTATTCTCTTACTTTCTCTTGATTTAGATTAAATCTTATTCTAGTTCTAGTTCGAGTTACTTTTAGAGTGCGTACAAGGTTCAGTCCCTGTAGATTCAAACTCGGTCTTACTGAGACTATTACTACATTGCAACCTTATACTTGGGGTGTAAATAGATAGAGTACATAAAACATGTCAGGCAGGTGCTACAGATCCAGCCAGTTAACAAATTGCACATCAACTTTAAAAAGTGCAGTTTTTTAATGGACAACTTGTTATTCTTATGATTTGTAATGTCCACGAATATCCGCCTAGACAATGAAAACGTACTAGCCATCAGAGAATGTACAAGTGATATACTCTTTTATGTTAGGCCATGGGACCAAAATTCAGCTACAACGGAAATTGAGGTGGGTCGCACTAAAGCGAATAGTTGGGAGACGATGTCCAGACTATAAAACTTTGAGAAATTTGCGACCGTATGACCCATTTATGGCCCATTTGCGAGATGAAGCCCACCTCATTTTACCTTGCAAAAATAATCCCAGTTGTATGGACGCCTTCCCAAAGGTCAAAAATGCCCCTTTCCTTCAAGCGGGAAGACGAGCGCTGACGCTCCTCGAACTCCGAGTTGTACGAACGGTTCAAAAGATATCAAAGTTACATGGGCCCCACAGTTATGTATTTATTATATCCACAACGTTCATCCATATTTCGAGATCATTTCGAAGCATTATCAAAAAAAAAAAAAAATCATATCCAAAGATCAACTGGATCACACCACAAAGAACAGCAGAAAATTGATTTTCAACGTTGAAACTTTTGTAGGGGCCACCATAACATTTATTTTCCATCCAATCTATTCATAGGGTCAAAAAGACCTAGATGAACAGAAAACAAATTTCATAATGATCCAAAACTTCCGTGACCCCTGAAAGGGTTTCAACGGTAGACGTTCAATCCTCCAAAGCCTTTTACAGTGTGGTCCACTTGATAGCTAAATCTGTCTTATTTTTCGTCTCAAGCCTTAATACGAGTTTGCCAAATAGATGGACAGTTTGGATATAACACATACCTCACAATAGGACCCACAAAAAGCGGTGGGGATTACAACAGCAAAAAAATTTCAAAAAAAAAAAAACCAGGAACTTATAGCTACGGATTATAACCGTAGCCAAATCCATAGCTCCTGCCATTTCGATATGTCCTTTTATATGTATTGAAGGTCTTTCGATTAATCGAAAAAGGTTCAGAACAGTCCAGCTAGTTCGCCTAAAAATTCCTACAATTTTCAATATATATCGAAGTGTATTCAATATGTATTGAAGCTATAGCTACGGATTATAGCCGTAGCCATAAATGTAGCCCCTGAAAGTCTATGCAATTTTTATTTATTTATTTATTTTTTTTTACATGGAGAAATTTATTCTACCTATAATTTTCTCTAATACATATTTATATAAATATGTATATATAAGTATATAAAAATTTTTCCCTTCTTTTTTTTTCATTTATTTCTTTATTCATTTAATAAGAATATCTTCTAAACCAAAATTAGTTACTTGATGTACCATATATGATTGTGGGGTAGGAGAAGTTACTTTAGCCAACTAACCTTGTTATTTTCAAAGATTCTATCAGGTCGATGGTCGAAAATCCATTTCATTCACTTCGCGGACAATTTCAATCAGTTTGTGGTCAATTTCATTCATTTCGCGGTCCAATCGTTGCACATCACGGTCATTTCCATGCATATCACGGTCATTCCCGCCTATTCCGTGTTGATTCACAATCATTTCGGCACATTTCACGATCAATTCCCTTCATTTCATGGTCATTTCCATGCACTTCACGGTCAATTCGCTTCACTTCATGGTCATTTCCACGCATTTCACGGTCATTCCTGCCTATTCCATGTTGATTCACGGTCATTTCAACGCATTTCACGGTAATGCCCCTTCACTTCACGGTCATTTTCGCGCACTTTACGGTCCATTCGCCTCACTTCACGGTCATTTTCATGCCTATCACGGTTATTCCTGCCTATTCCGTGTTGATTCACGGTCATTTCGACGCATTTCACAGTCATGCCCCTTCACTTCACGGTCATTTCCGCGCATTTCACAGTCCAATCGCTACACTTCACCGTAAAATGCATCAAAATGACCATGAACCAACACGGAATAGGCGGGAATGACTGTGAAATGCATGGAAATGACCATGAAGTGAAGCGAATTGACCATGAAATGTACGAAAATGACCGTGAAATAAAGGGGCATGACCGTGAAATGCGTCGAAATGACCGTGAATCAACACGGAATAGTCGAGAATGACCATGAAATGCATGAAAATGACAGTGAAGTGAAGCGAATTGATTCACGGTCATTTCAACGCATATTCTATGTTGATTCACGGTCATTTCGACGCATATTCTGTGTTGATTCATGGTCATTTCGACGCATATTCTGTGTTGATTCACGGTCATTCCCGCATATTTTATGTTGATTCACGGTCATTTCGACGCATTTTGCGGTCTCGTATCTTCACTTCACGGTCATTTTTGTGCATTCCGTGGTCCAATCGCTTCGCTTCACTTTACCCCCATTACTATGCATATCACGGTCATCCCGCATATTCCATGTTGATTCACGATCATTTTGACGCATTTCACGGTCCCATGTCTTCACTTCACGATCACTTCCGTGCATTTCACGATCCAATCGCTTCACTTCACCCCCATTTTCATGTATATCACGGTCATTCCCGCATATTCCGTGTTGATTCACGGTCATTTCGACGCATTTCGCGGTCCCGCGTCTTCACTTCACGGTCACTTCCATGCATTTCGCGTTCAAATCGCTTCACTTCACCCCCATTTCCATGCATATCACGGTCATTCCCGCATATTCCGTGTTGATTCACAGTCATTTTGACATATTTCGCGGTCCCGTGTCTTCACTTCACGGTCACTTCCGTGCATTTCGCAGTCCAATCGCTTCACTTCACCCCCATTTCCATGCATATCACGGTCATTCCCTCATATTTTATGCTGATTCACGGTCTTTTCGACGCATTTCGCGGTCCCACGTCTTCACTTCACGGTCATTTTCATGCATTTCGCGGTCCAATCGCTTCACTTCACCCCCATTTCCATGCATATCACGGTCATTCCCGCATATTCTGTGTTGATTCACGGTCATTTCGATGCATTTTGCGGTCCCGCGTCTTTACTTCACTGTCACTTCCATGCATTTCGCGGTCCAATCGCTTAACTTCACCCCCATTTCCATGCATATCACGGTCATTCCCGCATATTCCGTGTTGATTCACGGTCATTTCGACGCATTTCGTGGTCCCGCGTCTTCACTTCACTGTCACTTCCATGCATTTCGTGGTCAAATTACTTAACTTCACCCCCATTTCCATGCATATCATGGTCATTCCCGCATATTCCGTGTTGATTCACGGTCATTTCGACGCATTTCGCTATCCCACGTCTTCACTTCACTGTCACTTCCGTGCATTTCACGGTCCAATCGCTTAACTTCACCCCCATTTCCATGCATATCACGGTCATTCCCGCCTATTCCGTGTTGATTCATGATCATTTTGACGCATTTCGTGGTCATGCCCCTCCACTTCACAGTCATTTCCGCGCATTTCACGGTCCAATTGCCTCACTTCACAGTCATTTCCATGCATATCACGGTCATTCCCACCTATTTCGTGTTGATTCACGGTCATTTCGGCGGGATCGGGATCGGTTTTAGGTTTGGGTTTTCAAGTTTAGGTTTACATTTAGGTTAAGGAGTCGAGATTAGGATTAGGTGTATGTTTAGGTTTAGGGATTTGAGAATACGTTCCGGATTGGTTTTAGGTTTTAGGTTTTAGGTTTTAGGTTTTAGGTTTAGGTTTAGGTTTAGGTTTAGGTTTAGGTTTATGTTTAGGTTATAGGTTATAGTTTAAGTTTAGGTTATAGGTTTAGGGATTTAAGAATAGGTTTAGATTATAGGTAATAGGTTATAGGCTAAGGTTTAGGTTTAGGTTTAGGTTTAAGGTTTAGGTTTAGGTTTAGGTTATAGATTATAGGTTATAGATTTAGGGAATTGAGAATAGGTTAAGGTTTAGGTTTAGGTTATAGGTTACAGGTTATAGGTTTAGGTTTGGGTTTAGGTTATAGGTTATACGTTTAGGTTATAGGTTAAAGGTTTAGGTTTAGGTTATAGGTTAAAGGTTTAGGTTTTGGGATTTGAGAATAGGTTTAGGTTAAGGTTATAAGTTTAGATTAAAGGTTTAGGTTAATGTTATAGGTTTAGTTTTAGGTTTAGGTTGTAGGTTTAGATTTGAGAATAGGTTTAGGTTATATATAGGTTTAGGTTAGGTTGTAGGTTAAGGTTTAGGGAATTGAGATTAGGTTATGTGCTTAGGTTATACGTTATAGGTTTAGGCTATAGTTATAGGTTTTGGAATTTGAGAATAGGTTTAGGTTATAAGTATAGATTTAGGTTTAGGAATTTGGGTTCGGATTCAGGTTCGGGTTTATGTTCGAGTTTAAGTTATAGGTTTCAGTTTAGGTTATAGGTTATAGGTTTATGTTAAGGTTTAGGTTTAGGTTATAGGTTTTGGGATTTAAGAATATGTTTAGGTTATAAGAATAGATTTAGGTTAGGGTGTAAATTAAGGTTTAGGGAAATGACCGTGAAGTGAAGGGGCATGACCGTGAAATGCGTCGAAATGACCGTGAATTAACACAGAATAGGCGGGAATGATCGTGATATTCATGGAAATGATTGTGAAGTGAGGCGATTGGACCACGAAATGTGCAAAAGTGACCGTGAAGTGAAGGGTCATGACCGCGAAATGCGTCGAAATGACCGTGAATCAACATGGAATATGCGGGAATGACCGTGATATGCATGGAAATGGGGGTGAAGTGAAGCGATTAGACCGCAAAATGCGCAGAAGTGACAATGAAGTGAAGACGCGGGACCGCAAAATGCGTCGAAATGACCATGAATCAACACAGAATATGCGGGAATGACCGTGATATGCATGGAAATGGGGGTGAAGTGAAGCGATTGGACCGCGAAATGCATGAAAATGACCATGAAGTGAAGATCTGGGACCACGAAATGCGTCGAAAGGATCGTGAATCAGCATAGAATATGAGGGAATGACCGTGATATGCATGGAAATAAGGGTGAAGTGAAGCGATTGGACTACCAAATGCACGGAAGTGACCGTGAAGTGAAGACGCGGGTCTGCGAAATATATCGAAATGACTGTGAATCAACACAGAATATGCGGGAATGACCGTGATATGCATGGAAATGGGGGTGAAGTGAAGCGATTTGAACGCGAAATGCACGAAAGTGACCGTGAAGTGAAGACGCGGGATCTCGAAATGCGTCGAAATGACCGTGAATCAACACGTAATATGCGGGAATGACCGTGATATGCATGGAAATGGGGGTGAAGTGAAGCGATTGGACCGCGAAATGCACGGAAGTGACGTGAAGTGAAGACGCGGGACTGCAAAATGCGTCGAAATGACCATGAATCAACACGGAATATGCGGGAATGACCATGATATGCATGGAAATGGGGATGAAGTGAAGATATTGGACTGCGAAATGCACGAAAATGATCGTGAAGTGAAATGCACGGAAATGGCCGTGAATTTCCGTGAATGAAATTGATTGCAAAGTGAATGAAATGGATTTTCGACCATCAACTTAATGGAATCTTGGAAAATAACTAGGTTAGTTGGCTAAAGTAGATTCTCCTACCCCAAAATCATATAGGGTACATCAAGTAACTAAGTTTGGTTTAGAAGATATTCTTTTTAAATGAATAAATAAAGAAATGAAAAAAAAAAGAGAATTTTTTTTTATTTGCTTATATATACATATTTATATAAATATGTATTTGAGAAAATTGTAGGTAGAATAAAGTTCTCCATGTAAATAAAAAATAAATAAATAAAAAATTTCATAAATTGGCACAGACTACAATTATGGCTACGGTTATAATCCGTAGCTAAAGATAAAATACCTTTTTCGATTAATTGCAAGAAATTCGATTAATCGAAAATTGCAGGATTTTTGAGGCAAACTCGCCGGACAGTTGTGGACCTTTTTCGATTAATCGAAAGACATTCGATATATCGAAGTACATATCGAAAGACCTTCGATACATGTAAAAGGACATATCGAAATGGCAGGGGCGAGGGCTATGGCTACGGTTATTATTCGTAGCCATAGACAGCCCTGTAGCCATAAGTTCCTGGTTTTTCTTTTATTATTTATTATTTTATTATTTTATTATTTTTTGCTGTTGTAATTCCACCGCTTTTTGTGGGTCCTATTATGATGAGGTATGTGTTATATCCAAACCGTCCATCTTTTTGGCGAACTCGTATTACAGCTTGAGACGGAAAATAAGACAGATCTAACTATCAAATGGACCACACTTTAAAAGGCATTGGGGAATTGAACGTCTACCATTGAAACCCTTTTAAGGGTTACAGAAGTTTTGGATCATTACGAAATTTGTTTTTCCTCTTCATCCAGGTCTTTGTGACCTTATGAATAGATTGGATTGAATATAAATGCTATGGTGGGCCCTACAAAAGTTTCAACGGTGAAAATCAATTTTCTGCTGCTCTTTGTGGTGTGGTCCAGTTGATCTTTGGATATGATTTTTTTTGTATAATGCTCCTAAATGATCTCAAAATATGGATGAACGTTGTGGATATAATAAATACGTAACTGTGGGGCCCATGTAACGTTGATCTCTTTTGAACCGTTCGTAGGAGTTCGAGGAGCGTCAACGCTGGTCTTCGAGCACGCCGATCCGCTTGGAGAAAAAAGCAGGGGCACTTTCGACCTTTGGGAAGGCGTCCGTACAGCTGGGGCTTATTCTCGCAAGGGCTTCGTCTCGCAAATGGGTCGTACAGTCGCAAATTTCGCATAAAACTTTCCCAATGTTTTTGGGGCCCACCATGTTGTTTATATGCCATCTTAATCCATTCATCAGATGCGACCTAACAGGATGAAGGAACACGCCAAAGACCAGGCAACTCAAAATCCCAAGTGGTTCGCACCACATGAATGTACAGTTCTTAGGGTGATTTCACAATGGCAACCTGTGTTTTGTCGCACCTAAACTTTGAATCAGCCTGATTTTTTGTTTCTATGGTGAGCACGATAATTGGAAAGCGATGGACTGGGCGGATCGGATGGACAATTTATATGGGACCCACATAATCCCGATACCGTGGTGGTACCAATATCACATGGGCGCACCCCATTTTATAGTTGGAAAATGATACGGGAGGAGCGGTAGAACTGAACAAGGCATAGCCATCTTTCCGCAGTACATATGGTAGGGTGATGTATCAATCGGGTCCATCCATCTAATGGGACCTTTGATGGGTGGCGTTTGTTTCAAAGATTATTTTTTGAAAACAATCCTATCCATCATTTTTCTTCCAAGTTCCCCTACTAAATAATTACCGTTAAGAGTTCTGTTTTTAACCATTGTTTTGAGTACCATCTATCAAATGGCTAGGATTACCTGATACGCTTATCCTGCGGTCACTAGATGGAAGGTCGCAAATAATAAATCACCCTTCCACCATTTTTATTTTTATTTTTTCATTTAGCTGATAATTAATCACCCTTGGACGTCACCATCGACTGAGTACTACGCAATATTCCAGTGCTTCCGGGTCCACCATATGATATGTATCAAAACATAATAAATGTCCCCACCAATCCAATTTGTACAAGTGGGGATCATGGTCCGTGATCCTGACCGTTTATATGATCGAACCAACCATATGCAAGTGGGGCCATTTCCTTAGATATCTAGTCGGTCACATGCAAGTGGGATCCATCTGCATTGCCCTTTCACACAATTTCTAGCAGCCCATCAAATTGTGATCAATGATGGGCCTCAAAGGAAAACTCTAACAAGCCAAACCTGTAAATCGAATCTGTACTGTTGGCTGGTTTGATTTTTTGCCCTAGGAACATCCATGCCTGGGCACGCCTGATAAACAGTGAGAGCTTGTACAAGCAAACATATTACATAAAATCTCTAATTAACCATTATAAACTTTAAATTCCAAGTCTCATTAGAATCTAGATTCTCAGCACACAAACATACACTTGAAAGAGTTTTTTTTTTTTTTTTTTTTCGTTTGACATGCACTCACACCACAGTGGGATTTCACTTTAAGAGTTTAAATACATTTTAATCCAATGCACTAACGAGGAACTAATTCGGTAATCGACATCTCATTTACGGACCACGGTAATACTATACCTGGAGAATGATTCACCTCATATGTCTGAGCACGGGAGGCTGTCATAGACATGTCCGGAGCCATTATACTCGCGATAAAAAATGCAGGCTGTGAAGGTGCTGGGAGAGTGACAGAGAAGCTGTTGAGCATGAGCACAATCGAAGACATGGTGGGCCTATCAATCACATTTTCTTGAACACATAGCAACGCAATGTGGACGCACCGTGTTACTTCACTGCTCGAGCAAGATATGCTTATAGTTGGATCAATCAGCTCTAAAACTGTACCGTCCCTCCAATGCTTCCATGCCTACAAAAATTGTGCCATTGCGAAAAATCATGTTTTCAGAGTGGAAGTATAGATGTGGCCGATTAATAACATGAGGAATGCTGTCGCTACTCATTTGAAGGATCCATCCAAATTTTACTCTACCAAGAGTGCAAGATCCAAGTCATTCATCAGATGGGGCTACTATGAACCTAATAGTTAGAAAGTTAGTGACCAACAGCGTATATTTGCACACGTGTGAGACCTGATTTTTGGACAAGAGCATGTTAATGGTCAATGCACCCAACAGATGGAACTCACTTCGCACATGTTTTCTTCGAAGTATCAGCACAGTGGCACAACGTCCCAGCTAATTATGGCTAGGAGCGCATTGCCAATAGAAGGGATGAGACAACCGGTGCACACCCAAAGGCAGACTGGTCAGCCCATCCCAAAGTTCAACTATGAGCTTTTTAATTAACCTCAACAACTTAAATATACGCTATTGGGGCTGGAATTACCACATTTGTGCCATGTCAACAAGTGCGATGGGAATAAAACCCTCACTTCTCATTTGAGAGTAGCTGAGTAGCCACAGTATTCTCTCAATGATTTTACTAAATTCATTTCAATTTGTTGAGGAAAATTCATCAACACAATAAATAAAATTATAGGTGGTATGCTCCCACCATTATGTGGAAAAAAAAAAAAATCATTAAAACATTCTACTTAGATTTCAAATTGTTGAGGAAAATTCATCAAGACATTAATTCTACTTACGTAGTTGAGAAGATACTCAGCACGGTCTGACTGGTAGAAATTACTGTTCTTCTCACCAGACACGATCTCCAGAAGCAAAACACCAAAGCTGAATACATCTGATTTAATGGAGAAACGCCCATGCAAGACATACTCTGGGGGCATGTATCCACTTCAAGGGATAACCACGAGTATCACCAGATGTTTGATAGATTAATTAGTATAGAATATTTGATCTTAATCAAGCTGGATTTTAGTTATTAGATATATAGAGAGAAATCGAAAACATTTACAAGACCAAGAATGCTAATCCAGAGGTCCCAACCGTCTATGAGACATGACCAAAAATCAGGCTTGTTGGTCAATCCCAACCACTCAATCATTTTTTTACTCTTCTTTTCCTCGTTTGGACGGTTGTTTCCAGCCAATATGTGGGCCACGTATATGAGAAATGGTTTTAAGGTTCAAAGACTTACTATGTTCCTGCAATTCGACTTGTACTGCCTTGAGTTTGGTCCACTCCAAAAATCCTAGCCATACCAAAATCTGCAATTTTCGGATTCATCTCTTCATCTAATAAAACATTGCTAGCTTTGAGGTCCCTATGTATAATCCTAAGTCGGGAATCTTCATGAAGATAAAGAAGGCCACGAGCCACCCCACCAATGATTTTGTAGCGCCTTTCCCAATTCAGATATGCCTTTTTATTTGGATCTATACAATCAGCCAACATATGCACATGAGTTCGTCAAATAATTTGCTGAACTAAATAAAAAGAAAATAATTTCATATAGTTTATTGCAAGGAAAATTCTTATATAGGATGAGAGTTATAATTCCGCGAAAGCATGGATAAACAGAATATATGTGTGGAAAAGAGTCCGAACCAAACAGAAACTTGTCGAGGCTCCCGTTGGGCACATATTCATAGATGAGAAGCTTCTCTTCTCCTTCAACACAGCTACCTAAGAGCCTAACAAGATTCCTGTGTTGAAGTTTAGCAATTAATGCAACCTCGTTCTTGAATTCTTCTAAACCTTGTCCAGAGTAGCGAGAGAGCCTCTTCACAGCTATTTCCTGTCCATCTGAATGCCTGCCCTGCAATGATAGCAGGACTGTCAAGATCATCATTGATCAATAGGTTTTCAGAATGCACAGGACCATTTATATTTAGGCCACATTCCAAATGAAACCCATCTATCTTTGGGTTAGGGACCCTCGTTAGACCAGGTGAAACCCGATTTCAACCTACCAATCAGTGCAATATTTGAAGTGGGCCCCATCTACATAGTGGTCCGAAATTTAGACAGTTTGGATTGATTTACTATGTATATGTGCCGGGGTTGATGGGTACAAAGTACAAACAAAATGATGGATATCTGATACCTTTTTTTTTTTGGGTTCGCTTGTCAGTATACACCTATGTCAGTACAAACAAAATGATGGATATCTGATACCTTATAAACAGCACCAAATCCACCTTCTCCAAGCTTATTGTCTTCAAAGAAGTTGTTAGTTGCAGCTCTTATTGTACCCAAATCAAATTTCAGTGACTCCTCATTTCCTTCAATCCCTTTATCTACATAAACAATGCCAATTTCAATCATTTGTGTGGGTTTGCTAGACTTCAAAGTAGGCAGTGTTAACTGCAAAATTTAAAACGAATGAAACCGTTAGCAGTACTAGTGAAAAGGGTAACCCATGGTGATTTACCAATCACAGGTTTATTCTTTTTCCTCCTCAGGAGACAAGCAACGATGGTGGAGATGAGCATGACTGCAACAACTATAGGAACAATGATGATGACGGTCGTTCGAGATGAGCTTCGCTTTTTTTCTGAAAACAAACAAGAAATGCACTAGTTTTAGGCTGGAAAGTCGCCACATGAGTTCCCAGCCAATATAATTGGGTTCAGGAATGCACTATTTATGTTAATAAAACATGAATCCACTGTTTATTTTAAAAATACAAAACAATTAGCTTGCACCCAAGCCATCCACTAAGTCTAGCCTTAAATATGTTCTAACCTAGAAAAAAGGCTATTTGATTCATCATATTTGTATTGATAGAAATAGAGAAATTTCCCTATGTATATTTCACTTTTAACTGAGCAACCTCTCTAAACTTTCAACACTCGACTTTCCATTTCTAAACTTCGGAGCTTTTTTCGGATGAAAATACCGTTGTTATACCACAAATCTATGGTCAACCATGAACTAGGTGAATTTGACCGAGTACTGGGTGAATTTCACCAAGTACGGTCGACCGTGATAATTCACGGTCCCTAGGATGTCCAAAGAGCCACGATCGACCATGTAAGCCTAGTGGGGAACCAGAATGTGAAGTCCACAGTTGATCGTGAAGTAAGTGAATTTCATTGAGTACAAGGTAAATTTTCACCAGTCAATTTCACTATGAAAAAACTCATTCATTTTTCATTATTACCTCCCACAACTGTCGTTCCATTGAAACATGGGTTCGAGAAGAAACAAAAGAGTGCGGTGAAGTGAAACACGATTTTAAAATAGAACAATGAGAAATATTGTAAAAAACCCTTATGAACAAAATCTGAAAGAACTCAAGTTTATCAATGCGACCAGGTTGAAGTAACCAATAAAATCCTAATAAAGATTGCAGATGTAAAATAACAATAAATAGAATCATATTCAACTAGAGATTTCAAGAAGAAAAACAAAGAAAACATAAATTTTTGGGTATAACTGAAAGAAAGGAATATAACCCAAAAAACAAGAGTATTTTTGTTTTAAAAAATTCAATCCATACAATAGAGGTTTAGAAATGAAAAGTAAAGTCTTGAGGGTTTAAAAAGATTGCTCAGTTAAAAGTGAAGTTTACAAAGGAAAATTTCTCATAAAAATAGTTGGGTGGCCACAAAAACGTCAGCCAGTTTTTTGTTCAGCAGTTCATTTGTTTTGCAGCTATGGCCCAGCTGGTCAGTAAACCAACATGACTCTTGAGCCAGGGCACCAACACCTCTGTTGGAACACCATGGTTGTGTGCACACATACAGTAGGCTGCCTTGTATACTTGCGTGGGCCTGGCAAAGCTCAATCCAAGGAATATCATGAAGAGGCCTAAATGAGTAAGGTTTGACATTCAACAGCCAAATCTTCCCATCATACAGGGAAGATCCTCCAATTATTTTGATTTTTAATTATAGATCCTTCCCAATCAAGGACTGCTGACTATCCTTCCCAATCAAGGAATGATGACTCGCCAAGTAAGATGACAATTATCTGAGTTGACTCGGGCTTGATTAAGCTTGTTCTGGTGCATTTTCTGTGGTGAAGAATCCACAGGCTTCCACCCAAAAAAGACTTCCGGTTTGGGTGGCCATCGATGCAGACATTGTTTAACGATCATTACTGGTCATTTCTTAGATGATATTGAATATGGGCAGCAATCCAAAATTCAAGCCAAGCAGATGAACCTAACCTCCGAATATGTGTTTGTTGAATTTAGACTGCTTAAATTAAAATTTTCAATCGTTAACATTGGACTGCTTAAATCAATGACGAAGATCATCTTTTCAATGTTGAAATTGGACTACAGCCCACGACCATAACACCTAAAAGATGGATGGTTTTTATCATTTTAAAATACGACTTGAATTCTGCTGGGATGATTGCATGTTGTTGGGGGCCTTGCACAAAACCTTAGGATCTAGCCCTCCAGAACAAACCAGAATTATGGATAATAAAGCAATGAAAATAATCAATGCATCAATCACACACCACACAAGAGATTTTTACGTGGAAAACCCTCAAAGAGGTAAAAACCACGGGACCTCGTCCAGATCAACAATCCACTACGAAGTAGAACGTTTACAACCTTCTTCACTCACGCAGGAGTGGATGAACAATAAGAGAAATAGAGAAAACGAAGAGATCTAACCGATTATGAGGACAACCGAGATATAAATTGCAAAGTAGAAAATCTCCCCGAGCAGAACCTCCCTTCTATAAGCTTCCTCTCTCTCTCTTTCTCCCTCTCTCTCACCTTTGATAGCCCTCTTGTATTTTTCTCATCAACACAATATATGTAGAAAAATTCTAGGACTCCTTTTATAGTTTTAGGAAACTCCTTTCTCGCATCCAGTTACTGGAAAGGACTTGCACATCCTAGTTGCGGAAGGACTTGCGTATCCTGGGTTATGAAAGGACTTTTACCATCCTGGGCCAAGTAAAAGACAACGGGTGAAAAAAAACCCATCAAATCTCCCCTTTTTGACCCAGAGGGATTCACTTTAAACCACCAGTGTTTCTACAAACCTCAAACTTGCCCTTAAGTAAGGCCTTGGTCATCATATCTGACCCATTATCGTCCGTGTGGACCTTCACAAGCTGTAACACCTTCTGTTCCAAAGTATCCTTAATCCAGTGATACCGAATCTCTATGTGCTTCGACTTGGAATGCCGACTTGATTCTTGCTCAAGTGTATAAATAACCACGTGCTCCTCCTACTTTAGGTTAAGTTCTGTGAGGAACCTTTTCATCCAAAGCATATCTTTACATTGATCGCGCGATGTATTCTGCATGCGTCGACAATGCTATGACCTTCGTAGCTTGCTCGCAAGAAACCGCTCCCCCGCAAATGTGAACATGAACCCCGATGTAGACTTCCTAGAGTCATGTCACCTTGCCATATACAGATCTGTGTATCCCTCTAATGGTTTACCATCACCATAGCATAGGCTCAACCTGGATGAGCCTCTTAGATACCGTAGTATCCATTTCACCGCCCAATGCTCTTGCCTGTGATTGACAAGATACCTACCGACAACACCAACCGCATATGCATGCATGTCCGGGCGTGTACACACCATAAAGCATACATCAAACTTTTCTATCACGACGCGTAGTAGGGTATCTTCTGCATCTCTTCCACTTCTGCCTTCGTCTTGGGACACTGCATGTCGCTGTAAAAGTCACCATCAGTGTTGGGAATATCATGCAGCATTCATATTGAACCGCCTCAGGACTTTCTCAATATACCGCTCTTGTGATGCCTTGAGCTTCCTGTCGCTTCGTCATGGGTTATCTCCATTCCTAGGATCTAGCCAGCCCAAGTCTTTCATCGCGAAAAAGACTTGCCCAACTCCTGCATTCACGGCCGATCTTCTTGATGTCTTTTCCCACAGTAGAACTAAGAAATCAAATCCGAGAACTTGCGCGTGAATGGACACACGGTGGTCCGACTCCATTCATTCATACCCATGTTTCAACATAAACGAGTCGAACTTCTTGTACCATTACCGTGGAGCTTGTTTCAGCCCATACAAGCTCTTCCTCGGCTCTACACACCATATGCTCCTTGCCTTTGACTTGAACCCTCTGGTTGGTGCATGTAGATCTCTTCTTCCAGTCACCATGGAGAAAGGCAGTTTTAACATCTAACTGCTCTATCTCCATATCCATGCTAGCCGCCAACCCAAGCAACACCCGTATGGATGTCATCTTCACCACTGGTGAGAATATTTCCTCAAAGTTTATACCTTTTCTCTGACCAAAACCTTTCACCACAAGTCTGGCCTTGAACCTTATCTGTGAATTCTTCTGCTCAATCTTCTTTCTGAACACCCACTTGTTGCTAAGAGCTTTCTTGCCCTTAGGCAATTTCACCATGTCATAGGTGTGGTTCTTATGAAAGGATTCCATCTCCTCTTACATAGCTTTCAACCACCCCTTATGCTTGTGGGGCTAGGGAATAATCTTTTGGCTCTCCCCATCGGTTAGCATAATGTACTCATGCGGCGAGTACCTCTTGACTGGTCTGCAGATGACCTCCTCACCTGTGGCTCAATAGGTGGATCAAGTGGGGCCTGCTCCCCTGGTCCATCTTCTGAAGGAACTCTCTCGTCCTCTCGCACCTTCAGTACTCTCCGTCATCGGGCACCACGAGAGGAGTAATCGGATCCAAAGCTTACTTGAACAAGGCCGCTGGTTCTTCTCGGCTTACCAATGTCTTCGATACACCGATCTTCAAAGAAAACCACATCTTGCTCCCGACGGCTTCTTCTATTGGATCCCATAACCTCGTAATTGAATTTTTCATCGACCGTACCCTAAGAACACACACCGCCCTGATCTTCATATCTTAGACCTCTCGTCCTTTGGTACTTAAACGGATGCCCTGCATCCAAACACCTTGAGATGAGCATACGATGGATCCGTCGCCCAGGTACTTCTCCATTCAACGGGCCGATGGAGACTCGTTTATCAAATACACCGCCATGCGCATTTGCTTCTCCCCGAACGTCTTGGGCAACTTCGCATGGGATAACATGCATCCGATTCTCTCAACAATGGTGCGATTCATTCGCTCGTTACACCATTATCTTTGGGGGGTCTTGGGAACCGTCTTTCATGCCGTATACTCTGGGACTTAAGATCGTGGAAAGTCGCCAATATATTCACCACCATTGTCGGTGCGGATGCACTTCAATGGTCTAACCCGTCTCTCTCGACCATAGCATGAAACAACTTAAACACACCAAAGACCTCGTCCTTGGATTTCAAAGCATAAACTCAAACCCTCCTAGATGCATCATCTATAAAAGTAACAAAATACAATGCCCCACCCAAGGTTTTTTGTCCTCATAGGACCACAAACATCAGAATAAACCAAATCTAATGCATGCACTTTATTAACATGAGAAGCAGTTTTAATAAATGAAACTCTATCTTTGTTTCCTCGATAAACAATCAAGACAGTTTTGAGAGGCATACCGCCATGTCTGGAAGGAGTGCTTCCTCGCTAGTACCGAAGCCCTTTTTCACTCATGTGGTCTAGACGCCATGCCACATGTCAATAGCCGAATCTTCATTGCGTTCAACCCACCCTTGCACATACCGACAAAGGTGCAACACTTCTTTCCTCTCCCACGATGAACCCTTGATGAGCTTCCATTGCCCACCAAAGAACCGGCTTTCATAGCCATCATCATCCATCGACATCAAGTTGAGGCGAAGGTCCGGGATATGCCTCACGAGAACCAATGTGCGGCCCACATCGGTCTTCACACAAATATCACCGACTCCTACGATCTTTGATACTTGAATTTTCCATCTTCACAGCCCCATAGTCACGACTTGTGGCTTGTGAAGGAGTCCCCTGGTGGAGTCGCATGAAAAGAAGCTCCCAAGTCTATCACCGGTCGGTGCCCCGACTCAGCCGTGAGACATACGTCGTGATCGTAGAAAGAATAACTACCATGTCGCATCCAAAAGGCGACCACGGTGGAATCAGATTCTTCTTCCTTCCCTTTTCCTTTCTTGTCGTTTTTCTTACCACGACATTTATGCTTAGTGGCCCTTTTGCCACAATTCCAAAGATTCAACCTCTTTTTCGTTACTCGACTTGCCTCTTGATTTAGTTCTTTCCTCTCCCCGTTCCGCGTCACAACAACTGAGACTTTCTCCTTGTCTCCTCATTGAAGAGACAACTGTTACCTGTTCCATGGATATCTTTCCGTCCTGGCGCGGAGTTACTTAGAGACACCACCAATGTCTTCCAACTGTCAGGCAATGAACTAAGCAATAGTAAAGCCTGCAATTCATCATCCAGGACCATCTTCATAGAGGTGAGTTGGTTCACTATATTGTTGACCTCATTCATATGCTCTGGCCACGTAACCACCATCCTTGAACTTGAGATTTACAAGTCGCCTTTATCGAAATATCTTATTCTGCATTTGTCTTCCTCTCATTACAAATTCTTGTAATTTTAGCCATAGAAGTTTGGTGAGGTTTTAGACACATTGTGAAACACGGAATCATCCAACCATTGTCTAATAAACCCCACCGTCTTTCGGTCCATCTTCTTCCAATCATCATCAGTCATATCCTTGGATTTTGCTGATATGCCTGAGATTGGAGAATATAGGTCCTTGCAATAAAACAAGTCCTCCATCTTAGCCTTCCATATGATCCAGTTAGAACCATTGAGACTGATCATCCTTGAGCCACCTTCCATAACTCAAACCGATCCTACCCGTTCAATGAACTTAGCTTGATACCACTTTGTTGGGGGCCTTGCACAAAACCTTAGGATCTAGCCCTCCAGAACAAACCAGAATTATGGATAATAAAGCAATGAAAATAATCAATGCATCAATCACACACCACACAAGAGATTTTTACGTGGAAAACCCTCAAAGAGGTAAAAACCACGGGACCTCGTTCAGATCAACAATCCACTATGAAGTAGAACGTTTACAACCTTCTTCACTCACGCAGGAGTGGATGAACAATAAGAGAAATAGAGAAAACGAAGAGATCTAACCGATTATGAGGACATAGAAGCGCTGAGATATAAATTGTAAAGTAGAAAAACCTCCCTGAGCAGAACCTCCCTTCTATAAGCTTCCTCTCTCTCTTTCTCCCTCTCTCTCACCTTTGATAGCCCTCTTGTATTTTTCTCATCAACACAATATATGTAGAAAAATTCTAGGGACTCCTTTTTATAGTTTTAGGAAACTCCTTTCTGCATCCTAGTTACGAAAGGACTTGCACATCCTAGTTGCGGAAGGACTTGCGTATCCCAGTTGCGAAAGGACTTTACGCATCCCAGTTGTGAAAAGACAACGGGTCGAAAAAAAACCCATCACATGTCCACTCAAAAAACTTTCACATAAAAATCTAAACGTGTGGTAGGGCTTAGCAGTGCCGCACCTCATCATATTTCAATCCATAACAGGTCCACCACCCAAGGATATGGACAGAACAATCGGGTTTTCTGTTTATACAAGTAAGACCACAGCTCAATCATTAAGACCGTCGGTCTGATTCAATCCATAGTCACTGGACCATTCGAAAAATCTCCAAGATTAGAATATCATATCCACCCATCTTGGCCTTTGATATAGAGTGGGTCGCGGATAGTTTCATGGCCAAGATGGATTAGAAAAGGCCCGGTCGGCGACAGAAGTGATCCAGACCATTAGACCTTAAATCGGGCGTATCTCACAATCTGGAATGAGTTACCCGACGTAAAATATATGATTTGGGGTAGAATGAGCTACTTTAGCCAACCAACCCAGCTATACGAGGTTGCGATGCCCGGAATTGCAAAAAACTCCTGGATCAACTGTCGTTTCCTGTTTTAATTTCGTTTTTACTATAAATAGTAAGTTTTAGTTTGATTATAACTCTTCATCCGTCGGGCTTTAGGAGTGGCGCCCAACATGAAATTAGGAGAACGGTTTGGTGAAGCTAAATAGCACTTACTATTTTTGGCCGAAAACCTTGCGCACTAGTAGACATCACGACCGTCTATAAATAGTAAGTTTACTATTTATAGTAAGTCGCGATTTCTAAGAGTTTTAGTTGTAGTTTGATTCTAATTTCTTTCCCATTGCTTGGTACCCCTATTTAAAGGATTGTGGACTCGTTTTTATTCATTAATTAATCAATTTCGAATTTATTAGAATTTATTTCTATTTTATGCTTTCTTTCCTCATGGATTCGAGAAGCCTCTGTGAGGAGTCCAGAGAAGTTCCATGGATTCGGAATACTTATCCTCTTGAGGAAGACGGTGCTTGACCTCACGTCCTCCCCTGCGTCAACCTTTTCTTCGTATTTCTCTTCTGAACCGTCTATTTACATACAATAATTTGAAAGGTTCAGATTTATTGTGGAGGTGATTTTTCGGTTGTAGCCCATCTACTGTGGAGACGAAAGGACCAATGGTCTTGTTCACTAAAACAAAATGGGCCCTAGTTGTACAAACTGAAAATCCAATGAGACAAGAATCATACAATTTCTCCCCATCTAAAAAACACAACAATATATTCAATGAGCTGCTGTGATTAACCAGAAAGACGAACAAAAATCAAGAAAAGAACCAAAAAAATTACCTGCGGTAGTTGTGTTAGTTAATGGAGTAGACAAAGGAGGAGAAGGAGCTGCAGGAGCAGGCAAAGGAGGAGAAGGAGCTGTAGGAGTAAGCAAAGGAGGAGAAGGAGCCTGTGATGTGGGTAAGTTGTCGTAGAACTTGTATGTCTCATACCTCAAATTGCAACTCGGCCCAATAACTCTCCCACCTTGTTTATCATAACAGCACGTCGGAATCTGAACGATTGCATCTTGTAAGCAAAGATTGCAATCACTCCTTGACAGATCGTTCGTGCATTGCACAAGCCCATATATCGTTGGGAAGTTGCTGGAATTCGTTTCATTCGTAGCATACATCAGCTTGGATGGGCCAAAAGCCGCCCTGGCGGCAAGATCTTTCATCATCTGCTCCAAACTCAGTTTATAATCATCTGATGCATTTATCGGATTCCATTTGCAAAACCTTGGTCTATTATCAGACGATGAAAAGATTTGTTGGTCGGAGTAGCGCAAGAGACAACTATCAAACCATGCAATTGCAGTCTTACTGAGGCAATTTTTGACAATTTCTTGGCTTGCGGTGGTGAGGCATTCACGGCATGCATCGGGTGTGGTGTCGCCTCTGCATTGTGCAAGGCCGTAGATGATGTTTGGGTTTTCTCCAATCGTAAGGTTGGAGAAGCCAGTGAGTGAAGTATTGAAGGATAGAGAAGAGAAAAGGAGATTGAGGTTAGTCTCATATGTGCTATTAGCAGCGTAGTTAGCTGTGTTTGGACAATCGGAGCCGATAGAATTTTGTGTGTATGGAGATATTGGAAGGGGGAAGATGAAGAGTAGGAGGGATGAAAGGAGGAGAAATTCAAAGGGTTTTAAGAGGAGAGAAAGTATCATCTGGTTGTTGGAAAATCTAGCGGAGAGTAATGGGAAGATCGCATGCTTCTTACGGAGGAAAAAGGTCACTTAATGCATGAGAATTGTTGGGCTAGACCACGGGTCATATAATCATTTTTCATTGATAAACTTGCGTACACGGGGAGTTGATTAGGTGCGGCATCGGCCACACACAAGACGGTGCGGGCCTTACTGTGGGGCCCACCTTGATGTATGTATTTTAAATCCACACCATCCATCCGGTTTGCCAGATCATTTTAAGGCACGAGCCCAAAATGAAGCAGATCCAAATTTCGTAAAACATATTTTATGGAATAGGTCAAAAAATTGAAGCCTATCCAAATCGCAAGTTGCCCACCCTACAGTTAATGGTAGTCATTGATCGTTAAAAACTTTTTTGTGGGCTACAAAGGTTTTGGATCAAGCTGATATTCTTGTTTTTCGTTCCTCCGGTCTGTGTGACCTTATCAACAATAGATTAGATGGCAAATAAACATTGCAGTGGACATTACTAAGTTTTCAATGGTCGGCATTCAATGACAACTGTTTCCTATGATGTGGCTCACTTGAGATTTTTATCTGCCTCGTCTTTTTGTACAATGCTCTAAAATAATCTGAGAATAAGGATGGATGGGACAGATATATGCAAAGACCAATGTGGGCCCACGGATCCCACTGCCATCACCGACCCTGGGTGCACTAAGACGCGGTATTGAAAAAGGCCGTGGAATATAATAATCCTAATAATCAAGAAGATTTTATAAATATTTTTTTATGTTATAAAATTACTGTAAAATGACGCGGTCAATTCAATTCCAGAAATATGAAATTGCCGTCCGCTGGAAACAGACGATCTGCACTCATATCATTGACTCACCTGCATACACGGGGAGCGCATTTGAGGCCCTTACTGTGGGGCCCACCTTCATGTAGATATTCTAAATCCAGGCCATCCATCCGGTTTTCCAAATCATTTTAGGGCACGTGCCCAAAATGAAGCAGATCCAAATTTCGGGTAGACATGCCATAGGAATCAGTGGTGATTATAGTTAAAAGCTTCTTATAAGCCACGAAAGTTTTGAATCAAGCTGATATTTATTTTTTCCGTTCATCCAGGATTATGCAACCTTATAAACAGGTTGGGTGAGAAATAAACATTACTGAAGCATTACGGTAGGCCCTAAAAAAGTTTTAATTGTGGGTCGTTCAATCACCGATTTCTCCTTTAGTACTGTCCACCTAAGATTTGGATGGATGGAATGGAGTTAGAATATATACATCAAGGTAAACCCCACTTAAGAACCGCACCCTGTTGGATGAGGTTGGGGCTGCACCCAATAGCTCCCCTATACATGCGTGACACGTGTGTCTGATGGGACAGCTTTTTTAATTACGTTTCACACGTGAAAGTCCGCAATGTCATTGACTGTTGGAATATCTTTTGAAGAGGAGAATTTCGTTGAACTTTCTAGCTTCGTGTGGGGCCCACCTTAGTGTCTGTATGGAATCCAACCCATCCATTAGGGTTGACCACTGTGAAAATGGGCCGCCTCATACATCAGGCCGATCCAGTCATCAGATGTTCTATGAAGTGAATTTGGAGGATCTTTTAGGTGGTTATCTACCGTTTAATTTGTTATGGAGCGGCCCACCTGATTATTGGGTCAGTCTGAATACTTTCGAGAGCGTCTGAATACGTTTAATTTTGGTCTTTTGGTTGAGCGAGACAAAAGGAGAAAAACAAGACTTTTTATCTTGGAGACTTTTACACCACAACTTTTGGGGCTTTTTATTTCATAGAGAAATATAGGAGAAAAATGAAGAGTAAAAAAATTGTAAAAGAAAAATAAATCATTCTACTGCCAAAATCTTCATATCTGAGTTTGTGATGCTTCATTGATAACATCAGTTTCTTCGATTTAAAAATTGTGTTGGGGGGTTTTGTACATTCTCTAATTAGTGAAAAAACTCAATTCTTTTATTGTTGTTTGCGATTCAACTTTGGATGATGCAGTTTTGGTATCCAAGAGAGGTTTTTTCCTTGATTATTGTACTTTAATTATCTCTAACATAGTGGATTTGCACTAGACTATAGCTCTCATAATTTTTTCTTGGCATCAGAGGATTTTCCACTTAAAAAATTTGTCTCTTACACTTTACATGTTAGATTATTTGTATGCTTGTATTAGAAGTGATTATCACTTATTAACTCTCATATATTATTAATTTCATTGGTTTGCACACAAAAGGGACAAATGTGTCGGTTCCCAACAAGTGCTACCAATTCTCCAGGTTGGTTCTAATTATTTCGTATGTAAATTATAGAGGGAAGCATAAGTTGAATGGAGACAACTAGATTATTTGGAAGGCCAAGATGAAAGATGTATTATATTACAAGGATTTGTATGCACCCATGCAAGGTGATGGGGCCAAACCGAAAGATATTACTAATTAAGAGAGGTAGAAACTAGACCGGAAAGTCGTTTGGTTTATTCAACAATAGCTAGATGGCAGTGGTTTCCATCATGTATAAATAAAAACCTTGACACACTCACTTTGAAAGAAATTGAAAGAATTGTATGAAAAAAATAAATAAGTAAATTCCGGCAACAAAGCTTCTAAATTTGAGGTATAAAGATGGAAACTCAATTGTGGAACATTTGAATGAAATTCAAAATATTGTTAACCAGGTTTTTTTTTTTAAATTTATGAAGGTGATGCTAGATGATAAGTTTCATGTTTTATTCTGCTCCCGCTCTACAGAGATGCAATAACTCGGAGGTTGTCTAGGGATTTGGGGCTCTCTCCAAGCCTAGCCAATAGGCCATCCCTATCAATAGTCAAATAAAGGAGGCTGATGGAGGGTTGGGTGAAATTGAATATAGATAAGTCCTCACGTGAAAACCCAGCAGGCCCTTTGGATAGTGGGAGAGTTTAAAAAGATAAAAGAAGTGAGTTTGTAGAGATGGGAATAATGTTTTCTACCGTTGAAATTTTATTAATGCCCACGGTGAGATTTATTTGTCATCCAACCTGTTTATAAAATCACATAGACATGGATGAAGGAAAAACACAAATATGAACTTGATCTAAAACTTTTGTAACCACTATTTCATGTGGTGTGGTCCGCCTGAGCTTTGGATATGCTTCATTTTTAGGTTAAAGCCCTAAAATTTTCTATTAAAATATATGGATGAGAAGGATAAAATAAATAAATCATGGTGGACCCAACAGAGTTTACTAGCATACTAAGTTATTTCATTATGCAATGTGCATGATGGCTAGTGACCCTATCACTCGATGCTTTATGGGCTCTAATATGATGTATCTATTTCATCCATACCGTCCATCCAATTTTGAATATCATTTTATGGTATGAGACAAAAAATGATTTAAATCCAAATATCAGATGGACCACATTAAAGGAAAAAGTGTTGATTAAACCATTACCATTAAAATCTTCATAAGGTGATGATATTTGTTTCTTCAATGGTGTGTTCCCCTTGAGATTTTAATTGGTTTATGTGTTGATATAACACATTTAAATGGTCTAATGAAACAAATGGGCATACAGATATACAACACGTTTAAGGTGCAACCCGTCGACGTTGATTCAGCCTGCATTATAGTCCGTCCATTTGAACGCATGTTGAACTCTTTTAATAGATTGAGAATGGGTACATATCCACTTGAGAAGATGATACATTAGAGTATGAAGACTCTTAATACACTCAAACCCTGACCTACATTAACCCATACCGACCCCTTACAACTAACACCAACCAACTCCGACCTTCACTGTAGGCCCTTCAAATGCACATCGAACTCCTTTACCAAACTACAAATGGATGGGCATCCACTTGAAAAGATGTTACGTTTGGTTACGAAGATTCCCGACATGCTCAAACCCCACTCCAATTGACACCGACCCATATTGACCTAACCTGAACTGTAGCTCCATCTAACGCACGTCAAACTCCTTCGTTGGATTTTGAATAGATTGACATCCATTTGAGAAGACGTTACATCAGGGTACGATGACTTTGGACATACTTGGACCCCACATTAACCCAAACTAATCCATTATGACCACTTTGACTTGCACCGCAGCCCCTTTGAACGCATGTCAAACTCCTTCTCCAAACTACAAATGAGTGTGTATCTACTTAAAAAGATGTTAGGTTAGGTTATGGAACTCTAAACACACTCCAACCCCACTCTGACCCACACCAACCTACATCGACCCCCTAGATCAACAACAACAAACTCTAACATGCATTGTAGCCCCTTCAAATTCACATCAAACACTTTTATGGAATTACAAATTGGTGCTTATTCACTTGAAAAGATATTACATTAGGTTATGAAGATTATGGACACACTCTAACCCCACGCCAATCCCCTCTGACTAACACCGACCAACTTTGACTTGTACTACAGCCCTTCGAACAGACAAGGAACTCCCTCACCAAACTACAAATGGGTGTGTATCCACTTGAAAAGATTTTAAGTTAGGTTATAAAGATTCCAGACATACTCGAACTCCACCTCGACCTGCATTAACTTCCTCCGATTAACACCGACCAACTTTGACTTACACTACAACCCCTTCGAACATACATCAAATTCCTTCATCGAACTATGAATGGGTGCATATCCACTTGAAAAGATAATACATTAGGTTATGGACACTTCAGACATGCTTAAGCCCACACCAACCCACAGTAACCTCCATGACCCAACCTAAACTGTAGCTTCATCGTATGCACATTAAACTCCTTCACCGAGCTAAGAATGGGTCGATATCCACTTGAGAAGATGTTACATCAGTGTGCGATGACTCAAAACCCACTCAGGCCCGACACCGGCCCACTCCAACCACTTTGAGCTACACTACACCCTTTCGAACGCATATCTAACACCTTCATCGAACTACGAATGGGTGTGTATCCATTTGAAAAGATGTTACGTTAGGTTATAGAGACTCCAGACACAATCATACCTCACATCGACCCACACTAGCCTCCTTCGACCAACATCGACCAACTCTGACTTACAATGTAGCTCCTAACACACAACAAACTCCACCAAACAACAAATGGGTGTGTATGCACTTGAAAAGATGTTACGTTATTTTGTGAAAACTCTGGACACACTCGAAACCCACTTTGACCCACATCGACCCCCTCAGACCAATTCAACCAATACTGACCTGCACTGTAGTCCCTTTGAACGCATGTCGAACTCCTTCTGCGAACTATGAATGGATGTGTATCCACTTCAAAAATTGTTACATTAGGTTATGAAGACTCTAGACACACTTAAACCCCACTCCGACACACATTGACCTGCATCGATCCCTTCTGACAAATTCTAACCTGCCCTGTAACCGTTTCGAATGCACGTCAAACTCCTTCATTAAACTAGGAATGGGTGTATATTCATTTCAAAAGATTTGACATTACATTATGAAGGCTCTTGACACACTCGAACCCCACTCTAGCCCACGTACTCCAGCCTACACCGACCTATATTCACCTACATTGACTCGACCTACATTGCAACCTTGTCGAATGCATGTTGAACTCCTTCATTAGATTGAGAATGGGTCGATATCCACATAAAAATATGGTACAATCAGCTACGGAGAGTTTAAACCCACTTAAGAGAGATTTTGGGGGTTGGGCAGATTTTTCCCTAGGCCATGGCCCGCCACTAAGGGCGAGACCGGCCTCGCAGAAGAAGTAGATCGACGAATTGTGAAAGCAGAGATCTCCTCAGAGGGAGATCCCGGAGAAAAAACCACATCTCGTCTTCTCTGGGGTACAATCTATTCATCAACAACCTGTTGTTCGACTGCTCGGAGCAGGATCTTCGGGAGATTTTTGGAAAGTTTGGCAGGATCCACGATGTTTTCATCCCTTTGCGGCCACTGTCCAACCACCTAAAGGGATTTGCTTTTGTGCGATTCTTGTATGAGCAGGAGTCCAAAAACGCCATGGATGTCTTAAATGGTCGCCGGATAGATGGAAGAAGGGTCACGGTGTGTAGAGCAAAACCCAAAAGCATGAAGCAAACTACCTCACAAATCGAATCCGATCCTTCCCCAACGGAGCTGTCCCCAAATGAGGCCACTTCGTATGCCAAGGTAGCGGCTGGAGCTCTTAGAACCAACCCTGGGAAGGAGAGAGGTGATGACAAATATACCACCATAGCGAACCCATGGGCTGTAACGGAGAAGAAACAGGAGCTCCTATTGGGACTGGTAGGTAGATCAGATCCAAATGTATCTGCTGTCCATATGATGCAGGGGATCAGAGAATCGGTGTTTGCAACATCCAGCATCGACATTGTCAGGCTATCGGCTACCAGTGTCCTAATCAAAATCAAATCCAGAGCAGAGTTAGAGCTATTCATGGGGGAAACCAATCTTCATTCCAAGATGGGGTTGTTAACAATCACCCATTGGTCTCCGGAAGAGGAAGCAAAAGGAGGGGAATCGTGGATCAGGCTGTTTGGGATTCCATCCCATGGTTGGTTCGAATCGACTCTCTTGGACCTGGGCAATTTTTTTGGGAAGGTGCTTGAGATTGACTCCATCTCCCGATTGGGGTTGTTCCAAGGATTTGCCCGGATTAGAGTCCGTTTCCACTTGGGGGTGGATCGTAACCGAGTTCTTTGCTTGCTGGTGGATGGTCGACAATACCATGTGCACGCTGAGGTGGAACCAACGTGGGCAGCTAATCCCATACGATTTCCACCAAGGCCGAGATCTAAAGATCAGCAATGTAGCACGAAGAAATGGGTGGAGGAACGATTTGCTAGAGGCAAAGATGAACAGTCCCCTGTAGCCACTATTAGCCAAGACCTCTGGACAGTTGTCCCCTATAAATGCAGCTAGGGTGTTTGGTGTAATGGCTTAGAGACGCAGGCACCTCGGCAATCTTCTCTTCTTCGATCTAATGGAAGGTGTAGGGGGAGTGCTTCCCCTCAGCAAAATGGAACTTCCTTTCCAAGCACTCGCTCAGTGTCCCAGTGAGACAGTACCCCTCTTGGCTATCTATGGGAATATGGGGGAGAAAGCAGATCTTCACCAGGAAACATTGGAGGAGCTAAGGCCAGTGATTCATAAGGCTGCCTAGCTACAAGAGGCTGATTCGAATTTGCCCCTCACCTCGTCCTTTACCTTCCCAGAGTGGAGGTTTCCAGAGCAACAGAGTAATACGAAACTTCCATGAAGCAAGTGGGATTGTTCAAGAGTGTTGGCTGTGGCGCTCTAGGTCGATGGTGGATGTGTGGAATTCAGACGACTTCGGCTTGTCAGGGGATCGGAATTTCAGGAAGCTACAGGGGAATTTTCGCTCCAGGTCAGTCAAGGATTGCCCAAGGTCAGAGACTAGGACTGGTCCGATATCTCTTGACAACTCCCCCTATTTGTCAGATCCTATGAAGGCGGCCTCTTGCCCTTCACTCCATCCATTACGAAGCCTCCTCTAGTTAGCCCCTCCAAAAGCAGGGGAGAGAGAGAGAGAGAGAGAGAGAGAGAGAGAGAGAGAGAGAGAGAGCTAGTTGTGGACCTCTCTCCTTTCTTCTCTCAATCTGAAGAAGATGAGGTGGCTTCGCCCTTCACCCAGCCTGCCATTGTTGCGAAAAAGTAGGAGGTTTCTGTCGGAGGCAACTCCCACCATTTGGAACAATTCAAGGAACCCCTCAGAGACCAAATTACCCCAAGAAAGCGTGCAGCAACTGGCCTCAAAATCCCTCCAAAAAAGAAAGGAACGGGGAAACAAATCAAAAATCCCCTAGGAGCAATTTCTCGCGATGAATGGCTCTCTAGACTAAGGCACCTACAGAGAAGATCCGTTGCTCGTCAGGTTCCTCATGACGGATAAGCTATTGGTTTGGAACGCCCGTGGGGTGGGGAATGCGCCCACGATAAGAACTCTGAAGCGATTAATCAAGGTCCATAACCTGTGGATTGTTGTTATCTTAGAACTGATGGTCAGCGAATCCAAAAGAGTGAGGATTGGCCTCAGGATCGGCTTTCATTATTCGTTCTCCAATGCTGTCAGTGGTGGCAAGATCTGGGTATTCAACAGATTCCAAGCCCCTATCCGTCAGACCTTCATTTCCATTCAAATGTTGTCCTTATCGATCGATTTCCACCTGAGCAGGGCCCCTATCTCCCTCTCGGTGGTCTATGCTTCTTGCTCCAGAATCCAGAGGAGAGTGTTGTGGGAGGACATGGCCACTTTCGCTGCAAATATTCAAGGTCCATGGGCGATATGTGGTGACTTCAATGTGGTCAGTGTTGTTGCCGATCGCAGGAGCAGAAGCAGTTTTGACAATGCCAGTTCGAGGGAGTTTGTTGAAGCTATTAATCGAGCGGGTATTTAGGATGCAGGCTTTCAGGGAAACAGGTATACTTGGTCCAATAATCAAGCTGACACTACTCGAGTGTGGGCCAGGCTGGACCAGGTTTTGACGAACCCGGATTGGAACAACACCTTCCCCTCTTTCCGGGTACATCACCACCCCCGTCATAATTTTGATCATGCACCCCTACTACTAGCATTTCCTACGCGTCATATTGTAGGGCCCAAACCATTTAGAATCCAAAACATGTGGTTCCAGCATGAAGGATTTTTACCGTTGGTCAAAACTTCTTGGAACTCTGTTGATGACCCCCAACCGATGCGGAACATCTTGGTCAAAATGAAGGCTATCAAGACTCAGCTGAAAGTGTGGAATAGCACAGTCTTTAGAAACATCTTCAATGCAGTGAAGCAGGTAGCTACGTCCCTGGCCGAGCAGGAGGATAGCTTTCAAAATGGGACATTGCAGCCCTCCGATGATGAATTTCTGAGTCAAATAACTGAGGCTAGGTCTCTGCTCTCTCAGCAGGTGTAAGACCTGTACCCTAGTTCGTACCGTTCCGTATGCTTCCGCGGTCCTTCCGACCAAATTTTGGCAATCCTCGACCCGTATCCGACGTTTGCGCACGATCCTAAGCCGAGTCCTGCATACCAAAGCCAGCTCAAACTGAAACTTGTATTTTAGCAACCGCGTCGTCGCTGCGGTTCTAATGCCATGACTCGCGCACCGACCCGATACCTAGGGTAAAAGATGTAGACCCGCGTTTAATTCGAAGAAAACACAGCGCATTATGAATTACAAGGAAATCTCTATGAGATGTCCCATCAATCAATGTCAAGCACAAGTCTTACCCAAGTACATGCAACCCATCCCTCCCTTTTCAAAAGTCAACTCTCTCTCTCCTCTCACTATCCCTCTTTTATCAAATTTCAACTACAACCATTCCCTCTTTTACAAATTTTCAACCCAACCTATACCTCATTAATTACACCCACCACTCCATCCATCCATTTTATTATTTTTTTTCTTCTCTCATTTCTCAAAACACTCACTAACACCCCACGTCCAAGCTCTCTCCCTCCCAAACGCCAAGTGTGGCCCATTTTTCCTACTCTCTCATCTCCCATGTCAACCGTTGATTCATCATCTATTACCATCAAAAGTCAAGCAAAGGAGCATAGGAGGCTAAGGGAGCAAGGTGAAGGCCTAGAGATGGGTGATCCTCCATTAAATTTTAATTTTTAAGGGCCCACTTGTTGTGGGACCCATTGATGTATGTGTTGTATCCATGAGGGGCCCATAGTGGTGGGGTCCATCTATCATCGTCTCTCTCTCTCTCTATCTCTCTCTTTCTCTCTTTCTCTCTTTCTCCCTCTTTCCTTGAATGGTGATGATGATGAAGGGGTGAGTGAGGCCCACCATGAATCATATTTTATGTGGGACCCATCGGATGATTGGGTTGGATCTACGCCATCCAGTCCATTAGCGGGGCCGGATGGAAGGAAAACATAAATATCAGGTGCACCACGTTCATGTGAGACCCACCTTAATGTGTGGGCCACGTGCATGTGGGACCCACCACAATGATGTGTTTATCCATGCCTTCCAACGTCCCTAAGTGCTGGATGAGTATGGCTAACATGGAGGGCGTGTACTACATGGGCGTGTACTGACAAGCTATAAAAATAAAAAATAAAAAATAAAAAAGAATGAACTTTGGGGTGGGCTATGCATGCAAGCCCCACCTTGATGTAAACACATAATCCACGCCATCCATTCCGTTAAACAACCCATTTTAGGCGTTGAGCCGAAAAATGAGGGTAATCTGATCATCGAGCGGACCATAGTTTAGCAAATAAGTTTTCCATCTTTGAAATACTCCCTGATTTTTTGGTGCGCCAAAACCCAACCAATATTGGGATCGATCTGTTTGTATTGAACCATAAGATCTAATGGCTAGGTTGGGTTTGCTTGAGGTGGGTCCCACCTACCAAAAACCACGGGATTTCCCATTGTTTTATTTTTTTAAAAAAGCAAGGGGCAGTAGTAGGTGTTGCTGCCGCTGTCAGTGGGCAGGCGGATGGACGGCTAGGCCTCAAGGCCCCAACTGTGGGCCCCCACCGTGATGCGTTTCGAACATCAACACCGTGCATTAGGTGAGCCCTTAGGGCAGTGGCCCCCCTGCCAAAAATCAGCCGTATACGGAACTCAAGTGGGCCATACCGTCTAAAAGCATGTGAGGACATGTTTAAAACATATAAAATCACTTAGTGGGGCCTACCTGAAATTTGGATGCGGCTGAAACTTGGTCTTAACCCTCAGCCAAGTGGGACACACGTAATGGGTGGACTGGATTTGTGAACCAGATTCCGGTGGGCCCCAGACCCATCTCCAGGTCCACGTGACCTTATAAACAGGTTGAATGGCAAGTAAACATTACAGTGGGCCCCATGGCCGTGACCCTATCAACAGGTTGTATGGAAAATAAACATTCCAGTGGGCCCCCTGGTCCACGTGACCTTACGAACAGATTGGATGAAAATAAATATCACGGTGGGCCCTACCCTGGTCCACGTGACCTTATGAATAGTTGGATTGCAAATAAACATTACAGTGGGCCCTAGGCCCATGTGACCCTAAGAACAGTTTAGATGGAAAATAAACATTATGTTGAGCCCTAGATTGGGTGGAAAATAAACATTATGGTGGGTCCTACTTAGGACCCACTTAGGTATGTACTGTGTCAACACCTTTCATCAGTGTGGACCTCCACCATGGAGTATGTGATTTATCTATGCCTTCCATCGCTATGGGATCTTCCATGATGCATGAGTTTCATCCAAACCGTCCAACCTTTTTGGAGATTATTTCAAGGCCATGTGATGAGGCTCATCTTGGTGTATTTGTGAGCTGTCCATTAAGGCCCACCTTGATTTGTATAAGGCCCATTGTTGAGGTCCATCTTGATGTATTGGTGGCCCGTTGTTGAGGCCCACTTTGACATATATAAGGCCCATGTTGTGAGGCCATTGTGATGTATGCAAGGCTCATGAGTTATGGTCCATTGCAATGTACGTAAGGCCCATTGGTGTGGCTCATGGATGCGGCCTACTTAATGAATATAAGGCCCATATGATACGGCCAATTGATGTACTTAAGGCCCAATGGGTGCAATTAGGTCCATTGCAATGTGTGATTCCTCCATGGCATATATAATAACATGTAGTGTCTTGGGAACAATGATGGTTTGACGTCCACATTGTAAGGATAATGTTGGTTAAATGTCCGTATTGTCACTCTCCATAAGGCCCACTGATAGACCCATAATTGTAGTGAGTAGGCCGTCTAGGCCCATATCCGTTATGCACAAGCTCATCACCTTATGACATATTTAGTATAGATCCATGATTCATGATCATACGTATCATATGTATGTCTGATATGATGAGTGACTGATCATAGCATATACCTTCGGGCGAATTGTTTATGGGCTCCTTGATAGGCGGAGTTGCCCTACATAAGCGCGTGACGCGTGCATGATTGTTGGATGTTTGGTAGGGTGATTCATGCACTTGCATTTGTGTGATCATGATTATTGTATGCCCTAGCGACATCAGGGCCAAAGCCTCCATAGACACATCGTGAGTGGCTGAATTGGATACCGAAAATATTTAGTTCTAGCATACGGGCGCCATAGATGTCCATGGGTGAAAATCCCTAAATCTGATGGTACTAGAGGATGACTCCAATGTCGAGACCGAGTGAATACACGAGCGCGCGAGGGCTGTATACTAATATGCCACGTCTCTCACTGTGTCGTAGTTGGTTGGAAAGGGGTGTGACCTTACCCGCCTGAGTGAGGGGGCAATTTCTAGGTTGAGTTTGACCAGCTTGAGGAATCGGTCTGCTATCGACAAGCCGGGCCTGATATTAGCAGGCGGATAATGAGGTCTCTTTCACTCTCTCAGTTGTGCGTTCGAATAGGGGCAGTAAGCTGGCGTAGAGTGTATTAGACCCCGGCGATTTTTTAGAATGAGAACTATACTGATATATGTTGAGGATTGACATGCTTGAGTTGCATCTCGCATCGCATGGTCTTGACATGACCGATAGCATTCATATCTCACACCGCATAGCCTTGGTACGGCTAATTGCATTCATGTACTCATTAACATGATTTCGCATTACTCTGACCTTGCATTCTAAGCACGCTTATACTGCGCACACACTTACACCACCCTTTAAGCTTTCTATAAGCTTATGCACGATTAATGCGTGCAGGTGACGCCAGGACGCAGCCGTAGTCTCGTCGCAGTTGGAGCGTGTAGCCGAGCTTCTGGAGTTTTTGTTACTTTCATTATACTGTATTTTCCTTCAGACGCATTGTACTTAAAGTTTTTTATCATAGTGGATTTTGTAATGGTGTTCTTGTGGTTATTGTTCATGGGTTATGCTTTTGGTTATGCTCATTACGAATCAAATTGATTATTAGAAATCCTCCTTATAGCATTCCAGGATAGAAACCTGGTATATGGGTGCCGGGAGTCGAGAATGGGGTACTACGGAGGTTGTCGGCGCCGGATTCGGTGATCGGAAATTTTGTGAGCCCGGTTTTCGAGTTCGGGGCATGACAATAGGAAGTAATGGAGGAATCCTTCTAGAAGCAAAAAGCTAGAAACAACTGGCTCAAAGCAGGGGATAGAAACATGGGCTTTTTCCATGCCTCAACTACTGAGCGCGTCAAAAGGGCGATCATCTCTTCTATACGCCTGGAGTCGGGGCTTTCTGTCACTTCCCAGGAGGAGATAAAGAGCAACATGGTCAGATTTTTCCATTCTCTTTTCTCTGCAGGGGCGGTCGAATAGGGTGACGACTTTCTGGAGGTCATCCCTTCTGTAGTATCTGATGAGGACAATGCTCGTCTGTTGGGTTCACCAACGATTCAGAAACTCCATCGGGTTGTCATGGCAATCCCTTGGGGTAGTACCGTTAGTCCAGACGGATTTACTGGTGCTTTTTTCACCGAGTGCTGGGAGATAGTCTGTCAGGACCTTCTAAGAGCGGCCACTGCCTTCTTTCGGGGTGTCTCTCTTCCGAGGGCTTTCTCCTCATCCCTCATTGCGCTCATCCCCAAGAAGGAAGCGCCCCAAGTGTTCTCGAACTTTAGGCCCATAAGCCTCTGCAATGTGATTTACAAACTTTTTGCCAAGCTAGTTGAGTATGCTTCTTCCCTCCTTGGTTTCACTAGAACAGAGGGCGTTCGTCCAAGGGCGTTCCATAGCTGAAAACATTGCGTTATCGCAAGAGCTCCTTCGCGAGTCGAACAGAAAAATCAGGAGTGGGAACATTGTTGTAAAGCTGGACATGGAGAAGGCGTATAACAGAGTGGATTGGTTTTTCCTCAAGAGAGTTTTGAAGCAGTTTGGCTTTTCGCCCCCCTGGATAAATCTGGTGGAGTGTTGTTGGAGCAATTCTTGGTTCTCGGTGCTTGTTAATGGCGAGGTAGGAGGATACTTCAAGTCTACCTGGGGGCTTCGTCTGGGGGACCCGCTATCTCCTAGCCTTTTTATTTTAGTTTCCGAGGTGCTTGGTCGAGGGTTTAAGAAGCTGGTGGCTGCAAGCCTCTGCTCTCCGTTCAAAGGGCACTGCAGCGAGGTGCCGGTGATGCACCTCCTATTTGCAGATGACACTTTGCTCTTCCTAAATGGTGGCATTCGCTCTATCAGGGCGGTCAAAAATTTTCTCGAGCAGTTTCAACACGTCTCAGGTCAAAAGGTCAACTTCCAGAAAAGTGTCTTTCTCTGTTCAGAAAATATTGCGACTGCTAGGAGAGCGTTTATTCATCGGGAGCTGGGGGTGGAGGGCTCTGTAGAGGGAATAACCTATCTGGGCGTCCCAATCTCAGTGGGCAGGAGAAAAAGGGGCGCCTTTCAGTGGCAGGTAAACAGGGTGGAAAGTCGCATCTGTGGTTGGAAGGCCAGATTTCTTTCCATGGTGGGCAAGGTTACTCTTGTCAATCACATTTTGGTGAGCATTCCGATTCACACCATGGCAGCTACTCACGTTCCCCTGACTGTCTAACAAACTTTGGAAAAACTCTTCACAAATTTCATCTGGGCCTAGGCGGAAGGCAGGAAGAAACTGCATTGGCGTAGTTGGCGAGAGGTTTGCTTTCCAAAGGTTGAAGGAGGGCTTGGGATCAGACGGCTTAGGGATGTCATGGCTGCCTTTCGTCTCAGGATGGCCTGGTTCGTTTTGTTCCGATCAGAGAAGAGCCTCTAGGGCAAGTTTGCTCAGGCCAGATACAGCCAAGACATCAGTAATCAAGATCAGACAGCCCTCTCATCTGCAGTATCTCCGCTGTGGAAACGGGTGAGAGCCCATTTTCCCTCCATTGCGTCCACGGCTCAGTGGCACATCGGGCAGGGTCAGCTTAACCTATGGACCACCAACTGGACCAAGCTCGGATGGCTTTTGGACAAGGTTACGGCCGAGGTTCCTCCTTCTCTATCTGCGCTCAGGGTACAGGATTTTCTGGGGCCCATGGGGCCGCTGGCCCCTTCAGTGGTGTTCTCTCTTCTTTCCCAGGAAGACATAAACTCAATCTTCCATGGGGGTTTCTGCCTCACGGAAGGTCTCGATACACTGTTCTAGCCCCTCTCGCCTTCAAGTCTCTTCACTGTGTCATCGGCCTACGAGCTCGGCCATGAGCACAGACCTTTCACCAGTTGGGGAGAAAAAATCTAGAACAAAAAGGTCCCCCCGAAGATCTCCACGCTAGTGTGGCAGGTCATCAAGAAAGCATTACCGACAGATGAGGCCGTAATGACGCACGGGTTCCAAATGGTGTCTCTTTGTAGCTGCTGCCATGAGGAGCTGAACTGTTCACCATCCATGGAGACGAGTGCGCACATCTTCCTGCAGAGTCACCGGGCGTCTGAAGTTTGGATCCACTTTACTAACAGCTATGGTATCAGCCTGCCCAACTGCGGCTCAGTGGTGGAACAACTATTAAGTTGGTGGGACTCTTGCCCCTCGCAAGGTCCCCCCAGGGCCTCTCCTCTCCCTGATTCCTTGTTTCATCCTTTGGGAACTCTGGATGGCGAGAAACGCCTCCAGGTTTGAGAGCTCTATGTTAAGCTCGGGGACCATTATTTATCGCATCGCTGGTTGGGTGCGTAGGACTGCTGCTATTTGGGACCCCCCCACGTGCGCAAGGAGAAGAAGTAGGGCTCTTCTCGCTATGGGGATTTCCACCCAAAATCGATTCGAAGAGTCTACTCAAGTGGTGTATTGGACAAAACCACCTTTTGGGAAGGTGAAGCTTAATGTTGACGGTTCGTCTAGATGGAACCCGGGGACTGCAGGAGGGGGTGGAGTGTGTAGAGGAGCTGATGGTGAATTCCTCTTCGCTTTTTCCGCTAGGTATGGGATTGCTTCTAACACTCGAGCTGAACTGCGTGCCGTCCACGATGGACTGGCCATTTGTCTTCAACAAGGGCTGCGAAACATAATGGTTGAATCTAACTCCCATCTGGTGGTACACCTCCTAACGGGCTCCTTTCAAGCTGGGTGGAAGTGGAAGTACTGGATCGATAGAAGTCAGAGTCTTTCTAGGCAGTGCCAGATCTCGTTCTCTCATGTTAATAGAGAAGGCAACGGGCCTGTGAACGGTATGGCTAAGATGGGTTGCACCAATCTAGGTTCGTCCCTCTTTTCCAACCTCCCTGACCTTCCTCAGGAGGTTAAGGGCCTCCTGTTCCTTGATAGAATGGGGTTAGGGGCGGTCAGGGCAAGAAGATTTAAGTAGCTTGCCCCGGCGCCTTTGTAGGTTGGCATTTTGCTTGCGGTCGTTTGTTTCATATGATAGGTGGGGCCCACCCTTTTTGTTGGGCCTCACCCGAAACCTCTATAATTTTCGCGGTTCAATGGAAATAGCATTAAAAAAAAAAAAAAGTTTAAACCCACTTAGACCCCACACTGACCCACTACAACCACTTTGACCTGCACTGTAACTCCTTTAAACTCACATCAAACTCCTTCACTGAATTATGGTAGGTTAAGGAGACTATAGATAATACACTCAAACCCAACTCCGACCCACACCAACCCCCTTCGACCAACTCCATTACGCACTACAACTCCTTCAAATGCACATCGAACTCCTTAATAGAATGATGAATGGGTGCATATCCATTCAAAAAGATGTAATGTTGAGTTATTAAGATTTTAGACACATTTGAACCCTAATCTGACCCATACCAACCCCCTCCGACTAACAGCGACCAACTTCAACTTGTACTGTAGCCCCTTCGAATGAACATCAATCTCCTTCACTAAACTACGAATGCATGTGTATCCATTTGAAAATTTATGTTATGTTACAGAGACTCTAGACACACTCGAACCTCACTCCAATCTACATCGACCCACACTGGCACGCACTAACCCACGTTGACTTGAGCTAGACGAGAACCTCATCAAACGCATGTCGAAATAATTCACTGAATTAAGAATGAATCGATTTTCACTTGAGAATATGCTATATCAGGGTGCAAAGACTTCGGATCCACTCATATCCCACTGACCCCACTCTAACCCACATCGACCCCCTCCAACCAACACCGACATGCACTCTAACCCCTTTGGACGCACATTGCATGCTTTCATCGAATTGCAAATGGGTGTATATCCATTTGAAAAGATTTTACTTTAAGTAATGAAGACAATTGACATACTCAAACCCCACTCCAACCTGGCGTCGACCCACACAGACCAACACCGACTTGCACTACAACCCTTTCAAACGCATATTGAACTCATTCACCAAAGTATGAATTGGTGTGTATTCACTTGACAAGATGTTACATTAAGGTTACCACCACTCCAGACACACTTAACTCCCACACCGACCTATTTCGACATGCACTGCAATCCCTTCCAATGCACGTTAAACTCATTCATTGGTCCACCATAATTGTACGTGGTTTATCCACACGATCCATCTATTTTTTAAGCTTGATTTAGAGGTTTAGCTCAAAATCAAACCATATCCAAAGCTCAAATGGACCACAACAGAAAACTATCAGAATAATGATTTCCGTGATAGATGTTCAATGCCATATTTCCTATGGTGTGGACCACTTTAGCTTTGGATATGCTCCATTTTTTATTTTTTATTTTTGTTGAAGCCCTAAAATTATTGCTAAAACGGATTGACGAAGTGGATAAACTAAATAAATCACAGTGGGCCCCACATAGTCTACTCAGTACGTAGAGTTACTGGTGCCTAATCTTAATCCGCTTCCTCCATGGACCCACCAAACACTGTGCAGCCCTAGACTCACCAAAGACAGTGCAACCCTTACCATGGGCCCACCCTGATGTATTTATTCTGCATCCACACCATCCATCTGTTTTTTTGGCACATTTTATGGCATTATCCAAAAAAATGAAGCAGATCCAATTTTAAAGAGGGCCTGTTGTAGGAAACTGTGGTGATTGACCATTAACGTGCCACGAAAGTTTTGGATGAAGCTGAATATTTGGTTTCTCCCAACACCAAGGCTTATGTGACCTTATCAACATATTTCATAGGAAATAAACAATATGAAAACATTTAGGTGCGCATTAAGAGCTTTTTAATGGTAGGGCATTCAATAACCACTGTTTCTTATAGCATGGTCCACCCGATAATTGGATCTGGGTCTCTCTTTTTTTTTGATAATACCCTAAAATGATCTGAAAAAAAGACATGAACGTTGTGGATATAGCATACATATAGCTATGCCGGCCCCACGGAAAGGCCTGCAGTCTTTTGGTGAAGCGGCTCAGAGTCTCCGTAAGGATTACCCACGTTTCAGGGTGGGCCCACAGTAACGGCCTATCGTTTCTTTTCTTGATGATCCATGCCTTCCATTCAAATGTACGTAAAGATGATATTGTGACGTTTCTCAAAATATGAGGTAGATCAAATAATCAACTAGACCATAAGACCAGATTCCATTTAATTGTCAATAATTTACCAACTGTTGAGACATCCTGTGGCCCCACCTACCACTCAAAACTGCCTCATTTTTTGGCAATAATATAAAAGGAAATAAAAAACCGATGGACGGTGTCGATCACCGAAGTTTATGAAGGTGGGCCCATTTCAACCTTCTGGCCCTGCCAATTTCAGGGGTACATCTTTGGTAAAAGAATAAGGCATGGCAAATTTAGAACCTCAATGAGACTCAAATTCATACTGCGTGTAAGTCGTGTAAGATTTTTATTTTTTAATTTATTTATTATTTTTTTTAAAAGATAGAATAACCTCTTTGTAGGTTTAGCTTAACCTACAGGTGAATGTAGTGGATCCGGCCTCTTTTTAATATCTAAATAAAAATAAAAAATTTGCAAGCAATTGCTTGAATTATACAATACTAAAAGAGAAATATACAACAACCACCCTAAAATACTAACAAAAAGATACATGAATTACAGAACACAAAAGGAGGTACCGTGCAACGATGGTCCACTCAAGAACGCTCCGGTTCTTTAGCCTGTACAAGTGGAGCCCATGGTTCGGTCATCCAAAATGTTGATATGGTGGGCCCACTCCGGATGCCTCTGCACAAATCCACTAGATTGGACTAGTTAAATGTGATGGATCAGTGCTGTATTTCCTCTCTTGACTGTTTATTCTCTGGTGATGATTTTAAACTTGGAAACCTTCTGTTGTGTTTTCTGCAAAAGAGGCCCACCGTATCAACAGTTTCGATCACCAAACCACGGCATCGCAATAGCATAGCGATAGGTGGATTTCTCACCAGCATCACGATGGCCCCACCTAGCTTCCCAGCGGAGGAAGTTCCTGGGAAAGACTTTCAGGCAATCCGCGTCCGCTATACTATGTGTGCATCATTATCCATAAGCTATCCATCCGCGTGGTCTACCTGATGATTGGATGAGGCTCGTTCTTTATTACATGGAGTTAGTCAATGTCAAAGTACACATGGCCACGTGAAGATGCTGTTGATGCGGGATGAGATTAGAACACAGCGCGAAGGGAGGTTGCTACCGTGTGATGCTGGAAAAAGCTGTAGGCCCCATTATAATAAATTCTTTTTAAATCCAGGCTGTTCATCAAAATTTTCTGCTCATTTTAAGGCATGAACCAAAAAATGAGGCAGGTTCAAATCTCAGGTGAGCCACACCACAGGAAACATTGCAGATTGAACACCCTCCTTTAAAAACTTCCTAAGAACCAATGTAATGCTGATATCGTATCTAACATATTGATTAGGTCACAGAGACCTAGATGAAGGGAAAACACAAATATCAGCTTGATTCATATAATCTTGATAGGAATGGTGACAAGATACAACCATAGGTAACTTTTGCTATAAGCGTCTTACATCGAGTCAGATTGTATAGTCTTTTACAAAAAAATTTAAAAAAATAAATAATAAATAAAAAGTATGCAATTCCATTCATTTAAATGTCTATGAAAAGTTTACATGCAAATGCATATATTACACGATGCAAAAAGAGTAATATCCAACAATCCACTCGAAAATTCTAACAAAAAGAAACATGAATTACACCATACAAAATGAAGTAGATACAACAACAACGATCCACCCAAGAAGACCCGCCATATCAACGGTTTCGATCACTAAAACACAGCTAGCCCATTCTACAAACTAAAGACCCAAGATATCCATACATGTCACTTCCATTTAATACAAATTTTCATTAATTAGCAACCAAAGCCAAAGACATAAGCAACATGAAGACTTCAAAATAGATAGACTTAGCAGTAATAGTGGATGATAAAGGAGCTGGTCGTCCACCTGAGGATGCATCTGAATCAAGTACCTCGTACCGTAGGTTACAACTATTGCTAAAGAAACTGACCGTTCGACTGGAAGAGCAGCATTTTAAAGTATCTTCTAAAATATCTTGTAAGCATTCATTGCAGTCATTTGCCGATAGATCACGCGTACATACCACCACAGCATGCACTTTCTCAGTACTCGTGAACGTTGCATCTCCAGCTGCGAACATACTGCTCGACGGATCGAAGGCTGCCTGCCTTGAAAGCTTACTCAGCATCTCCTTAAGGAATGGAGTAAATCGAACTGGGTCAGATACATTCTTCCCATCAAATTCATAGCCATATGCTGAATTGTCTAATATGGAGAAAAAACTTTCATTTGAGTAGCGTAGGATACACTCATTCTCAAAGGTATTTACATCCGTCGCACCGGGGCAATATAGATGGATGTGTTGGCTGGCCATGTTGATGCAATTGACACAGGCTGTTGGATTCACGTGGGGCACGCACTGGGCCAGGCCGTAGACACGGTTGGGATTTTCACCGGTGCTGGTGTTGTAGAAGCTGGTATGGGCCAGGTTAGAAGATAGAGAAGTGAGGAGGAGGTTGAGATTATTTTGGAAAGTGGTATTTGTGGTGTTAGCAGCTAGCGTACAAAATGAGAAGAGCTGGGCATTAGCGTGGGTGTCGAAGATGGTAACCATGCAGAAAAGGAGGAGGAAATGAATGGTTTTTGAGAAGAGAAAAGCCATGGAGGTTTGGCTTTCTGAGAGAATTGCACGGTAGATTGAGTGTATGTGACCTTGAGATGATCACCAATGGTAGAAATGTATGCGTTAGGCGTCTAAAGATGAGATCCTTTTATATAAATATCTTCTACTTTCTTGGCTGTTTTGCACGTCATTTTAATTAAACTTTCGAACATTGAACTAATTCAAAAGTCAACACCGCGCACTTGAACCAAAGAAGACCCCAAGCTATTTTAACAAGTGGGACCCACGATCCAGGCCCAGTAATTTCGACCTTGGTTTAAAACTTGAGACGCTAGGTTCGGCTCCTTCAGATGCGTTACCTTTGCCCCTACGAACCAAATATCAGTCCGATCCAAAACAGCAGGTTGAGAGTGGTCTGCCACCTTTAATTTGCATGGGACCCACCATGCTGTATGCATGGAATCTGGTCCACTCGTATCCTTCATCTGGACTGGATGAAGAGCCTGGACAAAATATTCAGAAGGTTTTGCAGCTCAAGTGGGTCCCGGTGAAAATAAAGGACGAGCATCCTCCCAACCTTTTTCTTTTTTGTGTGGCGCACTTGAGTTTTGGATCCATCTGAATTTGGGGATAGAAGTAACTATTGCGGTGAGGAATCTTATGTATGGGTTTGAAAATTAAAGTGTTCATACATCACATGGTGTTCGTAATTTCTAAAGGGTCATTACTCATCCACTCCACCAAATAAAATGTAATTCAATCGAAACCATCTGAATATTTGTGGGCCTAAATGAGAATATGGGCCAGGCCAAAAATTACATTGAGTAAACAATCGTAACGGTGTGATAGAATTTGTTGAATTTTGGACTACTAGCCACTTTCTTCTTAACCATTACACTAATTTGATGGTTTGTGTTATCCGATCAAGACGATCTTTTGGGTGTTTTCCATCTTATATGAGGACCAGGATATGAGCAGTCTGGATCATTTCCACGTGCCATGAATTCATTGAATGATTCACCAACGTTTTAGAAAATGATGAAAAACGAACACAGTACTATATTTCTTGCCGACATCTAGGACAAGAAAACAAGAGGAATAGATATCCGAGTTTTTATGGTTACTGTAGCACCAAAACTTGCAGGGGTACCGAGCTATTGTGGGTCCCACATCATTTGGGATCAGATCCATCCTGTCAATCTGATTCCTCCTTCTATGTTAGGTCATGGGACCAAAAGTCAGCCCCAACAAAAACCGAGGTGGGTCACACCAAATGTAAAAGTTGGGAGGGGATATCCAACCTATAAATCTTTCCCACTGTTTTTTGGGGGCTCGCCATGAAGGTGGGCCACTCAAAACCCCAAGTGGTTCTCCCCATGAGATTACAGGTTCCAAAGTAAGAATGATTTCAAATTGCTCCCTGTATTTTCGCCCACCTAACTTTTGGATCTAGTCTGATTTATTTATTTTTTATTTTATTTTCTGTGGTGAGCACGAGGCTTAGAAAACGATGGACGGGTGGATGCACAGTTGATGTGGGCCCCACATAAGCCGTGTACTGTGGTGGTACTGATACCATATGGACGCACCTCATTTATTGATGGGAAAATGATACGGGAGAGGCCGAAGAAACTGAATAGGGAAGAGCCATCTTTCAGCAGTATTTATGCAGGTGATGTATAAATCTGGTCCATCCACCGAATGGGACCTCTCATGGATGGCCTATGTGTCGAAAATTGTATATTTTTAAAAATCCTATTCATCACTGTTGTTCAATTTCCCCTACTAAATAATTACCGTTAAAAGTTTTTATTTTTACCATTGTTTTGGAGAACCATCGATTAAATGGCTAGGATTACCTGATACATGTATATTTTTAAAGCGTTTTCTATCCAGGGGTGACTAGATGGACGGTCCCAAATGTTAAATCACCCTCCACGTCACTATTGAGAGATTACAGCGCTTCCCGGTCTACCGTATTATCATGTACTATCAAAACGTGATGAGATTCCTGATGCTTCCAATTTGTAAAAGTGAGGGCCATGGTCCGTGATTCGGACCGTTTATATGATGGTACCAACCATGTGAGTATTTTGCAAAATTTTCCACAATGGATAATCGCATCTTATCTGTGACTTTTATTTCAGACCGTTGCTTTCTTTTTTCCCTAACGGATCTGTAACTGTTTACATAAAAGGCTGATCCAACTGTTGCAATCTTTCAATATTTGAGGTATTTTAGGCATTGGCCATTCAATGTAGGGTTCTATCTAAATTAACGGCCATGATCAGCTGAAAGCCCTACATAGGACATGTCGAGGGTGATGTACACAATAGAAGCATTGCATGTGGCCTAAGGCCTTTTGACCAGTCCAATCATATCCATGGCATGGATCACTTTACGTACAAGGCATTTGAAGACTTAGCATGCAAACAATACGATACAATGCCTTGTTGTGGAAGGATATATCCGAAAGTCATATTGACCAAACGATCTTGACCATTTATTTTAATGGGGTGCGCTCCGTGGTGGCACCGATGCTACCATCAGCTACCGTACCAAGCAGATGTGGGTCCTGTTGGGGGCCTTGCACAAAACCTTAGGATCTAGCCCTCCAGAACAAACTAGAATTATGGATAATAAAGCAATGAAAATAATCAATGCATCAATCACACAACACACAAGAGAATTTTACGTGGAAAACCCTCAAAGAGGTAAAAACCACGGGACCTCGTCCAGATCAACAATCCACTATGAAGTAGAACGTTTACAACCTTCTTCACTCACGCAGGAGTGGATGAACAATGAAAGAATAAAAAAAACCAGAGAGATCTCACCGATTACGAGGACGTAGGAGCGCAGAGATATAGACTGCACCGTAGATCACCTTCACGAGCATAACCTCCCTTCTACAAGCTTCCTCTCTCTCTTTCCCCCTCTCTCTCTCACCTTTGATAGCCCTCTTGTATTTTTCTCATCAACACAACATACCGTAGAAAAACTCCAGGGACCCTTTTTTATAGTTTTAGGAAACTCCTTTACGCATCCTACTTGCGAAAGGACTTGCGCATCCCAGTTGCGAAAGGACTTACGCATGATGGGTCAAAAAAAATTCATCAAATCTCCTCCTTTTTGACCCAGGAGGGATTCACCTTCTTTAAGCCAGACAGGTTTCTACAAACCTCAAACTTGCCCTTGAGCAAGGCCTTGGTCATCATATCTAACCCATTATCGTCCGTGTGGACCTTCTCAAGCTGTAACACCTTCTGTTCCAAAGTATCCCTGATCCAGTGATATCGAATCTCTATGTGCTTTGACTTAAAATGCTGACTTAGATTCTTGCTCAAGTGTATAGCACTCTGACTATCGCAATAGACCACGTGCTCCTCTTGCTTTAGGCTAAGTTCTTGTAGGAATCTCTTCATCCAAAGCATCTCTTTACATGCCTCTGTGACTGCAATGTACTTGGCCTCTATAGTTGACAATGCTACGACCTTCTGTACCTTGCTCTGCCAAGAAACCGCTCCCCCTGCAAATGTGAACATGAACCCGATGTAGACTTCATGGAGTCTATGCCGTCTGCCATATCTGCATCTATGTGGCCCTCTAACACAGGTTTACCGTCATCATAGCATAGGCTTAACCTGGATGAGCCTCTTAAATATCGTAGTATTCATTTCACCGCTGCTCAATGCTCTTTGCCAGGATTGGCAAGATACCGGCTGACAACACCAACCGCATATGCTATGTCTGGGCGTGTACACATCATAGCATACATCAAACTTCCCACCGCTGACGCGTAGGGTATCTTCTGCATCTCTTCCACTTCTGCCTTCGTCTTGGGACACTGCCTGTCGCTCAATCTAAAGTGACCATCTAGTGGAGTCCGACCGCTTCGCTGCATTCATATTAAACCGCTCAGGACTTTCTCAATATACCGCTCTTGTGTGATTGTAGAGCTTCCTCGCTACTTATGTCACGGGTTATCTCCATTCCTAGGATCTGTCTAGCCGGGCCCAAGTCTTTCATCGCAAAAGACTTTCCCAACTCCTGTTTCAGCCTGTCGATCTTCTTGATGCCTTTTCCCATGATGAGCATGTCGTCAACGTATAATAACAAAACTAAGAAATCACCATCTGAGAACTTGCGCGTGAACACACAGTGGTCCGACTCCGTTCTGTCATACCCATGTTTCAACATAAACGAGTCGAACTTCTTGTACCATTGCCGTGGAGCCTGTTTTAGCCCATACAAGCTCTTCCTCAGCCTACACACCATATGCTCCTTGCCCTTGACTTCGAACCCCTCTGGTTGGTGCATGTAGATCTCTTCTTTCAGGTCACCATGGAGAAAGGCAGTTTTAACATCTAACTGCTCTATCTCCAAATCCATGCTAGCCGCCAACCCAAGCAACACCCATATGGATGTCATCTTCACCATTGGTGAGAATATCTCTTCGAAGTCTATACTTTTTCTCTGACCAAACCCTTTCACCACAAGTCTGGCCTTGAACCTCGTCTGTGAATTCTTCTGCTCAATCTTCTATCTGAACACCCACTTGTTGCTCAAAGCTTTCTTGCACTTAGGCAGTTTCACCAAATCATAGGTGTGGTTCTTATGCAAGGATTCCATCTCCTCTTGCATAGCTTTCAACCACTCCCCTTTATGCTCGTCGGCTAGGGCCTCAGAATAATCTTTTGGCTCTCCCCCATCAGTCAACATAATGTACTCATGTGGTGAGTACCTCTTGGATGGCATCCGTCCTAGATGACCTCCTCACCGTGGCTCAACAGGTGGATCAAGTGGGGCTGCTCCCCTGGTCCATCTTCTGAAGGAACTCCCTCGTCCTCTGCACCTTGCTGTACTCCCCCGTCATCAGGCACCACGGGAGGAGTAATCGGATCCATGTCCTCTAGCTCACCTGAACTAGGCTGATTCTTCTCTGGCTTACCAATGTCTTCTATACACTGATCTTCAAAGAAAACTACATCTCTGCTCCTGACGAGCTTCCTCTCGGTCGGATCCCACAATTTATAACCGAACTTTTCATCACCGTACCCTAAGAACACACACTGCCTGATCTTCATATCGAGCTTGGACCTCTCGTCCTTTGGTACGTGAACGGATGCCCTGCATCCAAACACCCTGAGATGATTATATGATGGATCATGTCCAGTCCACACCTTCTCAGGTACTTCTCCATTCAATGGGGCTGATAGAGACCTATTTATCAAATACATCGCCGTGTGCATTGCTTCTCCCCAGAACGTCTTGGGCAATTTCGCATGGGATAACATGCATCTGATTCTCTCAACAATAGTGCGATTCATTCGCTCAGCTACACCATTATGCTGGGGGGTCTTGGGAACCGTCTGTTCATGCCGTATACCCAGGGACTTGCAATACTCATGAAAGTCGCCGATGTATTCACCACCATTGTCAGTGCGGATGCACTTCAATGATCTACCTGTCTCTCTCTCGACCATAGCATGAAACAATTTAAACACACCAAATACCTCGTCCTTGGATTTCAAAGCATAAACCCAAACCCTCCTAGATGCATCATCTATAAAAGTAACAAAATACAATGCCCCACCCAAGGTTTTTGTCTTCATAGGACCACAAACATCAGAATAAACCAAATCTAATGCATGCACTTTATTAACATGAGAAGCAATTTTAACAAATGAAACTCTATGTTGTTTCCCTAATAAACAATCAAGACAGATTTTGAGAGGTGTACCTGTCACGTCTGGAAGGAGCCGCTTCCTTGCTAGTACCTGAAGCCCTTTTTCACTCATGTGGCCTAGACGCCTATGCTACATGTCAATAGTTGAATCTTCCGTTGCGTTCAACCTACCCTTGCATATACTGACACTTACCTTGTAAAGGGTGCAACACTTCTTTCCTCTGACCACGATCAATGAACCCTTGATGAGCTTTCAATGCCCACCTATAAACCGACTTTCATAGCCATCATCATCCAACCTTCTCGTCGACATCAAGTTCAGGCGAAGGTCTGAGATATGCCTCACATCCCTGAGAACTAATGTGCAGCCCATATCAGTCTTCACACAAATATCACCGACTCTCATGATTTTTGATACGCCAGAATTTTCCATCTTCACAGTCTCATAGTCACCTGACTTGTAGCTTGTGAAGGAGTCCCTGTGTGGAGTCTCATGAAAAGAAGCTCCCGAGTCAACCACCCAGTCGGTGTCCTGACTCGTAGCCATAAGACATACGTCATGATCTGCAGAAAGAATAACTACAACGTCGCCATCTGAAGCGACCGCAGTGGAATCTGATTCATCTTCCTTCCCTTTTCCTTTCTTGTCGTTCTTCTTACCACGACATTCATGCTTGTAGTGGCCCTTCTTTCCACAATTCCAGCATTCAACATCTTTTCTGTTACTCGACGTACCTCTTGATTTATCTCGGGCCTTCCCGCCCTTCCTGTTCTTTCCTCTCCCCCGTTCCTGCGTCACAAGAGCCTCTTGCTGAGTAGACCTGTTGAGGGTCAAATATTGCATATTAAACCCCATTTATTACTTGGATTTACGAGCACAATATTGTTTAACGCCCGGTTTTAACGGTGTTTGTGATACAGGGTGTATTTGAGAGCATGAACGGTAAAAAGTTGTTAAAAAGCATGGATTTAATAATCTGAGGATACCAAGGCAAGGGACGGACCCCAGGGGACCAAGATCGACGAATTTACACGCCAGAGATCCGAGAAAATCGAGAAATTGAAGCTCAAGTGGCCCGAAATTGGTCCAGAATGCAAGATCACAAGTGTTCCCACCATCGATCACTGAAACTTCACATATGGCCTGAAGACCACAAATTAACCGTACACGTCAAATTTCAACCAGTGGATATTTCGAGAAGTGGGCCAAAAGATAGGTCAGCCCATTAATCTCCAATTTTAGGTCCACTTCCAATCTGGATATGCTTCAAAATTGGGCTCAATGGTTTAAATAAGGTGAGAAACAGGATGAATGGATCGGATTTCTCACACACATCATGTTCGACCCCACATGTACATGTGGGAGTGCACAGGCGGTGCACTCCCGCAACGCACCGGATCGAGTTCTGGGTCAAAGGGTTATTTGACCCGAGTTTTCTTTTAAAACTCAAAAAACGCAACAGCGTCTAACGCTGTCCGTTCGATGGGTTGATAGTGGGGCCCACCCCTAGTTCATTTTACCGATCTGATCCATTCAATGTTCGTGGGAGGCAAAACCGACCGTACAAAGGGGGATTTTTCAGTCCCATGCATGTGTACGGACGTTGATCAATGAAAATCGCAGGATGACGACGGAACGAAAGATCAAGTGGGTCGCACCTATTTCACCTGCATACACCCTCCCGGACGGTTTTTCGGGAGAAAGCTTATGGACGGAGTGGATTTTCTCTTTGACGTCATCACGGGGGCCCACCGATCATCACGGTCGAAAACCGAACCTCTTTTCTTCGCAATGAGGTTGCTTGATTTTCCGTGGGCCACCATTGTCGAAAGTCAATGGAAGATCTAACCCGTTCATCATGTTTGGAAGGAGGTGTGACACTGCCATTGCCAGGTGAAATCTCTCCAAGAGATCACGAAGAACGAAATCTAGCCGTTCAAACGGAGTCGAACGACAACAATGGAAAAGCAAGTGGGCCACATCATCAACGCTCCAAAACCAACCATATTAAAACGGTTTTTCGAGTACAACTCAATGGACGGCTTGGATTTCTTCAATATACAACGAAGTGGACTCCACCGATCTTCGTCAGTGAATGAGGTTTGCTTCGCACGCCGTCGGCTGAAAGCTCGGACGCCGAGTCTACAAGTGGGTCCCACTCGGTGCCCGGTTCAATGATCTCGAACCGTTCATCTCGTCACATTAGGTGGTCAATACCTTCACCTAGATGTCGGAATATTTCTCATGCAACAAATGTACGAAGATTTCAGCCGAATGGGAGATTGACGGTGAATTGAAAAGTGCGGTGGGACACACCTAATTCAAGCCAAAACATTTCATTCCTGGCTGATTTTTCGAGGCGAGTTAATTGGACGGGGTGGATTTCTCGTCTAATGTCAATGTTAAGCCTACCAATTATCACAGATACGTGGCGTTGGTTTTGATGCGTAAACAGAGTCTCCAACTCTGTTTCAACCACGCGCAGCAACCATCATTTCCTTCTCTATAAAAGGTGGTCAGAGAGAGAGCTTGGGGGATCATCTGAGGCGGTGGAGGCTTGGAATCTCACGTGAAGAGAGAGAGAGAGAAGAGGGAGTAGATTTATTTTATTTTATTTTTTTCTTTTATTTTTATTCTTATTTTTATTTTATTTTTGTTTAAGGGTTTCAGCCACTCATGTGTGGCTAAACCTCTTGGCTAGGGCCAGGAGGTGAAGCTTGTAGCATGATGGGAGATTCTATGCCTTCACTTTAATTTTAATTAGTGAACCAAATTTGATTTTGATTTAATTTTAATCTGGGAATGTTTTTAGTCTTTAATGGTCTGTTGTGATTGAAATTACAATGGGTCTGCGATGGCTTTGAGCATGTTCTTCTCCCTTTTATGTTTATGACATCAGGAAGCCCTGTTGTTCACCATCGTCTCCTGGGCATGGTCGGATGACAGTACCCTTCCTAACCTTCATGGCATGTTGATTGGTTGGTAATTAGTTTAATTCTGTTGTTTGCTTTGTCTCCTGGGCATGGTTTAGTGATGGAATCCATTCTAATTCATATACCTTTCATCTCATGAAAATTATATCAAGTAAGTTCAGTTCTATCTTCATGGTCTTTGAAGCAGGCATAAGATCTCCCTGATCTCTACAAGTGGATCCTCTGAATCCCTAGTTTCCTTACCTTTAAAATTCACTAGTTTTAGATTAATATTTTCACCATTATTCCCTTGATTTTTCCTGATTTAGATTGCATCTTATTCTAGTTCTAGTTCTGGTTAGTTTCAGCTTACGTACAGGTTTCAGTCCCTGTGGATTCGACCTCGGTCTTACCGAGTTTATTACTACATCACAACCCTATACTTGGGGAGTGAACAAGACCCCTGAGACTTCCTCCTTGTCTCCTCATTGAAGAGACAACTGGTTACCTGTTCCATGGATATATTTCCGTCTGGCGCGGAGTTACTTAGAGACACCACCAATGTCTCCCAACTGTCAGGCAATGAACTAAGCAATAGTAAAGCCTACAATTCATCATCCAAGACCATCTTCATAGAGGTGAGTTGGTTCACTATATTACTGACCTTATTCATGTGCTCAGCCACAGAACCACCATCTTTGAACTTGAGATTCACAAGTCGGCTTATCGGAAATATCTTATTACCGGCTGTCTTCCTCTCATACAGCCCTTGTAATTTTAGCCATAGGCTTGCGGCTGAGGTTTCCGTAGACACATGGTGGAACATAGAATCATCCAACCACTGTCTAATAAACCCCACCGCCTTTCGGTCCGACTTTTTCCAATCATCATCAGTCATATCCTTGGATTTTGCTGATATGCCTGAGATTGGAGAATATAAGTCCTTGCAATAAAGCAAGTCCTCCATCTTAGCCTTCCATATGGTCCAGTTAGAACCATTGAGGTTGATCATCCTTGAGCCACCTTCCATAATTCAAAACCGATCCTACCCGTTCAATGAACCTTAGCTCTGATACCACTTTGTTGGGAGCCTTGCACAAAACCTTAGGATCTAGCCCTCCAGAACAAACCAGAATTATGGATAATAAAGCAATGAAAATAATCAATCCATCAATCACATACCACACAAGAGAATTTTACGTGGAAAACCCTCAAAGAGGTAAAAACCATGGGACCTCGTCCAGATCAACAATCCACTATGAAGTAGAACATTTACAACCTTCTTCACTCACGCAGGAGTGGATGAACAATGAAAGAATAAAGAAAACCAGAGAGATCTCATCGATTACGAGGACGTAGGAGCACAGAGATATAGACTGCATCGTAGATCACCTCCACGAGCATAACCTCCCTTCTACAAGCTTCCTCTCTCTCTTTCTCCCTCTCTCTCTCACCTTTGATAGCCCTCTTGTGTTTTTCTCATCAACACAACATATCGTAGAAAAACTATAGGGACCCTTTTTTATAGTTTTAGGAAACTCCTTTGCGCATCCTACTTGCGAAAGGACTTGCGCATCCCAGTTGTGAAAGGACTTTGCGCATCCTAGTTGCGAAAGGACTTGCGCAAGACGGGTCAAAAAAAATCCATCAGGTCCAAGGTGAATCGATCTAACCCATCACCTCACATTACCATGGGGAGCAAAAATCTCAAATATAGACGTACAAAATATTTGATATTGGAGGAAATTCCAATGCTATGGCTTCTCATTGGTTCACATTATTTCATTCCAGATGATTCCCGCTAACAAGATACGTTTCCCTCTCCCCAGTGGATTGCTAACCACACAGCGCAACTTTTAACTAATGAAACTTTTCTAAGTCTAACTATAATTTTTGTGTTATATATATAATGTTCAAGAAATTTTTAAATTTATTGTAAAGCATAAGTTTAAAATTGACGTACATCTAAAACTCAAGTGGATCACATCAATCAACTACTAATCACACGTGAATATTTATGAATTGAAGAAGACCAAGGGCTACAATATGACAAAATTCATGGTAAAAAATATTTTCTATATTTCTTCGGTATCACTTTACAGAGAATGAATACGTATATATAACAAGAAAATCCTATCTATTCTTGGCTATACAAATTTCAAAATTTCATTTTGCTAACATAAAATCCCTTATATGAAGGGATTCCCATAATCTCTCTCATAACAACTCACGCCAACACTCCCCCTCAAGTTGGTGCATACAGGTCTCTGATGCCCAACTTGTCGAGTGAGTTGTAAAAATCGCCGTTGCATCTGACTTTTGTAAGGATATCACAAATTTGGTCTTCAGACTTAATAAAAGGAAATCGAATTATCTTCATCTCAAGATTTTGTTTGATGAAATGTCGATCCACCTCTACATGTTTGGTTCAGTCATGCTGAACTGGATTGTGTGAAATATCAATGGCAGCCTTGTTATCATAGAATAAGTCCATCTCACATTTCGAGGCAAAACCAATTTCTGTTAACAGTCTTTTGAGACAGAGAAGCTCACAAAGACCCTTAGCCATCCCACGGAACTCAGCTTCAGCACTTGATAAATCCACCACGTTTTGCTTCTTACTTTTCCATGTAACGAGATTTCCGCCAACAAACATGAAGTATCCGGAGGTAGATTTTTTATCCGATATATTCCCTGCCCAATCTGCATCTGTATATCCCTAAACTTTTAAATGATTATTTTTTGAGAACATAGGCCCTTTTCCTGGAGAGGACTTTAGGTAACGTAGAATTCCAATCACTGCATCCATGTGATCCTCGCTCGGACAATGCATGAATTGATTAACTACGCTCACAGCATAAGCAATTTCTAGGCGAGTATGTGAGAGATAAATAAGCTTCCCGACCAATCTCTAGTATCTCTCTTTATTTGTCGGCACTTGGTGTGAATATACCCCAAGTTTGTGGTTTTGGACAATAGGTGTGTCTGTAGGCTTACACTCCAATAGTCCTACCTCTGATAGTAAATCTAGAACATATTTTCGTTGGGAAAGAAATATACCTTGCTTCGATTTAGCAACTTCAATACCCAGGAAGTATTTAAGTTCTCCCAGATTCTTCATTTCGAATTCAGTTGCCAAATGCTCTTGGAGTCTTGAGATTTCATCTGGATCATTTCCTGTAATAATCATGTCATCTACATAGATTATTAAGGCTGTTATACCTTGCCCCGTTGGTGCTTTAAGAATAGTGTATGGTCTGAGTTGCTTTGTTAAAAGTCATATTTCTTCATTGCCAAGCTGAATCGCCCGAACCATGCTCTAGGTGACTGTTTTAATCCATACAGTACTCGCTGTAATTTGCACACCACTTTAGTCTCGGAAGTTACTATGTAGCCTGGTGGAAGATCCATATAGACTTCCTCTTCAAGTTCACCGTGGAGAAAAGCATTCTTTACATCAAACTGGCACAATGGCCATTCCAAATTTGCTACGAGGGATAGCAGCACCCTAACCGTGTTCAGCTTTGCCACTGGTGAGAAAGTTTCTTGATAGTCTGCGTGTAGCCCTTTGCTACTAGCCTTGCTTTGTATCTGTTAATTGAGCCATCTGCTTTGTGTTTGATGGAAAACACCCATTTACACCCCACCGTCATTTTTCTGTTGGGTAAGGAAACAAGAGTCCATGTTTCATTTTTCAGTAGTGCCAACATTTCTTCTTTCACAGCCCGAGTCCACTAAGAATCTGTTAGAGCTTCATATATGGCGGTGGGAACACGACATGAGGAAAGTTCATGTACGAATGTCTGAATTTATCTGTTTAGTGGTTTGCCACGGTTATGCCTGAAAGGGAGAGTATAGCCAACAGGGATATCCATATCATCAAAATTTAGAGGTATAGTAGGAGAGGTTGCCTTAGGGATATTCTCAGGAGATGGGTCTTCAGGTACTGAGAGATGAGAGGGTTCTATGTCAGCTTCAGGTGGTGTAGATACTCCTCTAGAAACTGTATCAGCTTCTGAAGACACACCTAGCTCAGTATTTGGTTCCTCATTTACTGGGATTTCAGGTTCTATGTCAGTTTCAGGTGATCTGGAAACTGTATCAGCTTCTGAAGACACACCTAGCTCAGTATTTGGTTCCTCATTTATTGGGATTTCAGTGTCAAAAAATCCCGGCCAATCAAATCTTAACCAATTCAGCTCTTTATTACCGATCTCCCCCTGAAGAGAAGAATTGGGTAAGGAAGAAGAGAAGAATGAGTCATTTTCTAGAAATGTGACATCCATAGTCACATACGTGCAGTTGGTGACTGGATCATAACACCAATACCCTTTTTGATGTACGACATACCCCAAGAAGAGACATCTGATGGCACAAGGATCAAGCTTTGTGAGCTGATTCTTATGAAGGTGGACAAATGCAACACATCCAAAAATCCGGGGAGGAATCAGTAGCATGGTAGATAAGGAAACATAAGTCGAAAGAGTCTGAAGAGGAGTCTTAAAATGCAAGACCTTAGAGGGCATCTGATTGAGGAGATGCACGGCTGTGGCAACAGCATCGGTCCAATGCCTATGAGGTACATGAGCTCCAAGTAACAGAGCCCGGGCCGTTTCAAGAATATGTCGACTTTTTCTCTTAGCCGCCCCATTTTGCTGAGGAGTTTGTGGGCAGGAGGTCTCATGAATAAGACCGTGAAGGTGGAAATAGGCATGGAACTGGTGGTTGACATATTCGCCACCATTATTAGAGCGAAGGATTTGAATCTTCGCTGAGAATTGGGTTTAAACCATTATGTGAAAAGACTGGAAGACACTCAATACTTCATCTTTATGTTTCAGCAATGCATTCCATGGGGTTTAGACGATGGAAATCAATTTCACGCCATAATCCCTGGAGGCCAGTAAAATATTTTTCAAGAAAACCACTGGCTTGTTTCAGGCGTGTCACACGCCGCCGAAGGTCATATACTTGAGAAGTATCACTTCCATCAAAGTAAGTAGTAGCAATAGAATCCCACACCTGTCTCACGGTCGGGAATCGAATGAAGTTGCTGATCAACGATGGGTCCTTGGAATTGATCAGCCATCCCTTGACAATGGCATTGTCTGTGCGCCACTTTCGAAAGGATGGATCGGTTTGTGGAGGTTGGTGGAAATCGCCGTTGATGTATCTCAATTTATCTTTGCCAGAGACGTACATCTCAACCACTTGGGACCAAAGAGCGTAGTTGGTGCCATCCAACTTGATGCCGAATGAAGGAGCGGAAGTTTCGATGGTCTGGGTCAAAGCCGAAGTCTTAGTCAAGATTTTTGTCATTCGATTGGTCAATTCGGTGATAATGGATGTGGATTGGTGTTGGTTTTGGGATTCAATGGAATGATCGATATTGCCTGTAATTGTCATGGGAAGGGATGAGGCGAAGAAAAAGAAAAAGAGAGGTCGGCTAGTGTTCACTCCCCAAGTATAGGGTTGTGATGTAGTAATAAACTCGGTAAGACCGAGGTCGAATCCCAATCTGGAACTTGTACGTTATCTCAAACTAAGTAGAAATAGAACTAGAATGAGATGAAATCTAAATCGATTGTAATTTGAAGAATAATGGTGAAATAATTAATCTAAAACTTAGGAGAATTCGAAGTGAAAAACTAGGGATTCAGAGGATCCACTTGTAGAGATCGAGGAGAACTACACTTGATTCATGAAAATCACTTGAACTTTCTTTGATGTAATTTTAAAAAGATGAAAGGTATATGAATTAGAATGGATTCCATCACCAAACCATGCCCTGGAGACAAAGCAAACAACGAAATTAAACTAATTACCAACCAATCAATGTATGAAGGTTAGGAAGGGTAATGACATCCAACCATGCCCAGAGACGATGGTGAACAACGGGGCTTACGACGTCATAAACATAAGAGAAAAAGAACATGTTCAAAGCCATTGCTAGACCCATTGTAATTTCAGGAATCCAATGGACCATTAAAGATCGAAAACATTCCCTTAATAAAATTAAATCAAAAATCCATTCAGTTTAAACAAAAGGCACAAGCATAGACTCTCCCATCACGCTACAAGCTTCACCTCTTAGCCCTAGCTAAGAGGTTTAGCCACACATGAGTGGACTGGAACCTCTAGAATAATAAAAGGAAAAATAAAAATAAATTAACAATAAAGGATTTCTAAAAGGCTCTTTCTCTCACTCCGTAGCTTCTCCCTTTTCTCTCTCCGTAGCCTTTTTTTTCTCCCTCTCCTTTTCTTTTCTCTTCCTTTTATAACAACAGCAAGGGAATGTCCAAGGAGGAGTCAGCGGAGTCTGAGGAGTCAAATTCATTGATAAGAATTCTAATCGGTGCGCAATGTAAGAGCTTATGCGAAGAGTGCCTTTTTGTTTCGGTGGGGCCCACTCCTGAGGTCAGTTGAGAAATCCACGCCTTTCAATGACTTCAGGATAAAATTTCGGTCGAAGAAGGCCTGTTTTGGATCGGTTGCAAGTGGTCCACTTGATTTTTTATGAGTCGCCGTCGCCTTGCGTTTAGACTACCAAAAAGATCTACGCCGTCCTTTGAAATCGCCACCTAGGCATGAGTGAGAGGGACCATGTGGAGCTAATGGACGGTCCGGATCGAACCTACGATCAGTGATGGTGGCCCCCTTCTGAGTCATCCGCTGACTCTCGCCGCGGCGCAGCCGACGGTCTCCTGTTCGGTGATCGGTGGATCCCAGGACAATATTTGTATGACAGATCCATGCCGTCCATTGTTTTTATGACAAAAAAGCAATTAGGAATGTAAGGTTTTGGAGTGAACTTGGTGCGGCCCACTCGTTCTTTTATTCTGCCGTCCATCCTACTTTCAACGGTCAGGATATTCCAATAGCTTGTAAGGTGGAGAAACGACACCTAGGTGGGTAATACCCCCTCCCTGGACACCTGGACGGTCCCAGATCTTCAAGATGTATGATGGGTGGGGCCCACACGTTAGAAAGCCGCGGACGTGAAAAGTGCGTCCGCTGTTCGAAATCGGGAAGAAACAGGTCACGGTCTTGTTGACCGAGCTCGGGTCCGGTGCGGCTGGGAGTGCACGCATGTGCACTCGTGCGCCCCATGTGGGGTCCATCTGCATAATGTTTTCGAGAAATCCTCTCCAGTCCATCCGTTTGTCGACTCATTTAAAACGTTGATACCAAGACTTGAGCATATCCAGATCTCAAAGGGCCCCAATTTGAGATTTTAAGGGTTGATATATCCATTGGGCCACTTCAGGGGATCATGGTGAAATTTGACTTGTACGGTTGATTTATGGTCCGAAGCCATGTATGGAGTTTTGAACCAAGCGGATGGTGGGACACTTGTGATCTTGTATTCACGGACCAATTTCGGGCCACTTGAGCTTCGGTTTCTCGATTTTTCCGGATCTCGGCGTGTAAATCCGCCGATCTTGGTCTCCTGGGTCCGTCCCTTGCCTTGGTGTCATCGAGTGTCAAATCTATGCTTTTAGCGCCTTTTTGCAATCCATGCTCTCAAAATACACCTGCATTACAAACATAGTTAAACCAAGGCGTTAAACAAGATTATCATGCTTGTAATTCAATAATAAATGGGGTCGATATGCAATATTTGACCCTCAACACAACCCCCAACCAGATTTTGCTAGTCCCGAAGAGCAAAATATGCGAAAAATTAAGTTAAGAATTACGAGACAATTCTTATTAAGTGATATTTTGAAAAACAAACCAGATATGAGAAATCTTAAGATTCATGAATGTGATTATCATTTCTCTGGCCTCTCATGCACGGTGAATTTCATAATCAAGTTCAAATATTAATCCATAAACTAGAATAATTTTAAACATTGAGTTCCATGGGTGTATAGTGAACTCTCATTTTATCATCATTAAGAGATCAAATTGTCGATTTCATGATATCATTAGTAATCAATCAGAAAATTCATAACAACCATCACCTAAACCAGTACTTTGCCTCACAGATCATTCTTTCATTTTCTATTTTTTTTTTTTTTTTAAGTTAAGATGGGAATCAAATTTTCACTTATAGGGAGCAAACCTATGTTGAAAATAGTCTTGACTCTTTCTAATGTTAATCATAGAAAATCAAATCCACACCTATAGGGAGCAAACCCATGGTGTAATTTCTCTCTTTTTTTTTTTTTTTTTTTTTTTTTTACCCTGATGGCCAAATCTTTTAGGCTGGTTTCTTTCATGCTCAGTGATTACCAAGTTAATCATTCAATATCAAACTGAAATCTCAATGTGTAAGTGAGATGTGATATGTGAAATCATGACTCAATCAATGTTTACAACTTCCATGATGTGATATGTGAAATCATGACTCAATCAATGTTTACAACTTCTAATCATGGATTAACAATTCAAACTTAACTGTGAAAGAATTACCAACATTACATATCTTAAAATTCTAAATCCAGAATATCTGTCAAAATCACTTTGAATTCACCAGAAAGTCCAGAAAAATTTTAAAAATTTTCACACACAATTTTTGCTCAAGACGAAGAAAACACTGATTGGGTAACCTAATCTCCCACCCCCAACCTAAAATCTACATTGTCCTCAATGTAAAAGATATGAGCATGGAATGCACATGGGACAACGAAAGTAAAAGAGAAGTGATGGGAAGATAGTACCTGAATGATGAATCGTGAGAGACTTTCCAAAGATCGCAGATGGAATCCAAGATTCAAAGACAAAAAGAGAAAGCGAACAAAAAATAAAATCCTACCTATACCACTTTCAGAGAAGTGCTCTCGATTGCATTTAGCGCATGCAACAAGCCTTTAAACCCCTAGGTTGCCTCTAGTGGACGAGTTGTAGTCTCGTGAGGGTTTAAAGATAATGTTACCCACAAACATTGAACTCACTACTCATCATCAAGGTTCATCTTCGGCCGTATCTTGATAAGTTCCTCAATAAGTTCCTCAACAAGATCATCCAAAAGCCCTTTTGCAAAAGGCTTGGGTGCCACTGGAGCATGACTTTCCGAGAGAGACTTATGTACCTCATAAGAAATTTTCCATTGCATTGCTTGAGGTAACGAGTGATTCGATTGGAAGATAAGTTTCAACGTTAGTATCCATGGTGAATCGAGACTACAAGTAGATAAAGTTTAGAAAACTTCGCAAAAAGTGATGTAGCCTCAACACATTTCGAAGTGTCAATCTTCGGTTCAATTTTCGGCTCCTCCTCCTTTAATGGTAGACGGTTAGGATCGGGGAAGAAGGGCTTCAAAATAAGGGTTCTCTCGGTCGGTGATAACTACCGAGATGTTGTCTTCTGCAAGGCATCCACTTTGTCTTTTGACATGGGATCGTTTGACTTTGAAAAGTGTGCCCAAACAATTATCAAAAAGTCGAAATTTGGAGAGTGACTTATTTTCCTCATGGAAATCAGTAATGAGATGCTCAAGGACTCCTCGCCCTTAAAAGTATATGAAGATATGTTCTCTTGCTCGATTATTACTGCACAAACATATTGAAGATCAATAGGGAAGCATCGATGGGATCACTTTGTTCATTGAAACTACTCAATCGAGGCATTGAAGCTGTCGGGACGTGTACGGCTCGGATGGTGGTCTTAATTGAGTGGTTTCAAATTCTAGAGTCGTAGCGAAAACTCGTCCTTCTCCCGAATCACATTACCATTCAATTCAAGAGAGTGGTCCAAACATGTCTCACAGAAGTTGGAAGGGTCGGTTTTAATGAGCTCATCTTCCACTTTTAAATCAGATATGTTAGGTGAGTGGAGTAGCTCAGTATGACCGATCACTTTGTGTGCTTCTTGAGCATTGACCTGGACCATACTTGAGATTGATTCCAGGGTAATTTGGGTTGTGCTCTCATGAATCTCATCCCAATACTTCTCAGCTTCCAATTCAGTGCAGTACACACTTGAGATGGGATCGCTTTCCTCACAATCTATTCCTAAATTCGGTTGAGGTTCGAATGAACTAACCTCTACCTCATCATTGAATTCATGTGTGTCAAGTAAGGGAGGTGTGTCATCATCATTGTATTTGAAAGACACCCATGTATCTCCACCATTCTTTTGAGCAGTCATCGAGATCGGCTCATTGGAAAATTGAACCACGTGCTCGTTAATGGAATCTAACTCCTCATTCCAAATTCCAGATTTCATCAAAAGCGAGTGAGGATCACTTTCCGGCATTGTATTTGGATTGGATTGTAGTTGGGATGCACGAGCTTCTTCATCCTTCGCAGCAATGCTTCCATTGCTTTTCTTATTTAGTAAGGCATTCCATGGTATCTTTGAATTTCATCCTCTTGGATCGTTTCTAGGTTCTCAAGCGGTAGGGTATCAAGAGAATAATCATTACATGTGGTTGGTTCATCTTCCCGGTTTGATGGTTCCACTGGTTATAGTCATACGGGTCATCGGTCGAGAGTTGATACGCGTTATCATTCCAATAATCACGTCATCTTGTTTCCTTAACTCGTGGAATGCAATTATTTTCAGTAGATAATCAGAAGGACTTCTTAATCGGTGGAGCATCATGTTTCGATTGGTTGAAGTAATTTTGAGAAAATATTTGAGGCATGACAATTTGTTTTCCATCATTATCATCATACATCAAAAAATTTTCCCAAGATTCCTTAGCTATCTCAAAGCATATATACGTTCCAACTCTTGCATAGTAAAACCCAAATTTTGAATCTACTCTAGGAAAAATAAAAAGAAAAGATCCTACAACAAGATAGAAAGTATGAGGGAAGAAGTTAGAAAGAAGTTACTGGGTTAAAGATTCCTAAGTAAAAAAATGCAAAACAAAACAAAACAAGTTAGTTCAAAATAGAAGAAATTTAAAGAGCAAATCAAATCTAAAGAGTTAGAAATCTAGCAAATCAGAAAGAGTTTACCAAATTAGAAGTTCTATCTTAACAACCTATAGAATAAAAAATATGTTAGTTCTATGAAAAATAGAAAACAAAATTAAAAAAAAAAAAAATTTAAAATTAGTAAAATCCTAATATTAAACTAACTCTAAAACTAATTAATTTGAAAATCGTGGCCGTGGAGTCATTTCGAGAACGGCGCCTAAAACTTGTTCACTCCCCAAGTATAGGGTTGTGATGTAGTAATAAACTCGGTAAGACCGAGGTCGAATCCCAATTTGGAACTTGTCGTTATCGAAACTAAGTAGAAATGAACTAGAATGAGATGAAATCTAAATCGATTGTAATTTGAAGAATAATGGTGAAATAATTAATCTAAAACTTAGGAGAATTAGGAAGTGAAAAACTAGGGATTCGGAGGATCCACTTGTAGAGATCGGGAGAACTACACTTGATTCATGAAAATCCTTGAACTTCCTTTGATGTAATTTTAAAAAGATGAAAGGTATATGAATTAGAATGGATTCCATCACCAAACCATGCCCAGGAGACAAAGCAAACAATGTAATTAAACTAATTACCAACCAATCAATGTATGAAGGTTAGGAAGGGTACCGACATCCAACCATGCCCTGGAGACGATGGTGAACAACGGGGCTTCGACGTCATAAACATAAGAGAAAAAGAACATGTTCAAAGCCATTGCGGACCCATTGTAATTTCGGTCTACAACGGACCATTAAAGTCGAAAACATTCCCTTAATAAAATTAAATCAAAAATCCATTCGGTTTAAACAAAAGGCACAAACAAGACTCTCCCATCACCTTACAAGCTTCACCTTAGCCTATTTAAGAGGTTTAGCCACACATGATTGGGCTGGATCTCTAAAATAATAAAAGGAAAAATAAAAATAAATTAACAATAAAGGATTTCTAAAAGGCTCTTTCTCTCACTCAGTAGTAGCTTCTCCCTTTTCTCTCTCTCAGTAGCCTTTTTTTCTCCCTCTCCTTTTCTTTTCTCTTCCTTTTATAACAAGAAGGGAATGTCCAAGGAGGAGTCCATTTGGATTGAGTGCACCCATTCAGCAAAGAATTTCGGTCACGTGTGAGAGCTTATGCGAAGAGTCTTGGTCGTCGGTGGGGCCCACTCCGAGGTCGGTTGAGAAATCCACGCCGTTCAATGACTTGGGATAAAATTTCTGGTCGAAGAAGGCCTTTTGGATCGGTTCTACGAAGTGGTCCACTTGATTTTATGAGGGTGCCGTCCGCCTTGCGTTTAGACTACCAAAAACAGATCTACGTTGTCCTTTGAAAAATACCGCCACCTGAGGCATGAGTGAGAGGACCATGTGGAGCTAATGGACGGTCCGGATCGAACCTACGATCGTTGATGATGGTGGCCCTTCACATCATCATCCGCCTTCTCGCGAGGAGCGAAGCCGTGACGGTCTCCTGTTCTGGTGATCGGTGGATCCCAGGACAATATTTGTATGACAGATCCATGCCGTCCATTGTTTTTATGACAAAAAAGCCATTAAGAATGTAAGGTTTTGGAGTGAACTTGGTGCGGCCCACTCGTTCTTTTATTCTGCCGTCCATCCTACTTTCAACGGTCAGGATATTCCAATAGCTTGTAAGGTGGAGAAACGACACCTAGGTGAGGGTAATACCCCCTCCCTGGACACCTTGGACGGTCCAGATCTTCAAGATGTATGATGGGTGGGGCCCACTGTTAGAAACCGGCGGACGCAGGTGCGTCCGCTGTTCGAAATCGGGAAGGAGACGGGTCAGCGGTCCTGTTGACCGAGCTCGGGTCCGGTGCGGCTCGGGAGTCACCGCATGTGCACTCGTGCGCCCCCATGTGGGGTCCACTGTAATGTTTTCGAGAAATCCTCTCCGTCCATCCGTTTTGTCGGCTCATTTAAAACGTTGATACCAAGACTTGAGCATATCCGAGATCTCAAAGGCCCCAATTTGAGATTTTAAGGGTTGATATATCCATTGGGCCACATGGGGGATCCGTGAAATGAAATTTGACTTGTACTTTTGATTTATGGTCTGAAGCCATGTATGGAGTTTTGAACCAAGCGGATGGTGGGAACACTTGTGATCTTGTATTCGGACCAATTTCGAGCCACTTGAGCTTCAGTTTCTCGATTTTTCCGGATCTCGGCATGTAAATCCGCCGATCTTGGTCTCCTGAGGGTCCGTCCCTTGCCTTGGTGTCATGGAGTGTCAAATCTATGCTTTTAGCGCCTTTTTGCAATCCATGCTCTCAAATACACCCTGCATTACAAACATAGTTAAAACCGGGCGTTAAACAGTATCATGCTTGTAATTCTGAATAATAAATGGGGTCTGATATGCAATATTTGACCCTCAACAGCTAGGGAAGGGAGGTAGGGCACAAGATCAGAACTTGCTTTGATATCATGATAAAATTTATGGTAAAAAATATTTTCTGTATTTCTTCGGTATCACTTTAAAAAGAATGAATACGTATATATAACAAGAAAATCCTATCTAGTTTTGGCTACACAAATTTCAAATTTTCATTTTGCTAGCATAAATTCCCTTATATGAATGGACTCCCATAATCTCTCTCATAACAGCTCACGCCAACACAATAGACTATCGGTCCAGCCCCATCCCAGCCAGTCGGCCTTTCGTTATCAGTCCCTATCTAGCCATCAGTGGCAGCCTCTCCTACTTCCATCCGTGGCTGTCCAGCCTTTATTTTTTTTCCTTTATTAATAAACTGTTTGAGAGATCAGATGGTAGTTCATGTTGAATAATTCATCATCCAACAGCAGAATGTGTCCAGCCTTCTTAGTTGGCTACTTCAGCAGGCCTTGGCAGAGCCTTTATTTATCTTTTAGGCTGATTCTGCCTTTCTTGAGGCTGGGCATTTCTTACTTCAGTGGTTGGTAAAGCGTTTCGTGCTCCCCTGTTTTACCCAGGGCCATTATGACCTCCCAGCCTTTGCTTTAGCCTTCTGTTGATTTGACACGATAGGTGAGACTTGATTTTTGTGTGGAGCTCACCTGAAAGCCCTCTCTGTACATTTTAACTCATCAACAAATATCGAGGAGCGTAGTCCTTTCTATTTATTTAAAATAAAAAAAATTTAAAAATAATAAAAATAAAATAAAATAAAATTGTGTGGAACAAATGAACAGTCAAGTCACCTATTCTTCATGCTTGGTACTAAAGGTTGGACAATATTCAGTGAAGTAAAATATTTAAGGTGATTTGTCGTGTAAAAATCATGGGGTATTTATGTGAAAAATAAAAGTTGAAAAACGCAGGATGGAAATAATAAAAATTAGAAACATCAATTTGCCTTTAATAGTAGCTAAGATATGATCATACAAAATATTTAATATAGACATACAAAATATAAATATTTTAATGGTCCATGTTGAACAGAGAGAGAGAGAGAGAGAGAGAGAGAGAGAGAGAGAGAGAGAGAGAGAGAGAGAGAATGTTCAAATATAAACAAAGATGTGGGGGGCATTCCCATCGACAATGTAGCACATCAGATCAACGGTTTGGATAACCACGTGATCGAAGAACCCGACATATTCCTCCCCATGTACTACATCTTTCCCAGTTGTTGAGTCCTATCCATTTCAGCACCTTGAGTCAGCATTGAAAATATGCCTAACTCAGCTCAACTCGAACGAGTAACCCCCCATTTGGCTGAGTCGCAACTCAACCCAGGACAAGATGAGCCGATCCAAATCACCAAGTCTTCAATCCATGCTATCGAGGGTCTAACTCGGTACTGGAAATCTCATTAACAGACCGTGGTATAATTAGCCTGCTCTCTGATTTGTTGCTTGTGGGCGAATTACTATCTCCCGAAGTAGTGTTTGTGTTGGCCCTACTCACCATAGAGAACACAGGAGGAGAAGGAGATGGGAGATTGATAGGCTCATTGCTTAGCATCTGGACCACCGATGACATGGTGGGCCTATCAGTTACATGTTCTTGGACACATAATAGCCCAATGTGGATGCATTTCAACACTTCATTTCTTGGACAGCATTCTCTTAATGTGGGGTCTATGAGCTCCGATACCGTTCCTTCTGTCCAGTGTCTCCATGCCTAAAACATTTCATTAATAAGAGAAATAAGAGTTTGAGAAAAAAAAAAGTGGATATTTGGTTACATCCAAGGTGAGTTGAACTCGGCCGAACCCATGGCAAATCTCAAACATGAGACCTTACGCTCTAATACCACTTTGATGGAGGACAATTAACCAATTGCTCTAAAAGCTTAAACTAATAGAGCATGGCGAATTAATCCATTTATCTCATAGTCTAGGCCCCACATCTCATAGATTAGGACCTCGGCCGAAACCCCTTTTGGGCCCCACTTCACATGGTTTCTGCTTCACACGAGCCACCTGCCTCACATGGGGCGCCCACCCTAAGTGTGCCCCTGCATCCCACAGGCAACCCCACTCGATGCTGGTGTGTAAATGCTCCTGCATTAGTGGTCCTGAATCATGGTAGAGAGAGAGAGAGAGAGAGAGAGAGAGAGAGAGAGAGAGAGAGAGAGAGAGAGAGAGAGAGAGAGAGAGAGAGAGAGAGAGAGAGAGAGAGAGATTAGTTATAGTACTCACATAGCTTGGAAGGTCTTGTGCAAGATCTGATTGATAGAAAGCATAGCTCTTCAGCCCACTAACAATCTCTAGAAGTAGAACACCAAAGCTGAAAACATCGGATTTTATGGAGAATTTTCCATGCATTGCATACTCCGGGGACATATATCCACTGCATAAGATCATGAAAAAGGATCATGATAAACTCGTTCTCTATATTAGATTATTTTTAATTGGTATAAAACACATTTTCAATTCGCAATCCGAGACCAGCAGATATGTTTTCTACCCGACGTCCTCTAAATGGTGATTGTCTGATCACGCTGATCAGACAATCCTAACATTTCAGTCAGGAGCCAACATTGATACTCGTTATGAAATGCGCAATGGATCTATGTTTGATAAGCGAAATTCCTTGGAATGAAGAGTTAAAGAAGGCCATTGCACGTTTGTGATAGACAAGGTGGATCAAATGGTTAAGACAGAAATATAATAACCAATTCAAAGTAAATGGTATCAGTGATTTAGTATGGTGCTAACCCAATGACATTAAAAGGCCTGTTTGGATATGCTAATTGAATTGAATGGGAATAAATACTCCATTGGAATGCAAATAATCAAATTCCAATTTCCTTTGCATTATAGAAGATAGCATTATAGAAGATCTTGGCTCCAAATTGCAACCGTGGCATTGTAAAATGCTTATGCTAAAAGTTTGTACTGCATTTTCAGGTGATCACGACCATTGATACGATGGGCCTCACTTTCAGATGCTTCATGAACCCTAAGAAAACACATTGAAGTTTTCCTAACCTTAATAGGCAGACGACAAATAAAGGGCCTGTTTGAACGCGACTCCCAAAAGGGGGTTTTTTTATATAGTAATCGGATTGGTTTTTGGCGAGTGGGCTTTTCAGTGCCTATTTCAACGAGTGGGCTATTAGTCGGGGTTTGCGAAGTGCATCCAAATGCACAATATGGACTAATTAAGGTTTGGCTCAAAACAGTCTTTATGGTTTTTTTTTTCTTTTTTTTTTTAACACGCGCTCAAAACAGTCTTTATGGTTCAAACATGCCTTTGATGGTGTATCCAAATGAGCCTTTAGAAAATAAGTTCATATTCAACCAAACAAAAGCTAAAACTTTTATGGCTAGGATCTATTCTTTTTCTTTGGTGCACTTGCCATAAACCAATAGGCTGTCTTACCTGCATGTTGGATTACTGAAACATGGGCTCGTTGCTGAAAATCAAAGCCCACATGATACGGTACAAACCATGGCCAGAGCATTGCAGAATGCTTGGCTGAAATAAAATTTAAGTTGGACTTGAAAGAAACATAACTGGAATTTGATGGCTAGTTGCTCAATATGAATACCAAAACATTATTCAAGTTTGTCAGTTCCTCTTGATTAAAGTAATTTTTTGCAATTGAATAAACTAGTGCATCCAAACACAGATTTAATGAGTCAATGGATTCTGGTAAGAAGTTTGAAATGAAGGGTAATTCAAGATTCCAGAACTTACTAGGTCCCAGCAATTCTACTGGTATTGCCTTGTGTTTGGCCCACTTCAAAAAGCTTTGCTGTGCCAAAATCTGAAATTTTTGCATTCATCTCCCCATCTAGCAAGATATTACTCGCCTTGAGATCTCGATGAATAATCTTAAGCCGAGAATCTTCGTGAAGATAAAGCAGCCCACGTGCAATCCCTCCGATGATTTTGTAGCGCCTTTCCCAATCCAAACATGCACGCTTAGTTGGATCTGAGACAGCCCAATTATGAAAGATAAAATTAATTAGCACGAAAATGGTTTTATGAAGCAGTTCATCAAACTAATTCTAAATTGTAGAATGACATCTTTTATTAAGGGAGCTATGTTAATTCCTATTTCAAATATTGGAGCGAAGTAGTTGGACTCATCAATTATAGTTCATGAATACACAAAACAATGAACTCGAAGTGAATGCCTGGATAAGCTGTATAATTGGCCAACGCAAAAATCCTAATGGCACTTAGCTTCTGTTTGGATCCTTGTATTGGTTAAGCAAATGGTGCATTTGAAATTGGATTGGCGCAAAAAAAAAAAAGGTTTGAAATGCATTGATTGTCCAATTCTGGATTGAGTAATATGAGGGATCCAAACGCTCCCTTAGAGAAAAATCTCCCCTCTGTGAAGCCATCCAATGAAAATGGACAAACTACAACTACCAGACAATCAATATCATCTGAGAAAGCAATCTTGACTGTTATCTCACATCCTACCATGAAACCCACCTTACAAACAATTCGGAAACCAGGAAGGTGGGCCCCACATGTACAATTTGTTGGGCCAAACAAAAGTTCCACCAAGAACTATAGATGTAGAATCGTAGACGAAATCAATGAAAACACAATAGAACTTACCATGCAGAAACTTCTCGAGGCTTTTGTTGGGAACGTATTCGAAAATGAGAATCTGTTCATCTCCATCCAAGCAACAGCCCAAGAGCCTAACAAGATTCCTGTGTTGAAGCTTAGCTACTAATACTACTTCATTCTTGAACTCTTCTAATCCATCTTTATTATTCCTAAACAGCCTTTTCACTGCTATTTCTTGGTCGTCCAGCCTACCCTGAAATTTAAAGAAGAGATTATAGGACCTTTAATCTTGTCTAAAATGACTGAAAACCTCACCCTCTGAAATTTGGATGTTCATTTTGCGCGCACATCTCCTGCTGTTCAACAATGGTGGGAGGGAGTCATAATGGGCATTTCGGATTGGAGTTTTGAAATTTCGTGTTTTAAAATGCTTGCTGGATTCCCACCATCTCTGAACGGTGTGAGATTTGTGTGCATCGAACTCTCAGCATACACCATGCACATTGAATGTGCTCCAAGTCCATACACACACAATTGTTGGTGTGTGGACAATTTCTTACCAGAAATTGTATGATGAGACACACATATCATGATAGGTGAATGGCCATTTAGACCTCTTGTGTAGGGTGATCTGGATCATTCGTCCGGTGTTTACCATGACCCAAAATAAGAACAATCAGGCTGTCCAATCGATGGCTTGAAAATGGACTGGTAAAAGGAAAACTGAGCAACATCCAGCATTCTACATGGACAAGTTAGATGGTTAGAATCATCCCACCCCGGTTTAATTTTTTGAGCCATATCTAATCCAAACTAGGCACTGTCATATGAATGGTTCACCAATCCATGTGGAAGGTTTTGATGGTCTGTACATGCTAGATGATATGTGTAGCCAAACATCATCTAATTACAGATTAATATTACCTTGTAAACGGCACCAAATCCACCTTGTCCAAGTTTATTTGCATCTGAGAAGTTATTAGTGGCAGCTCTGATTGTACCCAAATCAAATTGCAATGAATGCATTTCTCCGATATCAGGCCCATCTGTGTAAAGCAGCAAACCAACAGAAATTCTTAATGAGGATCCATAATAGCATTTCTAACAAGAGCAATGCCCTTTATAATAAAAATCAAAATAAAAATAATCAATTATTGATTTCTCCTCCTACTGAACTTTTAGAACAAAAAACCACCTTCAAAGCTTTTTTGAACTTAAAAATAAAAAATAAAAAATAAAAAATAAAAATTTTGCAAGATGTGGAACTACCTGAAACTGTAGTCCAGGCTATCAATGGGTTGGGGTCAGGTCCTATAGTACCCATATCCGGCCTAACTGGGTTAGGGTCTTTTCAAGTCCAATTCTAGATCTTGGAGATGTAGAAGAGCGTCACACAAGAAAAGCTATGGTGTAAAACAGAGCTTCTCTTTAACTCTGTGTACTAACTAGCCACTCCTTATTTCCTAATGTTACTAACATTACAACTCTATAATTGACGAGTTTTCTAATTTGATCCAACCAACGCTTGCATAATAACAAAGTATCTTAATCAATTTACGACGACTTGGCAATGATTCTTAACCATAGACCCGTACCTGGACTTGATTTGTCTCTCATTGAGTCTTCGAATGTAGCTTTCTAATTGGGGTTTGGGACACTTGAGAGCATTTAAATGGTTGGGCCCATCCAATGCATAGATTAGATTGCATACCTATGTGCTTCTTGGACACATACATGGTATGTAAACAGACTCACCAACATGTATTAGGATTAGGAAAACTCATTTCTTCCGGTAGAATAACTAATGCATATTTAATATATACTATTACTATTAAAACTACCTGAACCACATGAACCCGGCTAGACATGCTGGACCTGACTTTAACCAGGTCCATCATATGGATCTGACCTGAACCCAAGTAGACCCGATTTTTAACCAGGGCGGGAATCAAACCTGACCCGATTTCTTAATAGGCCCGGTAAGTGGGACTTGGACCAGTTAAAATCCAGTTGGGGTCATTGGGTATGTGTGGGTACATGTACCCAACTCTAGGTGCATCTCTCATCCATGCATGTGGGTTGTAGATGGGCAGCCTAGTCTGAAGCATCTACAAGCCCGACCCATGAGCTAAGGACTCAAGACCAAGCTTGTGAAGCCACATGAGCCAAGAATCAGGCTTGCACCATGCTGAGCCTGTTATCAAGTAGCCGGCCCAACCATGCATTCTATGGGATTCGAACAAACTCAAGATCTAAGCCCATGCTCCCAATATGTAAGCTTCTTGACTCAGCCCAAACCAGTCCTGCTTGGGCCAGGCCCAGAGAAGCTAGCCCAGTCAAATAGCGTCCTTACAAGATACATTAGGGCTGATATCTGTTTTTGATGTAGAGCCGGCCGTGGATGCATTCTTATGAAAGCTAGATAGACCAGAAGAAGCCCATGCGAAAATGAAAGTATTCTGTTAGAATTGGATTCAGTCCTCGTGGGGCATGAATAGGTTATGACGTAGTTGGGCCCGTGTTCAGTTCAAAAAAAATCATTCCAAAAAGGAAAAATTGTTGTTTAAAGTGTTGATCGTAAAACAGCCATACTTTTTATTCAAGCATCGTCACGAAACACATGATTTATTGGTCTTTATATAATGATGCTTTTAGGGTCAACCAACCTACTATGCTTGCGGAATTCATCTATTTCACTAGAAAACGCACGCCTCCTGTTCAAATTTAAGATTTTAAAAATTTATAAAAAAAATAAAAAATAAAAAATAAAAATAAAAAAATATTACTTTTGGTAATTTCCGTTTTTATCTTATCTCCTTATTCTTACAATTTTAGAATTTTCATCTTTTCTAGAAGTTGCTTGTAATAATGCCAAAAATGCTCCGATAAGATTTAGGTTTTTATTTTTAGTAAATGTAGTCTTTTATGAAACTTTTTTATTATTTTGGATAATTTCAAATTAGGATTTTGAATCTTTCATATAAATTATTGGGATGCCTTGCACAAAACCTTAAGATCTAACCTCCCGAAACAAACCAGAATTATGGAATAATAATGCAATGAACTAAATCAAAACATAAACCACACTACACCAGGGATTTTTACGTGGAAAACCCTCAAAGAAGTAAAAACCACGGGACCTCGTCCAGATCAACAATCCACTATAAAGCAGAGCGTTACAACCGATCACAAGCACACACCGCTTGAATCAAACCTTCTTCACTCACGCAGGAGTGGATAAACAATAAGAGAAACAAAGAAGAATGGAGAGATCTCACCGATCACGAGGACGTAGAAGCGCTGAGACGTGGACTGTGAAGTAAATCACCTCTACGAGCAGAATCTCCCTTCTACAAGCTTCCTCTCTCTCTTTCTCTCTCTCTCTCACCTTTTGATAGCCCTAAGCCCTCCTAGAAAATCTTTAGGAAACTTAGAATGTCCTGGAATACCCTCAATCCCAGATACACCCCTTTATATAAGTATAGAAAGAGGTAAAATCCAAATAGGAAACAAAATCCACAAAATCTGCGTTTCCGCAATCGCATCTGTGGAACTCTTCGATGTCATCGAGCTACTCTCGATGACAACCTCGATATCATCTGAAGATCTCTCGATGATATTGACACAAGACCAAAACTGTCCAATGACCAGGGGTGAAAAATCCAACAATTATCGATGCCATCGAGCCACTCTCGATGACAGTCTCGATATCATCTGAAAGTCTCTCGATGATATCGACAGGACCAAAAACAGTCCAGCAATTAATAATGAAAAATCCTGCAATTATCGATGATATCGAAACCTGTTCGATTTCATCGATTTCAATAATGAGGAGAAAAATTCCCATCAAATCTCTCCCTTTTCGACTCAGGAGGAGTTCACCTTCTTCAAGCCAGCCTAGTTTCTACAAACCTCAAACTTTCCCTTGAGCAAAGCCTTGATCATCATGTCTGACCCATTATCGTCCGTGTGGACCTTCTCAAGCTGTAACACCTTCTGTTCTAAAATATCCTTGATCCAGTGATACTAAACCTCTATGTGCTTCGACTTGGAGTGCTGACTTGGATTCTTGCTCAAGTGTATAGCACTCTGACTATCGCAATAGACCACGTGCTCCTCCTGCTTCAAGCTAAGTTCCTATAGGAACCTCTTCATCCAAAGCATCTCTTTACATACCTCTGTGACTGTAATGTACTCGACCTCTGTCGTCGACAATGCTATGATCTTCTGTAGCTTACTCTACCAAGAGACCGCTCCCCCTGCAAACGTGAACATGAACCCTAATGTAAACTTCCTGGAGTCTATGTCACCTACCATATCTGCATTTGTATAGCCCTCTAACATAGGTTTTCCATCACCATAGCATAGGCTCAACCTGAATGAGCCTTTTAGATACCGTAGTATCCACTTCACCGCTGCCCAATGCTCTTTGCCATGATTGGCAAGATACCGGCTGACAACACCAACCGTATATGCTATGTCTGAGCGTGTACACACCATAGCATATATCAAACTTCCTACAGCTGATGCATAGGGTATCTTCTGCATATCTTCCAGCTCTACCTTCGTCTTGGGACACTGCCTGTCACTCAATCTGAAGTGACCATCCAGTGGAGTATTGGCCGGCCCATTTGCATTCATATTGAACACTATAGGATTTTCTCAATATACCGCTCTTGTGCCCAAAGCTTCTCTTTGCACATACATCACCGGTTATCTCCATTCCTAGGATCTGTTTAGCCGGGCCCAAGTCTTTCAACACAAATGACTTGCCCAACTCATGTTTCAGCTTGTCGATCTTCTTGATGTCTTTTCTCATGATGAGTATATCATCAACGTATAACAGCAGAACTAAGAAATTACCATCTGAGAACTTGTGCGTGAACACACAGTGGTCCGACTTCATTCTGTCATATCCATGCTTCAACATAAATGAGTCGAACTTCTTGTACCATTGCCGTGGAGCTTGTTTCAGCCCATACAAGCTATTTCTCAGCCCACTCACCATATGCTCATTGCCCTTGACTTCGAACCCTTCTGGTTGGTGCATGTAGATCTCTTCTTCCAGGTCACCATGGAGAAAGGCAATTTTAACATCTAACTGATCTATCTCTAGATCCATGCTAGCCACCAACCCAAGCAACATCCGTATGGATGTCATTTTCACCACTGGTGAGAATATCTCCTCGAAGTCCACAAGGCTGGTCTTGAATCTCATCTGTGAATTTTTCTGCTCAATCTTCTTTCTGAACACCCACTTGTTGCTTAGAGCTTTCTTGCCCTTAGGCAGTTTCACCATATCATAGGTATGGTTCTTATGCAAGGATTTCATCTCCTCTTACATAGCTTTTAACCACTCCCCCTTATGCTTGTCGGCTAGGACCTCAGAATAATCTTTTGGCTTTCCCCCATAAGTCAACATAATGTACTCATGCGGCGAGTACCTTTTGGACGGCTGTTTGTCCCTAGATGACCTCCTCACCTATGACTCAACAGGTGGATCAAGTGGGGGTTGCTCCCCCGGTCCATTTTCTGTAGGAACTCCCTCGTCCTCTACACCTTATTGTATTCCCCTGTCATCAGGTACCACGGGAGGAGTAACCGGATCTATGTCCTCTAGCTTACCTGAACTAGGCTGGTTCTTCTCTGGCTTACCAATGTCTTCTATGCACTGATCTTCAAAGAAAACCACATCTCTGCTCCTGATGAGCTTCCTCTCGGTCGGATCCTACAATCTGTAACCGAATTTTTCATCATCGTACCCCAAGAACACACACTGCCTGATCTTCATATCGAGCTTGGACCTCTCGTCCTTTGGTACATGAACGGATGTCTTGCATCCAAACGCCCTGAGATGACTGTACGATAGATCCTGTCTAGTCCACACCTTCTCAGGTACTTCTCCATTCATCGGGGCTGATGGAGACCTGTTTATCAAATACATCACTCTATGCATTGCTTCTCCCTAGAACGTCTTGGACAATTTCGCATGGGATAACATGCATCTGATTCTCTCAACAATGGTGCGATTCATTCACTCAGCTACACCATTATGCTGGGGGGTCTTGGGAACCATCTATTCATACCGTATACCCAGGGACTTACGGTACTCATGAAAGTCGCCAATGTATTCACAACCATTGTCAGTGTGGATGCACTTCAATGGTCTACCTGTCTCTCTCTCGACCATAACATGAAATAATTTAAACACATCAAAGACCTCGTCCTTAGATTTCAAAGCATAAACCCAAACCCTCCTAAATGCATCATCTATAAAAGTAACAAAATACAATGCCCCACCCAAGGTTTTTGTCCTCATAGGACCACAAACATCAGAATAAACCAAATCTAATGCATGCACTTTATTAACATGAGAAGCAGTTTTAACGAATGAAACTCTATATTGTTTCCCTGATAAACAATCAAGACAGGTTTTATGAGGTATACCTGTCACGTCTGGAAGGAGCCGCTTCTTTGCTAGTACCTGAAGCCCTTTTTCACTCATGTGGCCTAGACGCCTATACCACATGTCAATAGCTGAATCTTCCGCTGCGTTCAACCGACCCTTGCACATACTGACACTTGCCTTATAAAGGGTGCAACACTTCTTTCCTCTAGCCACGATCAACGAACCCTTGATGAGCTTCCAGCGCCCACCAGCAAATCGGCTTTCATAACCATCATCATCCAACCTTCCCGTCGACATTAAGTTGAGGCGAAGGTCTGCGATATGCCTCACATCCCTGAGAACCAATCTGCGATATGCCTCACATCCCTGAAACCAATGTGCAGCCCACATCGGTCTTCACATAAATATCATCGACCCCTACGATCTTCGATACCCCAGAATTTTCCATCTTCACGGTTCCATAGTCACCTGACTTGTAGCTTGTGAAGAAGTCCCTGCGTAGAGTCGCATGAAAAGAAGCTCCCGAGTCAACCACCCAGTTGATGTCCTGACTTGTAGCCGTGAGATATACATCATGATCTGTAGAAAGAAGAACTACAACGTCGCCATCTGAAGCGATCGCAGTGGAATCTGATTCATCTTCCTTCCCTTTTCCTTTCTTATCATTTTTCTTACCACGATATTCATGCTTGTAGTGACCCTTCTTACCACAATTCCAACAATCAACATCTTTTCTGTTACTCGACTTACCTCTTGATTGATTTCGACCCTTCCCGCCCTTCCTGTTCTTTCCTCTCCCCCGTTCCTGTGTCACAAGGGCCTCTTGCTGAGTAGACCCCTGAGACTTCCTCCTTGTCTCCTCATTGAAGAGACAACTAGTTACCTGTTCCATGGATATCTTTCTGTCTGGCACGGAGTTACTTAAAGACACCATCAATGTCTCGCAACTGTCAGGCAATGAACTAAGCAATAATAAAGCCTGCAATTCATTATTTAGAACCATCTTCATAGAGGAGAGTTGGTTCACTATATTACTGACCTCATTCAAGTGCTCGGCCACAAAACCACCATCTTCGAACTTGAGATTCACAAGTCGCCTTATCAGAAAAATCTTATTACCGGCTGTCTTCCTCTCATACAGCCCTTGTAATTTCAGTCATAAGCTAGCGGCTGAGGTTTCTGTAGACATATGGTGGCACACAGAATCATCCAACCATTGTCTAATAAACCCCAAAGCCTTTCGGTCCATCTTCTTCCAATCATCATCAGACATATCCTTGGATTTTGCTGATATGCCTAAAATTGGAGAATATAGGTCCTTGCAATAAAGCAAGTCCTCCATCTTAGCCTTCCATATGGTCCAGTTAGAACCATTGAGGCTGATCATCCTTGATGAGCCACCTTCCATAATTCAAAACCGATCCTACCCGTTCAATGAACTTAGCTCTGATACCACTTTGTTGGGATGCCTTGCACAAAACCTTAGGATCTAGCCTCCCGAAACAAACCAGAATTATGGAATAATAATGCAATGAACTAAATCAAAACATAAACCACACCACACCAGGGATTTTTATTTGGAAAACCCTCAAAGAGGTAAAAACCACGGGACCTCGTCCAAATCAACAATCCACTATAAAGCAGAACGTTACAACTGATCACAAGCACACACCGCTTGGATCAAACCTTCTTCACTCACACAAGAGTGGATAAACAATAAGAGAAACAAAGAAGAATGGAGAGATCTCACCGATCACGAGGACGTAGAAGCGCTGAGACATGGACTGCGAAGTAGATCACCTCTACGAGCAGAATCTCCCTTCTACAAGTTTTTTTTTCTCTCTCTCTTACACACATTTTGATAGCCCTAAGCCCTCTTAGAAAACCTTTAGGAAACTTAGAATGTCCTGAAATACCCCCAATCTTGGATACACCCCTTTATATAAGTATAGAAAGAGGTAGAATCCAAATAGGAAACAAAATATGCAAAATCTGCATTTCCGCAATCGCATCTGCGGAACTCTTCGATGCCATCGAGTCACTCTCGATGACAGCCTTGATATCATCTGAAGGTCTCTCGATGATATCGACACAGGACCAAAACTGTCCAGTGACTAGGGGTGAAATATCCAACAATTATCGATGTCATCAAGCCACTCTCGATGACAATCTCGATATCATCTGAAAGTCTCTCGTTGATATCGACAGGACCAAAAACAGTCTAGCAACCAGCAGTGAAAAATCTTGCAATTATCAATGATATCGAAACCTATTCGATTTCATCGATCCCAACATTGAGGAGAAAAATCCCCATCATAAATAATATAATCAAACAAATCTTAAATCATTATGCAATGAAATATTCGAGTTTTCTTTCTTAATATTTTTTTTTGGATTAATATATATATATATATATATATATATATATATATATATATATATATATATATATATATATATATAAATAGTCTGAGCCGGTGATCTTTCTCATTATTGTTTCATGCTCTTCCATGCAGCAGATGTCAGAAAAAGGTCAGCCATTGGTCTAATAGATGGTTTTATGACTTAGGTGGGTCCAACGTAGACAAAAAGCAGACAATTTAAAAAAATTAAGAACTACTTCACATTCTACAAGCAAACCTAAGATTGTTGGGATCGTCCAAATCAGTGCAATCTTTTGAAATAGCCACAAGATGGGGCCCACTTAAAATGCGGCTCAGGGGGACGGAGGGTAGTCCCATGTGACATGGATGGTCACTATGATAAAAATTTCCAAGTCTTGTGAACTACAAAACAAACTGGTCCAGGATTAAAATGTCAAAATGGAAGTTTTTAACGTACCTATCATTTTTGTCTTTGCCTTCCTCCTCAGCAAAAATACATAGACAGTAGAGAATACGAGCGCCATTCCAACAACTACTGGCACAACGATCAGAATGATAGTTCGATATGAAATTCCACCGCTACCTGCATAAATTAGAAATATTTCCAAACTGGATTACCAAGATGGGCCAGATCCACTGACGAATCGAATAAGGAAATGCAATTGTCTATAAGTACGTTAGCTAAGTATGATCATGTTCGTCTGTCGCATTTGATGGAGCAGGTCTTGATGCGAATCGATACATTATGGAAGGCAAAAGCCCCTCACAACTCTTGAAATGCGAAGTCCCAGATAATCATGATTAATGCATTCAATGGTTAATTTAGGTCTAGGGCCCATTTGGGTATTCACATTTTCAACTTGGGATGGACATGGTCCACCCAAACTGATATTGATTAGTGGTGGAAAAACTCTCAAAACAAAAAACTACTTAGTTCAGAAATAGAAATTAAATAGATTCACCCAAATATCATGGTTGAATTAATTTGGAGGTACATCCAAACAGGTTATACAATTGAGAGTTACTTGATACTCTGGCGGATTGTGATGATTGATACGATGGCTTTAAGAAAATGTGCCTGTGGAACATGTTAACTCCAATTAAACCCTCCATATTGTTAGACCTACCATGGACAGGTCCTCATCGCAAAATCAGAAGGTTCCTAAATTCTAACTACTGATATATGTTTGCTGATGTGGGAATGTTAACTACTTTCCATTACAGCGTCCATTTAGTGTCCAACAATCATTTAGTTAGAGCACTATATATAAGTTTCATTCTATGATCCATCAAAATGTGATCCCATGTTTTGTGGGGGTTTATTTCGAATTATAAAACTTCTTAGTTCCTATTTTGTCATTTACTTTTCTAAAGACGGTAATGGAAAAGAAAGAAAACTGTAATGAATGATTTCCTAAGAGTTTTCATAAGCATATATTTTCTTCACAAATTTTTTTTTTAAGAGTCTTATTTAGATAATAAAAGAAAATTGAAATAAAAATTAATATGACATAACTTCAAGTTTTATAGGTAAGAATTTACCATGGATAATTATTACTGTTTAAAATTTTACATTTCATTAACTATTCAAATATAACAAAACGTGTTATCATAGAAAGCAGCATTTATTTTATTCAAATATAACAAAACGTCTCATCACAGAAAGCGACATTTATTCTATTATTTTTCTACCATCCAAAGCAGGCCTATGTTGACGTTTTCCATACGTAACGGTGAAATAGTTGGGACAATGCCACCAGGGTAATGTTTTTTTATATATATAACTTGGCGGTGCATGGGATCAATGACGACCGGTTTTTCTTTTTTTAAATATATATAATTCTACAGTGCATTTGGGAATTTCTAGATTCTCATTAGGTGTAGTGGTCACTAGCTTAAATTTCCATTAAGACATTTCAAACACTTCAAAAAAGAACAGTTCATCCATATTGTCAAATGCTGCTATAGCTCTTTCACATCACCAATGGGTGCGGATTTGCAATTCGGTGGGCGGGCCCACCCTGATGTATATGTTTATCCATGCAGCCCATTCCTTTTCTCGTATCATTTTATAGTATGAGCACTTGCATTCAATGCAACTCAAGTTTACTATTCTTGGTTCTCTCACTATTAATGATCATATCACAGACTTTTCAATTCATCGTATACCTCGTTCAAAAAATATTATGTCGTTATATATGGGTATGCCTCCTTTGGCATACACAATAATCGCATCACTATTAGAGATTCATCATGATCTTGTGATATCCAATCTGCTTCATTTACTTCATCATTCACAATGGGTTCTTCTTCATCAATCTCTGAGTCTTCCTCTGTATTTTCAGTATTTTCATCATTAATAGTGAAGTTAGCCACTTACCAACAAGGACATATGTTTGATAGGTGACCAGGCTAGCCATTCAATAACAATGGTCTGGCCTTAATTGACCATAGGGGTATGGGATCCTGCTTGGACCAGCAGTAGTGGTTGCTTCTCTTTGGGATCTCGCTTGTCTACTATTTAACTCTCAATTCGCAGGTGTAGGAGGTTAAGGACGCCCCTATAGTTCTTTTTCCTTGGCCTGTGGTGCTCTCTGAGAAGGACCATCATGGCTACCTTATTAACAGGCCATGTGTCGGATTGCTCAAACTACACTTTCGCTTGGGTGGCTAGCTTGATCACTTTGTTCATCGTCTAAATGAGCTACATCTAAACCCGATCCTAGATCACAACATGCAAACCACTGCTGAACCCGGGTGACTTGCTGCTATTCAATCTCAACTAAAACATTTTGCACTGCTAAACGGTAAAAATTTTCTATGTACTTTTTCACTAATCGACTACCCTGCCAACAATTTTGGTATTATTAGAACAATACATGCTCATAATCGTAGTGGAGGATTCCCATTCGCATGAATTATTTCATCTGTTGCCACGTACGGATTGGTGCGTGAATGTCTCATCCACGCGAGCTGAAATTGTTCTCAGCAAGCCAAAGCTCCACCCTTAAACTTGTAAACTACTAGTTTAACTTTCTTTTCTTTATAGATGTCCATGTAGTCGAACAACCGCTCAACTTCAAACAATCAATCAAGGAAGTCCACAATGTGGAGTTGGCCATTGAAGTTAAGAAAATTAACTTTCATCATGAATTCTCGATTCATTCAATCATGTTGGAGGATCATGTCATCGATATCCTCGCCACTGAATCCTACATCCTTAGGTGTGATTATACGAATCACCATCGGCATCACCCCGTGATTAGCACAATTGCAAATTCCAACACCTACTGGAGGCGGTTTATCACCACGAAGATGGATTTTCCCTAAGGCCTCTATCAAGCGTTTGAAAGCAACCTACAACCCTTGCATAACTTGTCGATACTCCCACCACGCTACCTCGAAAGCCGTTGCTATTATAAGATAATTTTTTGGAGCATCGTTCATGGGATTGTTGAACTATCCATGGTTAGAAGTCTTCGAACTGAGGAAAAACCTTACTTTGATGCCAACTGACGGAAGGAAGGGTGTGATGAGGACGATCACCGTCTTCCTCGAACAATAAATACCTTTAATCGAGAAGGCTCTCTTGAATCCATGAGAGAAGTTTCTTGAATCCACGAGAGAAATAAGGGAATTTTGAAAATTTTTATTAAAAGATATCAAAATAAATGAGTTTGTATGCATGAGTAATCTTAAACAAATTCTAAGATGCAATTTAAAAAAATCTAAATAAATAAATAAACAAGAACTGAAAATGTCAAAGTTTCATATTTCCTCAATTATATCATTGATCGAGTAATCGAAATGACACAAAAGCGTCCAAAGACTAGAATCCATAAAATTGTATTTGATTGATCAATGGACCCGATTGGTCAGTCGATGAAATTGAGCAAAAAATTGTCTTGCAAACTTTCACTTAAATCTGAATGGATTAACCCAATAGGTCGAGCGATTGACTTGATCAGTATCAAACTATGCTGAAAATTATTTATTGATTTCCATTTGAACTTTTTCTTTCCACGTCCTCCGTTAAAACCATTCAATTATCGACGGATGGATGGTGGGATAGAAAATGATGAACTCTTGAAACTTTATGAGGGAAATCAAATGGTTAATATCATTAAGTGATTCTAAATATATGCTTCACCAACAATTGGGTCCCCAGGGTTATGCGGACAACCAGAATTATTCTGATTTGTTTAGTCTTTAATATAAAAAACAATTCACGGGTGTTTGGACAACATCCACCGTTTCATTTTATAGGCCCCTAATTAGGATGGTGGATGGCTCAAATTTTGCATTGATCAGACGCTTTATGTTAAAGTGAACCATTTTAGCCCATCTGAATGTGGACCGTCGCTCATTTTCCTTTGCATGTTCTCTCATTCGCAATCCACAATCAGACGAATAGCTAGGATCATCCAACCAATCCAATTTTCAAGCTATGGACTGTATACACCGGAGCCCACCAGATGTATGGTCCATATAGCGTGGGCTCGTGCCATATGTACATTTTGCTGTTGTTTCTAGAACCATATGAAAGGGGGATGCTACCCTGAGAAAAAAAAAAACTGTAGAAAAAGACAGTTAAGAAACCATAACCAATAGTCCTCATTCAAGCTACAGGTATGGCGCACCTGATGAGTGAATAATTGTGATTTCTCAGCTAGAGCCTATTAACTATTGGGCCCACCTGATGGTTTTCAAAGCAGCATCCCTCCCATGGAAAACATAGAAACCGTAACAGAAAATCAACAAACAAAACCATTTTAGCAACTACACTTACCTGCTGCTGTCGCCGACGGCGGAGCGGCCGCAGTTGCTGTAGTAGACGGAAGAGGAGGAGCCGGTCCAGCAATATCCAATTCATCAAAGAAAGGATAAATCTCGAACTGCAAATAACAACTCAACCTGAGAACCTTCCCTCCTTGCTTTCCATCACAACATGTTGGAATATCAGCGATCGCACTATGTAGACACAGATTACAATCACTCGTCGACAAGTCCTCCGTGCACTGTACAAGCCCATACACCCTTTGAACGCTCGTCAAATTACCATCTCCGGTCGCAAACATGCGTGTCGAATTCCCTGAAGCTGCCGCCTCCGATATATTATTCATCACCCCCATCAAAACCTGATTAAAATGATCTGGGTCCGATACATTTTGCTTATTCCCTTGATATATCACTGTAGAATTATCAAGTGTGGAGAAGAACCTTACGTTTGAGTAGCGTAACATACAATAATGGTACCATATGGTTCCATTTTTTGAGCTTGGGCATGCTTGTATGACGCCTTGCCCCGCAATGTTAGCGCAGCCCCGGCATCGATCGGGTGTACCGTCGCCTTGGCAAAGGACTAGGCCATAGACACGATCTGGGTCGTCGCCGGATGTGTCGTTGAAGAAGCCGGACCGAGAAGCGTTGGAAGATAGAGAAGAAAGGAGGAGATTGAGATTAGTCTCGAATGCGCTATTAGTGGTGTAATTAGATGTGGTTGAACAGGAAAATTCTGGGAGTTGTGCACCGACAGGTGTGTAGAGAAGGGCAGAAAGAGAAGAAAGGGAGAAAAATATAAGGGTGTGAGGGAAAAGGAAGAACATGATCTCATGAGAGAATGATGATGGACGAGGAAGATATTTCTCTAAGCTATCTGCATAAGCTGCAACCTTTTGAAATGTGTGTATGGTGTGTATTTCTCACCTGCCCAGTTGAGTGGTTAGCTAGATCATAGTCAGCTGGGGCAAGTACCCATCGTACACTTGGCTCGATATGGGTCGTCCAACTCATGGACAAAAAACAAGATGAACTAACGATCGTAACGGTTCAATTCTCGAGGACCAAATGGTGGGGGAAATCAGATGGTTATGGTTATCTAATCAGCGTAAGGTGTGTGTTACAGCCACTGCTTGGTCTACAGTTTGGACGGTCCAGTTTCTGTACATGCGTGAGACGTGTCTGATGGGATGCTGCACCTATGTCTAGTACTGGCCTGCGGAGCAGTTTTTCTTCTTACGTTTCACACAGGAAAGTCGGCAACTACAATTGACTATTGGAATATATGTTGTAGGCCAGTCCATCTATAACAGTTGTAGAGGAGAATTTCGTGGAACTATCTAGTTACGTGTGGGGCCCACCGTAGCTTATGTATGGGGATCCAAACCATCCATCGGACTCGACCACCGTGAAAATGTGGCGCCATAGACATCATGCCGATTCAATCTTGAGCTGGGCCATAAAGTGAATTTGGAGGATTTTTTGAGTGGCTGTCCACTGTTTTCTTATGAAGAGGCCCACCTGATTATTGGGTCGGTCTGAATTTTGTCGAATCTCATTTTAACGGTGAGGAGAATGTGTTGGACGGGTTGGACGAAATTCTCATCTACAACAGCGGTAGATGAAGCGGGAGCAGATTAGCTAGGTGCGTTCGTTAGCAGATTAGCTAGGTGCGTTCGTTACCGTGGGGCCCTCCTTAATGTATGTGTTCTATATCCAATCTGTCCGTCCGTTTTGCCGTATCATTTTAGCCTATGAACACAAAAATGAAGAAGATCCAAATCTCAGGTTGACCATAAGGAAACAGTGGTGATTAAACGTCTTACCTTTAAAAACTTCTTCGGGCCCACCGTAAAATTTCCTTAATGTTTATTTGCCATCCAACCTGCTGATAAGGTCCGGGTGAAGTAAAAAAAAAACAAATATAAGCTTAATATAAAATTTTTGTGGCCCATTAATGATTAATCACCGTTGTTTCCTAAGGTATGGTCCATATGAGAAATGGATCTACTTCATTGGGTCATGCCTAAAATGACATGTAAAAATGGATGAACGGCGTGGATATAAAACACATGCATTAAGGTAGCCCACGGTAAGTGCCGCACCGTCTTGGTGAGAACGAGTGGATTTGTCACTGGGCCCCACCTAGTTTCCGACTTGCTGCGAAATGGCCGAAATCCGCGTCCCTATTTTGACTTCTTCTGTCTGTACTCTCTCCACATATTTGACGGAAACGGATTTGCTAGTCCCCCTGCCACCGGCTCCGTGGCTGATGGTCGGTGCTCTGTGGGCCCCACCATGATGTATGTGTTTCATCCATTCCGTTCATCCATTTTTACATAACATTTTATGCTATATAACAAAAATAAAAGGGATATAATTCTCAGGTGGATCACACCACATGAAAACAATAGTGATTGGATATCCACCATTAAAATCCTCCTAAGGCCTATTATACTGTTTATTTGAAATCCAATCTGTTGATTAGGTCATACAGGCCCAGATGAAGAGAAAAGCCAAATATCGGATTGATCCAAAACTTTTATGGCCCCTTAAATGTTTTTAATGGTCGACCCTCATTTAACACAGTTTCCTGTAATGTGGTCCATTTGAGATTTTTATATAACTCATTTTTGCAACAATATTGTAAAATCATTTTTAAAAATAGATGGACGGCATGGATGAGACACATATATCATTGTGGGGCCCACATAGCACCGACCATCAGCCATTGGCTGGTGTAAGGGGAGTAGCCAATCCGTTTCCGTATTTGACGCGCTTATCCTCATGACAAGTCATTTTCCACCTAAAATCGTAAGAAGTAACGAAGAAGACAGTCGCGGTAGACGTGGCAGCCTGGCAGGTCATAAATCAGTTTGGACCGTCCATTCAGTAGTCCGTACAATGAATGGCAAGTGATTCAAATGATGCCCATATAAATCTGACAAGTGGCTTTCAAAGCAACGGTGGATCATCAGTCATCAGTCATCAACATTGTGGGCCCACCATTGATAGATGGCAGAGTGAAAACTGCTCCCTGGATTTTTTCAATTGGTGTGGAGTGAAAGTTCATTGTTATTGCCGATCATTAATTGACAACTAGGATTTTCTAGTTGGTGGTTCCTCTACTAAGGCCCACACGTGAAGAGATGGTGGGCCCCCTTATTTTTATGATCCCGTGTTTAGAAAGGAGTCCGGATCCTCTGTTATCAGGTCAACAAAGAATTCCTCATACCTTAATGGTTTCGCGTCCAAAGCTATTTTTTTATTTATTTTATTTTTTTAATGAATGGTGACGAGTGACGACTCGAAAGAGGTCATGAGTGGACCCCACTTGGTGGAATACGCGTGCTACAAAAGTCCTCAGTTCATATTAAGGTCAATATATTATCCACCAAAGAGGCACAGTGGGAAACTCCACCCCAGCATTTGCTTTTGTGACAGATTGGGCCCTGGTTTTTCCAGATCAACGGTGCTTTTGCGTCCATGAAGAATGGACCATTTGCCAATTGGAAGATCCTAGCAGCTAATATTGGGAGACTTTTTTTTAAGTTGGATGTGGACCCTTGCTACATTTCTCTTCTCAACTGTCCATATATAGACCACAAATCCGAAGGTTGGGATCATTATATCAAAGGAAATTTTATCAGTTGTTTTCATTTTATAAAAAAAAATAAAATTTAACACACAACCACACACTCACGCTTTAGTGGGATTTCACCACCTATGGGTACTCAAACCCTTGACCAGGTGTTGAAACTCCTAAGAGTCTACCACTGTAGCAAGAGCAAGGTCCCAAGTTGTTTTCATCCATTTTAAATGTAATAGACAAACAACTGATTATGAGCACTGTACCCAGTGTTAGAACAATGGTGTCACTGCAAGTTTGGCTCATGAGTATACTGAAATAATATCCATATCCCAAATAATATTACTGATAAGTAGATATGCAGACAAACAAGAAAAATAGAGGATATATTAAAATACACATATTTGAATATTTAGGAATAAAAAATTTATGAAAAGAATATATATATAATAAGTTCTGATATACGGGAGCTTAAAAGTATGTGGTCGTTATAAGAAACAGTTTGATCATACCATCCATTACATCTAACCATCTAATCATTCATCTCAACATCAATCAATATTGCGGAATATCAACAACCTATGCTATTTTGCCAAGAAATCAACAACAACTAGAAAGGAAATGAAAGAATGTGATTTTGATATTGCATATATTATGATAACGATAATATTAACATATTAATATACAAGTTTTGAGAGATATATCTGTCACATCTGGAAGGAGTCGCTTCCTTGCTAGAACGTGAAGCCTTTTTTCACTCATGTGGCTTAGACACCTATGTCACATGTCAATAGCTGAATCTTCCGCTGCGTTCAACCCACCCTTGCATACATTGGCACTAACCTTTTATAGGGTGCAACATTTCTTTCCTCTAGCCGCGATCAATGAACCCTTGATGAGCTTCCAGCGCCCACCAACAAATCGGCTTTCATAGCCATCATCATCTAACATTCTCGTCGACATCAAGTTAAGGCGAAGGTCTGGAATGTGTCTCACATCCCTGAGAACCAACGTGCAGCCCACATCAGTGTTCACACAAATATCACCGACCCATACAATCTTCGATACACCAGAATTTCTCATCCTTACGGTCCCATAGTCACCTAACTTGTAGCTTGTAAAGAAGTCTTTACGTGAAGTCGCATGAAAAGAAGCTCCCGAGTCAATCACCCCGGTCGGTGTCGACTCGTGGTAAAGTAAGACAAACATCATGATCTCTTGAAAGAATAACTACAACGTCGCCATCTGAAGCGACCGTGAAATCTGATTTATTTTCTTTTTCTCCTTTCCTTTTCCTTTCTTGTCATTCTTATTCTCACGACATTCATACTTATAGTGGCACTTCTTGCCACAATTCAAGCATTCAACATCCTTTCTGGTACTCGACTTACCTCTTGATTTATCTCGGACCTTCCCGCCCTTCATGTTCTTTCCTCTTCCTCGTTCCCGTGTCACAAGGGCCTCTTACTGAGTAGACCCCTGAGACTTCTTTCTTGTTTCCTCATTGAAGAGACAACCGGTTACCTGTTCCATGGATACCTTTCCGTCTGACGCTGAGTTACTTAGAGACACCACCAATGTCTCCCAACTGTCAGGCAATGAACTAAGCAATAGCAAAGCCTACAATTCATCATCTAGGACCATCTTCATAGCGGAGAGCTGGTTCATTATATTGCTGACCTTATTCATATGCTCAGCCACAAAACCACCATCTTTAAACTTGAGATAATTCACAAGTCATCTTCTCAAAAATATTTTAGAAATTTGTCTTTCCTCTCATACCCTTGCGATTTTACCATAGGCTAGTGGTCGAGGTCTCATAGACCACCTTTGGATTCGTCTACCCCCGGGAAGGTAATCCGTCGAGCAGGGCTCTGTGGGCTCCACCGTGATCTAAGTGTTTTATCCACACCGTTAAATGCTTTCTTCAGATAATTTTATTATGTAAACCAAAAAATGAGGTAGGTCCAAGGCTTAAGTGGACCACACCAAAGGAACCTGCAGTGATACTGACACCCACCGTTGAAACCTTTCTAAGGGCCAACATGATGTTTTTTTTACCATACAACCTATTCATAAGGTCATGTAGACATGGATGAAGTGAAAACACAAATATCAGCTTGATCCAAAACTTCTCCGGCTCCCAAGAAGTTTTTAATGGTGGAAGTTCAATCCCCACTTTGTGGTCCACTTGAGCCTTGGACCTGCCTCATTTTTTAGTTCACATATTAAAATTATCTAAAAAAAGCATTGAACGGCGTGGATAAAACACTTAGTTCACGGTGGGGCCCACATAGCCCTGCTTGGATGGATTATCGTCCGGGCGGGGGTAGGACGCAATCTGCATCCCATAGACATATGGTGGAATACAGAATCGTCCAACCATTGTCTAATAAACTCCACCGCCTTCCGATCCAATTTCTTCTGATCATCATCTGTCATATCCTTTGACTTTGCTGATCTGCCTTGAATTGGAGAATATAAGTCCTTTCTATAAAACAAGTTCTTCATCTTAGCCTTCCATATGGTCCAGTTAGAACCATTGAGGCTAATCATCCTTGATGAGTCACCTTCCACAATTCAGAACCAATCCCACTCCGTTCAGTGAACTCAACTTTAATACCACTTTGTTGGGGGCCTTGCACAAAACCTTAGGATCTATCCTCCCAAAAACAAACCAGAATTATGGGATAATACGACAATGAAATAAATCAAGTCATAAACCACACCATACAAGAGATTTTTACGTGTAAACCCTCAAAGAGGTAAAAACCACGGGACCTCGTCCAGATTAACAATCCGCTATGAAGTAGAACGTTATAACCTTCTTCACTCATTCAGGAGTGGATAAACAATAAGAAAATAAAAGAAAAATGGAGAGATCTCACCGATTACGAGAACGTAGAAGCGCTGAGATGTCGAGTGCTGATAGATCACCTCTATGAGCATAACCTCCCTTCCACAAGCTTCCTCTCTCTCTTTCTCTCTCTCTCTCTCACACCTTTGATAGCCCTAAACCCTTTAGCAAACCCTTGCAAAGCTTTAGGAAACCCTCTTGCATTACCTAGAAAGCTCTAGGTACCTCCTATTTATAGTTTAGGAAACTCTCTTTCGCACCTCTTGAGAAATCAAAACAGATTTCCGCAGTCCACACAAGATCCGAACTCAAATCTGCATAAGCTCGACTGGTCGTGTAGAGTCCTCGACCAATCGAGCGGCACCTTCGACCGGTCGAGCACATCCCACGACTGGTCGAGCACCTCGGAAATAAAAAAACCACAACTCGTTGAAAACGAGTTGAGCGAGTTCACGACTAGTCGTGCACCAGCCCTCGACCGATCGAGTAAATTTCATGACCGGTCAAGCCTAGGGAAAAAACCCCATCACCTCGAAGGAAAACTCTAACAAGTCAAACCCTGTAAATCGAATCTGTACTGTTGGCTGGTTTATTCAGTGTCCACATTAATACCGCTGAGCAGGCTAGTTCAAAGTTTTGCCCTTAGAACATCCATGCCTGGGCATGCCTGATAAACAGTGAGACATATGACATAAAAAAAACTCTAATTAACCATTATAAACTTTAAATTCCAAGTCTCATTAGAATCTAGATTCTCAGCACACAAATAAACATACACTAAAAAGAGTTTTTTTTTTTCCTTAACAGGCACTCACACCACAGTGGGATTTTACCACAAAGGGTACTTGAACCCATACACTTTAAGAGTTTAAATACATTTTAATCCAATGCACTAACGAGGATCTAATTCGGTAATCAACACCTCATTTACTGACCATGGCAATATTATACCTGGAGAATGATTCACCTCATGTGTCTGAGCACAGGATGCTGTCATACACATGTCCGGAGCCATTATACTCGCAATAAAAAATGCAGGCTGTGAAGGTGCTGGGAGAGTGACAGAGAAGCTGTTGAGCATGAGAACAATCGAAGACATGGTGGGCCTATCAATCACATTTTCTTGAACACATAGCAACGCAATGTGGACGCACCGTGTCACTTCACTGCTCGAGCAAGATATGCTTATAGTTGGATCAATCAGCTCTAAAACTGTACCGTCTCTCAAATGCTTCCATGCCTACAAAAATTGCACCATTGCGAAAAATCATGTTTTCATAATGGAAGTATAGATGTGGTCGATTAATAACATGAGGAAAGTTGTCGCTGCGCATTTGAAGGATCCATCCAAATTTTACTCTGCCAAGAGTGCAAGATCCAAGCCATTCATCATATGAGGCTACCATTAACCTAATGGTTAGAAAGTCAGTGACCAATAGCATATATTTGCACACGTGCGAGACCTAATTTTTGGACAAGAGCATGCTAATGGTCAGTGCACCCAACAGATGGAACTCACTTGGCACATGTTTTCTTCAAAGTAACAGCACGACCTGACCAATTAAGGCTAGGAGTGCATCCCGTGGAAGGGACAAGATGACCAGTGAGCACCCATAGGTAGACCGGTCGGCCCATCCTAAAGTTCAACTACCAGCTTTTTAATTGCAACAACTTAAATATACGCTATTGGAGTTGGAATTATCACCACATGTGTGTCATGTCGACAAGTACGATGAGAATAAAACCCTCACTTCTCATTTGAGAGTAGCCACAGCATTCTCTCAATGATTTTACTAATTTCATTTCAAATTGTTGAGGAAAATCTATCAACACATTAAACAAAGTTACAGGTGATATGCTCCCACCATGAAAAGATGTGAAATTGTAAATAGTTAGGGGTTGCCTTCTTATTGTCCAAGTAGTCTTATTTTAGCTGGGGTTTTGTAGTTTGAGGTTCAGAGGGGAGATATGATAGGTGAGGCCCGAAGCTTTTTGTCGGGGCCCACTTGAATGGATGTACATTTCTCTATTGTAATGGAATTAAGTGGCATGTGTCCACTTAAATAAATAAATAAATAAAAGGTGATATGCTCCCACCTTTCTATGACAAAAGAAAATTCTTCAAAACATTCTACTTATATTTCAAATTGTTGAGGAAAATTCATCAAGACATTCTACTTACGTAGTTGAGAAGATACTCAGCACGGTCCGCCTGGTAGAAATTACTGTTCTTCTCACCAAACACGATCTCCAGAAGCAAAACACCAAAGCTGAATACATTTGATTTAACAGAGAAATGCCCGTGCAAGACATACTCTGGGGGCATGTATCCACTTCAAGGGATAATCACCAGTACCACCAGATGTTTGATAGATTAATTATTATAGAATATTTGATCTTAATCAAGCTGGATTTTAGTTATTAGATATATAGAGAGAAATCGAAAACATTTACAAGACCAAGAATGCTAATCCAGAGGTCCCAACTGTTCACACCCCAAGTATAGGGTTGTGATGTAGTAATAAACTCGGTAAGACCGAGGTCGAATCCACAGGGACTGAAACCTGTACCTAATCTGAAACTAAGTAGAATTAGAACTATATTAAGATGAAATCTAAACTGAATGAAATTGAGGAATAATGATGAAATAATTATCTAAAATCTAAAGAATTCAAAGGAAGGAAACTAGGGATTCAGAGGATCCACTTGTAGAGATCAGGGAGATCTTATACTTGCTTCAAGAACTTCAACTGGACTTAGAGTCCATCTTCATCCAGTCGAAGGGTGTAACCATAAAAATCAGACTGAACTTCCTTTGATATAGTTTTCAAGAGATGAAAGGTATATGAATTAGAATGGATTCCATCACCAAACCATGCCCAGGAGACAAAACAAACAATAGAATTAAACTAATTACCAACCAATCAACATGTCATGAAGGTTAGGAAGGGTACCATCATCCGACCATACCCAGGAGACGATGGTGAACAATAGGGCTTCCTGACATCATAAACATAAAGGAAAGGAACATGCTCAAAGCCATTCTGAGAACCATTGTAATTTCAACCACAATGAGACCAAAAAAAAAAAAACTAAAAGCATTCCCTTAAAATCAAAATAAAATCAACATCATTCAGTCTAAACAAATTGCACAAGCAACAAGTCCCCCATCACACTACAAGCTTCACCTCTTAGCCCTAGCTAAGAGGTTCAGCGCATAAACATGATTAGGCTAATCTCTTAACAAAATAAAATAAACAAAAGAAAAAGAGAACTACTCTACTCTCTCTCCTCTGTGCTCCACGTCCAAGCTCCCCCCCTTCAGATCTGGATCTGCTCCTTTTATACATGCAATAAGCGGTGGAGTGTATAACAAGCAACGTGCGCAGCATCTTACGTACCAAAACGCAGCCATCTTGCGCTTGGAACTGAAGTTCTGGCTACAGGTACTCCCAATGCAAAATCTAAACCATTCAGCCTGTTTATATCATGGTCGTTGGCCCAGGGAAGAATTTTGAATGGCCAGGATCATTGGACAAATCCTGGCCATGGTCATTAAATAGCCCGCAACGTCCTGGTTCCGGACGCTTTGTAAACAGAGTGCACTCGACCATGCGCTGATGTGTTGGTGGGGTCCACTCCTACATCTTGTGGGAAAATCCACATCATCCATTGGCTTATTCACGAAAAATCGGTCGGTCATGAATGGTTTTGGTTCTGATTTGCGGTGGCCCACAGAACTTCCTGCTTAGCCGTCTGACCTCCGTTTGAACGGCTAGATTTCGTTCTTCGTGATCTCTTGAAAATCTGCCACCTAGGCCGTGTGAAGAGGCTCTATAGGGATTTGATGGACGGTCCGGATCTGTCTTTTGGATCATGATGATGGCCCACCAAGATTTCTCCGCAGGCTCTATTGCAAGACAAAGCCAGCGCGACTCGTGCTGTGACGGTCGATGGACCTATGATTGAACCTTAATGGAAAATCCACGCCATCTACTCGTTGTAGCTCGAAAAAACGTTTATGATGGTCGGTTTTGGGCGAGCTTCTGACGTGGCCCACTGAATTATAGCCCAGCCGTCCGTCTTGCGTTTTACGGCGAAGATTACCTGGGTGCATGCATGAGACCCAGATAACAGGTGGGATACGGTCGGTTTTGCCTCCCAGGTACATTGGATGGATCAGATCTGTAAACTGTACGAGCGATGGGCCCCACTGTCAACCACTCGGTCGGACAACGTTAGACGCTCTTGCGTCTGAGTTTCCTTCAAGGAATCCTCGGTCAGCACTTGCTAACCGAGTTCTTGAAAACCGGTGCACGGCTGGAGCACCACCCCATACACGTGCATTGCTCATGTGGGTCCCAAGGTGATGTATATAAGAAATCTGATCCGTCCATACTTTTTCTCATCTCATTTCAGGCGTTGATTCCAAAATTGAAGTATATCAAGATGTCAGGCGGGCCCCACTTAATGATTTAAGGGGCTAGTCTGTTCGTTGGGCCACTTCTGGAGTGATTTGAGGGCTGAAATTCGACTTGTATGGTTAATATACGGTCTTCAGGCCGTATATGAAGTTTCGAGTTGAACAGATGGTGGGAACCCTGTGATATTGCATTCTGGATCAATTTTGGGCCGCTCGAGCTTCATTTTCTCGGTTTTCTTGGATCCCTGGCGTCGATCTTGGTCCCCTAGAGTCCGTCCCTTACCTTGGTGATATTAGAGTATTAAATCCACAATCTTAACATTCTTTTCAGTCACATGCTCGTAAATTCGCCCTGCAACACAAACACGATTTAAACAGGCCTTTAAACATTTTCACGGTCATAAATCCGTGTAATAATTGGGGTCTAATATGCAATATTTGACCCTCAACACCAACCGTCTATGAGAGATGACCAAAAATCAGGCTGATTGATCAATCCCAACCACTCAATCATTTTTTACTCTTGGTTTCCTTGTTTGGACGGTTGCTTCCAGCCAATATGTGGGCCACGTATACGGGCAATGGTTTTAAGGTTCAAAGACTTACTATGTTCCTGCAATTCAACTTGTGTTGCCCTAAGTTTGGTCCACTCCAAAAATCCTAGCCATACCAAAATCTGCAATTTTCGGATTCATCTCCTCATCTAATAAAACATTGCTAGCTTTGAGGTCTCGATGTATAATCCTAAGTCGAGAATCTTCATGAAGATAAAGAAGGCCTCGAGCTACCCCACCAATGATTTTGTAGCGCCTTTCCCAATTCAGATATGCCTTTTTATTTGCATCTATACAGTCAGCCAACAGATGCACATGAGTTCTTCAAATAATTTGCTGAACTAAATAAAAAGAAAATAATTTCATATAGTTTATTGCAAGGAAAATTCTTATATAGGATGAGAGTTATAATTCCGTGAAAGCATGGATAAACAGAATATATGTGTGGAAAAGGGTCCAAACCAAACAGAAACTTGTCGAGGCTGCCGTTGGGCACATATTCATAGATGAGAAGCTTCTCTTCTCCTTCAACACAGCAACCTAAGAGCCTAACAAGATTCCTGTGTTGAAGTTTAACAATTAATGCAACCTCGTTCTTGAATTCTTCTAAACCTTGTCCAGAGTAGCGAGAGAGCCTCTTCACGGCTATTTCCTGTCCATCTGAATGCCTACCCTGCAATGATAGCAGGACTGTCAAGATCATCATTGATCAATAGGTTTGCAGAATGCACAGGACCATTTATATTTAGGCCACATTCCAAATGAAACACGTCTATCTTTGGGTTAGGGACCCTCGTTGGACCAGGCGAAACCCGATTTCAACCTACCAATCAGTGCAATATTTGAAGTGGGCCCCATCTACATAGTGGTCCAAAATTTAGACAGTTTGGATTGATTTACTATGTATATGTGCCGGGGTTGATGGGTACAAAGTACAAACAAAATGATGGATATCTGATACCTTATAAACAGCACCAAATCCACCTTCTCCAAGCTTATTGTCTTCAAAGAAGTTGTCAGTTGCAGCTCTTATTGTACCCAAATCAAATTTCAGCGACTCCTCATTTCCTTCAATCCCTTTATGATCTACATAAACAATGCCAATTTCAATCATTTGTGTGGGTTTGCTAGACTTCAAAGTAGGCAGTGTTAACTGCAAAATTTAAAACGAATGAAACTGTTAGCAGTACTAGTGCAAAGGGTAACCCATGGTGATTTACCAATCACAGGTTTATTCTTTTTCCTCCTCAGGAGACAAGCAACGATGGTGGAGATGAGCATGACTGCAACAACTATAGGAACAATGATGATGACAGTCGTTCGAGATGAGCTTCGCTTTCTTTCTGAAAACAAACAAGAAATGCACTAGTTTTAGGCTGGAAAGTCGCCACATGAGTTCCCAGCCAATACAACTGGGTTCAGGAATGCACTATTTATTTTAATAAAACATGAATCCACTGTTTATTTTAAAAATACAAAACAATTAGCTTGCACCCAAGCCATTCACTAAGTCTAGGCTTAAATATGTTCTAACCTAGAAATAAGGCTATTTGATTCATCATATTTGCATTGATAGAAATAGAGAAATTTCCCTATGTATATTTCACTTTTAACTGAGCAACGTCCCTCTCTAAACTTTCAACACTCTACTTTCCATTTCTAAACTTCAGAGCTTTTTTCGGATGAAAATACCATTGTTATACCACAAATCTATGGTCAACCAAGAACGAAGTGAATTTGACCGAGTACTGGGTGAATTTCACCAAGAACGGTCGACCGTGATAATTCACAGTCGACCCTAGGATGTCCAGAGAGCCACGGTCGAGCCTAGTGGCGAACTAGAATGTGAAGTCCATAGTTGACTGTGAAGTAAGTGAATTTGACCGAGTACTGGGTGAATTTGACTGGGTATTAGGTGAATTTGATCAAGTACTGGGTGACTTTTTACCAGACAATTTCACTGTGAAAAGGACACATTCATTCTCATTCTAAGTGAATTTGACCGAGTACTAATTGAATTTGATTGAGTACTTGGTGAATTTCATTGAGTACTAGGTAAATTTTCACCAGTCAATTTCACTATGAAAAAATTCATTCATTTTTCATTATTACCTCCCACAATTGTCGTTCCAGTGAAATATGAGTTCAAGAAGAAGAAAAAGAGTGTGGTGAAGTGAAACACGATTTTAAAATAAAACAGTGAGAAATATTGTAAAAAACCCTTATGAACAAAATCTGAAAGATCTTAAGTTTATCAATGCGACCAACTTGAACTAATCAATAAAATCCTAATAAAGATTACAGATGTAAAATAATAATAACTAGAGATTTCAGGAAGAACAACAAAGAAAAGATAAATTTTTGGGTATAATTGAAAGAAAGGAATATAACCCAAAAAACAAGACTATTTTTGTTTTAAAAAATTCAATCCATACAATAGAGGTTTAGAAATGAAAAGTAAAGTCTTGAGGGTTTAAAAAGACTGCTCAATTAAAAGTGAAGTTTACAAAGGAAAATTTCTCATAGAAATAGCCACGTGGCTAAAAACGTCAGCCAGTTTTTTGTTCAGCAGTTCATTTGTTTTGCAACTATGGCCCAGCTGGTCAGTAAACCAACATGACTCTTGAGCCAGGGCACCAACACCTCCGTTGGAACACCATGGTTGTGTGCACACATACAGTAGGCTGCCTTGTATACTTGCGTGGGCCTGGCAAAGCTCAATCCAAGGAATATCATGAAGAGGCCTAAATGAGTAAGGTTTGACATTCAACAGCCAAATCTTCTCATCATACAGGGAAGATCCTCCAATTATTTTGATTTTTAATTATAATCCTTCCCAATCAAGGAATGATGACTATCCTTCCCAATCAAGGAATGATGACTCGCCAAGTAGATGACAATTATCTGAGTTGACTCGGGCTTGATTAAGCTTGTTCTGGTGCATTTTCTGTGGTGAAGAATCCACAGGCTTCCACCCAAAAAAGACTTCCGGTTTGGGTGGCCGTCGATGCAGAAATTGTTTAACGATCATTACTGGTCATTTCTTAGATGATACTGAATATGGGCAGAAATCCAAAATTCAAGCCAAGCAGATGAACCTAACCTCCGAATATGTGTTTGTTGAATTTAGACTACTTAAATTAAAATTTGCAATAGTTAACATTGAACTGCTTAAATCAATGACGAAGATCATCTTTTCAATGTTGAAATTGGACTACAGCCCACGACCTTAACACCTAAAAGATGGATGGTTTTTATCATTTTAAAATACGACTTGAATTCTGCTGGGATGATTGCATGTCCACTCAAAAAACTTTCACATAAAAATCTAAACGTGTGGTAGGGCTTAACAGTGCCGCACCTCATCATATTTCAATCCATAACAGGTTCACCACCCAAGGATATGGACAGAACAATCGGGTTTTCTGTTTATACAAGTAAGACCACAGCTCAATCATTAAGACCGTCCGTCTGATTCAATCCACAGTCACTGGACAATTCAAAAAATCTCTAAGATTAGAATATCATATCCACCAATCTTGGCCTTTTCTTCGTATTTCTCTTCTGAACCGTCTATTTACATACAATAATTTGAAAGGTTCAGATTTATTGTGGAGGTGATTTTTCGGTTGTAGCCCATCTACTGTGGAGACGAAAGGACCAATGGTCTTGTTCACTAAAACAAAATGGGCCCTAGTTGTACAAACCGAAAATCCGATGGGACAAGAATCATACAATTTCTCCCCATCTAAAAAACACAACTATTCAATGAGCTGCTGTGATTAACCAGAAAGACGAACAAAAATTAAGAAAAGAACCAAAAAAGAATTACCTGCGGTAGTTGTGTTAGTTAATGGAGTAGACAAAGGAGGAGAAGGAGCTGTAGGAGCAGGCAAAGGAGGAGAAGGAGCTGTAGGAGTAAGCAAAGGAGGAGAAGGAGCCTGTGATGTGGCTAAGTTGTCGTAGAACTTGTATGTCTCATACCTCAAATTGCAACTCGGCCCGATAACTCTCCCGCCTTGTTTATCATAACAGCACGTCGGAATCCGAACGATTGCATCTTGTAAGCACAGATTGCAATCACTCCTTGACAGATCGTTCGTGCATTGCACAAGCCCATATATCGTTGGGAAGTTGGTGGAATTCGTTTCATTCGTAGCATACATCAGCTTGGATGGGCCAAAAGCCGCCCTGGAGGCAAGACCCTTCATCATCTGCTCCAAACTCAGTTTATAATCATCTGATGCATTTATCGCATTCCATTTGTAAAACATTGGTCTATTATCAGACGATGAAAAGATTTGTTGGTCGGAGTAGCGCAAGAGACAAATATCAAACCATGCAATTGCAGTCTTACTGAGGCAATTTTTGACAATTTCTTGGCTTGCGGTGGTGAGGCATTCACGGCATGCGTCGGGTGTGGTGTCGCCTCTGCATTGTGCAAGGCCGTAGATGATGTTTGGGTTTTCGCCAATCGTAAGGTTGGAGAAGCCAGTGAGTGAAGTATTGAAGGATAGAGAAGAGAAAAGGAGATTGAGGTCAGTCTCATATGTGCTATTAGCAGCGTAGTTAGCTGTGTTTGGACAATCGGAGCCGATAGAAATTTGTGTGTATGGAGAGATTGGGAGGGGGAAGATGAAGAGTAGGAGGGATGAAAGGAGGAGAAATTCAAAGGGTTTTAAGAGGAGAGAAGGTATCATCTGGTTGTTGGAAAATCTAGCGGAGAGGAATGGGAAGATCGCATGCTTCTTACGGAGGAAGAAGGTCACTTAATGCATGGAGTTGTTGGGCTTGACCACGGGTCATATAATCATTTTTCATAATCATTTTTCATTGACTAAACTGCGTACACGGGGAGTTGATTAGGTGCGGCATCGGCCACACACAAGACGGTGCGGGCCTTACTGTGGGCCCACCTTGATGTATGTATTTTAAATCCACACCATCCATCCGGTTTGCCAGATCATTTTAGGGCACGAGCCCAAAATGAAGCAGATCAAAATTTTGTAAAACATATTTTATGGAATAGGTCAAAAAATTGAAGCCTATCCAAATCTCAAGTTGACCACCCTACATGAAATGGTAGTCATTGATCGTTAAAAACTTTTTTGTGGGCCACAAAGGTTTTGGATCAAGCTGATATTCTTGTTTTCCGTTCCTCCGGTCTGTGTGACCTTATCAACAACAGATTAGATGGCAAATAAACATTGCAGTGAGCATTACTAAGTTTTCAATGGTCGGCATTCAATGACAACTGTTTCCTATGATGTGGTTCACTTGAGATTTTTATCTGCTTCATTTTTTGTACAATGCTCTAAAATAATCTGAGAATAAAGATGGATGGGACAGATATATGTAAAGATCAAGGTGGAGCCACGGATCCCACTGGCATCACCGATCCTGGGTGCAGCTAAGACGCGGTATTGAGAAAGGCAGTGGAATATAATATTCCTAATAATCAAGAAGATTTTATAAATATTTTTTTATGTTATAAAATTACTGTAAAATGACGCGGCCAATTCAATTCCAGAAATATGAAATTGCCGTGCGCTGGAAACAGACGATCTCTGCACTCATATCATTGACTCACCTGCATACACGGCGAGCGGATTTGAGGCCCTTACTGTGTGGCCCACCTTCATGTATATATTCTAAATCCAGGCCATCCATCCGGTTTTCCAATTCATTTTAGGGCACGTGCCCAAAATGAAGCAGATCCAAATTTCGGGTAGACATGCCATAGGAATCAGTGGTGATTATAGTTAAAAACTTCTTATAAGCCACGAAAGTTTTGAATCAAGCTGATATTTATTTTTTCCGTTCATCCAAGATTATGCAACCTTATAAACAGGTTGGGTGAGAAATAAACATTACTGAAGCATTACGGTAGGCCCTAAAAAAATTTTAATTGTGGGTCGTTCAATCACCGATTTCTCCTTTAGTACTGTCCACCTAAGATTTGGATGGATGGAATGGAGTTAGAATATATACATCAAGGTAAACCCCACTTAAGAACCGCACCCTGTTGGATGAGGTTGGGGCTGCACCCAATAGCTCCCTATACATGCGTGACACGTGTGTCTGATGGGACAGCTTTTTTAATTACGTTTCACACGTGAAAGTCCGCAATGTCATTGACTGTTGGAATATCTTTTGAAGAGGAGAATTTCGTTGAACTTTCTAGCTTCGTGTGGGGCTCACCTTAGTGTCTGTATGGAATCCAACCCATCCATTAGGGTTGACCACTGTGAAAATGGGCCGCCTCATACATCAGGCCGATCCAATCATCAGATGTTCTATGAAGTGAATTTGGAGGATCTTTTAGGTGGTTATCTACCGTTTAATTTGTTATGGAGCGGCCCACCTGATTATTGGAGAGCGTCTTCGACGGTTTGGATACCATACTGAAACCACAGCGGGCCCGACAAACCGTTGCACGAAATTCTCTTCTACAACCGTTGTAGATGAAATGAAATAGCCTCTTATTTTTCTATTCTCTTCCCTGAACTTTCCGCTTATCTCATGTAATAAAGAATACACTAGTGGTACACGTGACAGGAGGTGATGAATAAGTTTGGACCGTCCATCCAGTGGTCCTTACTATAGACGGCAGGTGATTCAAATGTAGTCCATTTAAATTTGAAAAGTGGCCTTTAAAGCAGCAGTGGAAAAACATAAATACGTTTAACAGTCAACATTCATCATTTCACATCTTCCAGCCATATCAACAGTCAACATTCATCATTTGACATCTACCAGCCATATCTGGTTCACCCCCGTATGGCGATTGTGCTTTATGATAAGGCTCGTGGACGTGGAATTTGATGGGTCCTTGAGTCCAAATATATATTGAGCGTGTCCTTTCAGTTTCTACAAGTGAGCCCTATTGTTCAATTATTCATACCGTTCTTAGAGCAAGGCATGATACAGTTATCCAAACGTAGAGCTTAGCTAGCATATGTTTTCAGTTGAGAGTGGATCTGTTTACTATTCTTTTCTGGACTATCTATAGTAGGCAAGCAGATCAATGGGTTTTGATTGTCCCATAAAGTAAGTCATGTTGCATGGACCATCTTTGTTGGGGTCCTTCTCATGTGGAGGTGTGACCCACATGTGTGGGTTTAATTGATTGTTTTTTTTTTTACCACATGCGCGTGAAGGGGGCATTTTGGTCTTTTGGTTGAGCGAGACAAAAGGAGAAAAAAAGACTTTTTATCTGGGAGGCTTTTACACCACAACTTTTCGGGCTTTTTAATTATTTCATAGAGATAATAGGAGAAAAATGAAGAGTAAAAAAATTGTAAAAGAAAAATAAATCATTCTACTGCCAAAATCTTCATATCTGAGTTTGTGATGCTTCATTGATAACATCAGTTTCTTCGATTACCTTCTCTAAAAACTGTGTTGGGGGGTTTTGTACATTCTCTAATTAGTGAAAAAAATCAATTCTTTCATTGTTGTTTGCGATTCAACTTTGGATGATGGAGTTTTGGTATCCAAGAGAGGTTTTTTCCTTGATTATTGTACTTTAATTATCTCCAACATAGTAGATTTGCACTAGACTATAGCTCTCATAATTTTTTCTTCACATCAGAGGATTTTCCACCTAAAAAATTTGTCTCTTGCACTTTAGATGTTAGATTATTTGTTTGCTTGTGTTAGAAGTGATTATCACTTATTAACTCTCATATATTATTAATTTCATTGGTTTGCACACAAAAGGGACAAATGCGTGGTTTCCCAACAAGTGCTACCAAATCTCCAGGTTGGTTCTAATTATTTGGTATGTAAATCATAGAGGGAAGCATAAGTTGAATGGAGACAACTAGATTATTTGCAAGGCCAAGATGAAAGATGTATTATATTGCGAGGATTTGTATGCACCCATGCAAGGTGATGGGGCCAAACAGAAAGATATGACTGATTAAGAGTGGTAGAAACTAGACTAGAAAGTCGTTTGGTTTATTCAACAATAGCTAGATGGCAGCGGTTTCCATCATGTATATATAAAAACCTTGACACACTCACTTTGAAAGAAATTGAAAGAATTGTATGAAAAAAATAAATAAATAAATTCCGGCAACAAAGCTTCTAAATTTGAGGTATAAAGATGGAAACTCAATTGTGGAACATTTAATGAAATTCAAAATATTGTTAACCAGGTTTTTTTCTAATTTATGAAGGTGATGATAGAAGATAAGTTTCATGTTTTATTCTGCTCCTGCTCTACAGAGATAGCAATAACTCGGAGGTTGTTTAGGGATTTGGGGCTCTCTCCAAGCCCAGCCAATAGGCCATCCCTGTCAATAGTCAAATAAAGGAGGCTAATGGAGGGTTGGGTGAAATTGAATATAGATAAGTCCTCACGTGAAAACCCAGTAGGTCCTTTGGATAGTGGGAGAGTCTAAAAAGATGAAAGAAGTGAGTTTGCAGAGATGGGAATAATGTTTTCTACCTTGAAATTTTCTTAATGCCCATAGTGAGATTTATTTGTCATCCAACCTGTTTATAAAATCACGTAGACATGGATGAAGGAAAAACACAAATATGTGATGGGGTTTTTTTTCCCCGTCTTCGATCGGTCCTGAGCCCTGCTCGACCGGTCGTGGGAGGCGCTCGACTGGTCGTAGGTTCGAGATACTGCACGACTCAAAGTCCAAATGTTCGTCTTATTTTTTTCTCGGAGGCTAAGACCAGTCCTAGAATTCCAAGACCAGTCGAAAGTAGGCTTCGACCTGTCGTGGACAGGCTTCGACTAATCGAAGGTTATGTAATTTGTTCCGCGATTTTGCGAGAAACTGCGGTTTGAGTCCTTTCGCAACCAGGATGCGAAAGGGAAGTTTCCTAAACTATAAAAGAGGTTGCCTGGGGTTTTTCAGGCAATGCAAGAGGGTTTCCTAAAGCTTTACAAGGAATTTGCTAAAGGGTTTAGGGGTATCAAAAGGTGAGAGAGAGAAAGGAAGAGAGAGAGGAAGCTTATAGAAGGGAGGTTCTACTCATGGAGATTATTTACTGTACAATCTATATCTCAGCGCTTCTATGTCCTCGTAATCGGTTAGATCTCTCCGTTTTTTCTATTTCTCTTACTGTTTATCCACTCCTGCGTGATTGAAGAAGGTTGTAACGTTCTACTTCATAGTGGATTGTTGATCTGGACGAAGTCTCGTGGTTTTTACCTCTTTGAGGGTTTTCCACGTAAAAATCTCTTGTGTGGTGTGTGATTGATGCATTGATTATTTTCATTGCTTTATTATCCATAATTCTGGTTTGTTCTGGAGGGCTAGATCCTAAGGTTTTTGCATGCAAGGCCCCCAACAAAATGGTATCAGAGCTAAGTTCATTGAACGGGTAGGATCAGTTTTTGAATTATGGAAGGTGGCTCAAGGATGATCAGCCTCAATGGTTCTAACTGGACCATATGGAAGGCTAAGATGGAGGACTTTCTTTATTGCAAGGACTATATTCTCAATCTCAGGCATATCAAGCCAAAATCGAGGATATGACTGATGATGATTGGAAGAAGACGGACCGAAAGGTGGTGGGGTTTATTAAACAATGGTTGGATGATTCTATGTTCTACCATGTGTCTACGGAAACCTCAGCCGCAAGCCTATGACTAAAATTACAAGGGCTGTATGAGAGGAAGACAGCCGGTAATAAGATATTTCTGATAAGGCGACTTATGAATCTCAAATTCAAGGATGGTGGTTCTGTGGCCGAGCACATGAATGAGGTCAGCAATATAGTGAACTAACTCATCTCTATGAAGATGGTCCTAGATCTATCTTAGATGATATCGACAGGGTTTTAGATGATATCGACAGATGTCTTAGATCTATCTGTTGGTCTGTCGATGATATCGAGGTTATCATCGAGAGACCTTCGATAACATCAATAATTGTTGGATTTTTCACCCCTGGTCGCTGGATAGTTTTTGTCCTGTTTCGATATCATCGAAGGACCGTCGATGATATCGAAGTTGTCATCGAGAGACCTTCGATGACATCGATAAGTTCCGCAGATGCGATTTCAAAAACGCAGATTTTGCGGATTTTGTTTCCTATTCCGAGTCTGCTTCTTTCTAAACTTATATAAAGGGGTGTATGTGGGATTGGGATGTATGCTAAGGCTTTCTAAAGTAGTTCCAAGGGTCCTAAAAGATTTTTTAGGGTTTCTAAAGGGTATAGAAAGGGTGAGATTCGAGGTTGTTCGAATCGGGTAAGTCCTATCTCTTTGTAATTTCTGTTTTCATAGTGGAGATCTGTCGCTTTGTGCCATAGTTTTTTTTCTGCAAGGGTTTTCCACGTTAAATTTGTGTTCTTTGTGTGTACTTGGTGTCATTGGTTTGCTATCCTAAATCTAGATCTGTGTGATTCCGCGGGTCAAAATCCCCAACAAGTGGTATCAGAGCAATCGTTGGGCACAAATTTGAATCTGAGGGATTAGTAATAATGGTGAGCACCAGGTATGAGATTGAGAAGTACTCAGGAAAAAATAATTTTGAGTTATGGAAGATCAAGATGATAAATTCCTTAATCAAGCAAGGCGAAGATGGTGCTCTTGAGGAGCGAAAGTCTACTATGACTGATGATAATTAGAATACTCTTGATAAGAAGGTTTTATCATTGATCTGTTTATGTCTCACGAATGAGGTTCTTTACAATGTCATGAGGGAGAAACTGCGGCTAAGTTATGGGTGAAGTTAGAAGATGTTTATGTGAAAAAATTCTTTGAAAATTGCCTGCACTTGAAGCGGCAGTGGTATAACTTCAAGATGGCAGAGGGTGGAGATCTAGAGGCTCACATCAGCAATTTTAATAAATTAGTTTGCAAATTGCTGGATATGGAGGAAGTGATGAAAGATGAAGAACAAGCATGTATATCGTTGAATTCTCTTCCGGCGTCGTATGAGTCATTCAAGGACACCATGTGCAGCACGAATAAAACCCTAAGTGTCGACACCGTTATCTCAGCCCTTCAAGGGAAGGCTATGAGAAAGCTAAACGGTGACATGGGGACATCTTCTGATGCACTATTTACAATGGGTAGAAATTCTGAACAAGGTACGGGTTCTTAAGGTTATAGATCCAAATCAAAGGGCAAGGGTAAAGGAAAGGTAAAGTACTAGAATTGTGGGAAGGAAGGACATGTGAAGAAGGATTGTAAAAATTCTAAATCGAAGAGAAAAGATTCTGAGGCTTCATACAGGGAGGCCAATGTTGCCACGTCAGATGGATCGATAGGATGTGATAGTGATGTTTTATCTATGTCTACGATCAAGCAGCCATACGATGATCATAAGGACGAATGGATGCTAGACACAGGGGCATCTTTTCGCATGACTCCTCATCGGAGTTGGTTCACCAGCAATAGCGAGTGCGATGGTGGACAGATGTTTATGGGCAATGGCTTTGCCTGTAATGTTGTGGCTATTGGTACGGTGCGCATCAAGATGTTTGATGAGGTGGAGCGCACCTTGACTGATGTCAGGCACGTTCCTGATTTGAAGCAGAATCTGATTTCTCTTGGTGTACTTGAAGAAAAAGGATGTAAGTACACAGGTATTGATAGTGCTCTTAAGGTATCTAAGAGGGCACGGGTAATCATGAAAGCGCAACAACTCGATAACTTGTACAGGTTGATCGGGAGCACTTCAAAAGATAGAGCTACAGTGGATGTAGTGGATTCCATCTCTGCACGTGTGTGGCATGTTGGGCATGGACACATAAGCGAGCAAGGCAGGAAGGCTGAGACGCACAGACAGGGATACAGAGCAGGTGGAGCAGCCACCTGTGAGAAGAATCACACGGCATGATCTCAGGATATCGACGAAGTACATGGACGACTCCAACATCGTAGGGGATTCATCTTCTATTCAAATGGCTCTAGGTAAGCCTGGTGCTGAAAAGTGAAATGTGACTATGGGTGATGTGATGGATTCGTTGTACCAGATCGACATATGGGAGCGGGTGGAGCTTCTAGTGGGCCAGAGTGCGGTTGGATGCAGGTGGATATTCAGGAGGATACAGCATAAATACAGGGCGAGGTTGGTAGCGAAGGGTTATGCTCAGAGAGAAGGGATCGGCTTCTTAGAGATATTCGTGCCAACGGTATAGTAGGTATCTATTAGATTTGTGATTGGCGCTGGTTGGCCAATGTGATCTTAAGTTGGAAAGATGGATGTGGAGTCTGCACTTCTGCAAGGGAAAGTGAAGAGCAGATCTACATAAAGCAACCAGAACGGTTCGAGGTTAAAGGGGCTGAGAAAAGACTTTGCAGGAGGTCGTGGTTCGACATATCGCCTAGGCAGTGGTTTGATTCTTTCATAATGAGTCAGGAATTGATGACATATAGATCGTCAATTATGACATGTCTGAAATCAATGTACTGAAGACTCGGTTAAGTGGGACATTCAAGATGAAGGATCGGGGGGTTGCAAAGATGGTTCTCGGTGTTGAGACTGAAAGAGAAGTAGGCTTTGGTAATCACAGGAGGAATACCTTGCGTGTAGGTATTGATCAAGGATGTGATGGGCCAGGTAAACCGAAGAGTGTTCCCTACGCGTCTCTCCTCAAGTTTTCCTCAGGACATGTCCCAAAACAAATGAGAAAAAGCAGGATATCTCATGAGCTTTATTCGAATGCGGTTGGCAATGTATGACATGGTTTGGATTAGACCAGTTATTTCACAGGCTATCAATGTTGTGAGCAAGTACCCCGGCAAGCAATATTGGGTAGCGGTGAGATGGTAAGAAGACTACGTCTTTTCTTTTGGGAAGACAGGAGCAAAGGTGATTGGCCATGTGGATTTAAATCCGGCAGACATGATCAACAAGAATGTTCCTACAGAGAAGTTCAAGTTATGTGCAACTTCTCTGGGCTTGGCGATGTCGTAAAAGGAAGACGGAGTGTGCAAGAGAAGCTATGATATGGTGTAGAAATAAGAGAATGGGACAAAGAGCTACACGGATGAAGATTGAAGACATGGTGGAGATTGTTATGGACAGATGTCTTAAATCTGTTTGGTGGTCTGTCAATGATATCAACAGGGTTTTAGATGATATCGACAGATGTCTTAGATCTGTCTATTGGTCTGTCGATGATATCGACAAACCGTTGATGATATCGAGGCTGTCATCGAGAAACTTTCGATGACATCGATAATTGTTGGATTTTTCACCCCTGGTCGATGGACAGTTTTTGTCCTGTTTCGATATCATCGAAGGACCGTCGATGATATCGAAGCTGTCATCGAGAGACCTTCGATGACATCGATAAGTTCCGTAGATGCGATTCCGGAAACATAGAGTTTGCGGATTTTGTTTCCTATTCCGAGTCTGCTTCTTTCTAAACTTATATAAAGGTGTGTATACGGGATTGAGATGTATGCTAAGGCTTTCTAAAGTAGTTTCAAGGGTTCCTAAAAGGTTTTTTAGGGTTTCTAAAGGGTGTAGCAAGGGTGAGATTCGAGATTGTTCGAATCGAGTAAGTCCTCTCTCTTTGTAATTTTCATTTTCATAGTGGAGACCTGTCGCTTTGTGCCGTGGTTTTTTCCCGCAAGGGTTTTCCACGTTAAATCTGTGTTCTCTTATGTGTGCTTGGTGTCATTGGTTTGCTATCCTAGATCTAGATCTATGTGATTCCGCAGGTCAAAATCCCCAACAGTAATGACCTATCGTTTCTTTTCTTGATGATCTAAGCCTTCCATTCAAATGTAAAGATGATATTGTGACGTGTCTCAAATTATGACGCAGATCAGATAATCAACTAGACCATATGACCAGATTCCATATAATGGTCAATAGTTTACCAACTGTCGAGACTTCCTGTGGCCCCACCTTCCACTCAAAATCTGCCTCATTTTTTGGACAATGATATAAAAGGAAATAAAAAACTGATGAACAGTGTCGATCACCGAAGTTGATGAAGGTGGGCCCAGTTCAACCTTCTAAAGGCCCTGCCAATTTGAGGGGTACATCTTTGGTAAAAGAATAAGGCATGGCAAGTTTCGAGCCGCAGTGAGACTCAAATTCATGCTGCGTGTAAGTGGTGTAAGTTGTTTTTTTTTTTTGGTTCTGTTCCGTAAAAATGCAGAATAACCTGGAATATCCGATGCACTGCTTGCTGACAATACGGCAAAGCTCATAAATACTTGAAGTCGGTGACGTATTCGAGGGAGCGTAGACATCCGATTTCAACTTGATTCAAACTGTTTGAATGCATTAATTTATTATTTAATACAATGCAAAACGATCCTAACCGTAAATCCAAACATGCCCTTAACCCATACATGAATGCAGTGGATCCAGCCTCTTTTTAATATCTATTAAAAAAAAATAGAAATTTGCAACCAAATGCATGAATTACAAAATACGAAAAGAGAAATATACGACAACCACCCTAAAATACTAACAAAAAGATACACGAATTACACCACACAAAAGGAGGTACCGTGCAACGATGGTCCACCCAAGAAGGCTCCGGTTCTTTAGCCTGTACAGGTGGAGCCCTTGGTTCAGTCATCCAAAATGTTGATATGGTGGGCCCACTACGGATGACTCGTCCACAAAATCCACTAGATTGGACTAGTAAATGTGATGGATCAGTGCTGTATTTCCTCTCTTAACTGTTTATTCTCCGGTGATGATTTTAAACTTGGAAACCTTCTGTTGTGTTTTCTGCAAAAGAGGCCCACCGTATCAACAGTTTCGATCACCAAACCACGGCATCGCAATAGCACAGCGATAGGTGGATTTCTCACAAGCTTCACAGCGGAGGAAGTCCCTGGGAAAGACTTTCAGGCAATCCGCGTCCGCTATACTATGTGTGCATCATTATTCATAAGCTATCCATCGGCTCTT